>VXAD01012528.1:18326-49471 GCA_013399195.1 Dicrurus megarhynchus
TATTTTTTTCTTTTTTACCCCCCCCCCCTCAAAAGCCCTGGAATTCTTACAGGAAAGAGATTTTGAGACTGAAACATTTTTGTGCCTAGACTGGAATAATGCCCCTTGGGTTTGTTCTTCTTTTTGCCCCTCCTCTGCCCCAACCCCCTTTTTTTTTTTTTTTTTTTTTAATTTTTGTTTTTTAGGCGTACCCTATTGTGTCCCACCTTCACATTCTGGTTGTGCCTCTCCCTCCCTCTTCACAGGGGACTGGGGACCCAAACTGTGCTTCTGCATTTTTACTCTTCTAGCACAAATATGTAATGTGAGAATCCACACTGAGGATTGGGCTACTGTTAACAGAAATGTGTAAAATGCAAGTTTGTTTAAAAAAAAAATTTTATATATGGATATATGCAAATGCTTTCCCCCCCCCTCGTAAGCCACCTACAAAAGGTCACTATGCCAGGCTTCCTGTTGGTAGGTGGAGAGGAGCAGAGCTGGCCTACAGGCCCCAGGGCTGCAATTTGAAGGGGAGGAGACTGAAGTTCATCTGTCTTATCTCTGTTCTGTCAATAAAATGGAGCTGGGTCTTTAGATTATTTTTTAATTATTATTTTAAAGAGGAAGAGTAAGTTTGGGTTTTGTTTTGATTTTTTTGTTTTTAAATATCTTGGCTTTTTTTTTTGCTTATCTGTTCAAAATCTCAAATCCTCCACAGTAACAGGCCAGACCACGGAGTTAACGCAAACCCAGAGACCCCTATGGATTAATTGTACTGTTTGTGAATTTGTATAAAAAAAATAACAAAGATCCTCTTAAAACATTTTATATTCTTACAGTAAAAGGTTAAACATATTTATATAATAAAAGAGGAAATATGAAGTATGTTTTTGAAAAAAAAAAAAAGTATCTGTGTTGTCTGTGCTTATTGAAAACGTGTATCTGTATCTGTTGGGTTTGGTAAGAACAGCCTTGTGGCTGATGGTGGGATTCGGGCTGGCTCTGCTGAGCGATGGAGGAGGAGAAGGAGGGAAGTGCCTCCTGGTACAGGATGCTGAGGAACATCACCACGAGGAGTTTGTAAGGTTGGGGTTTGGCAGGACCTCGTGGCCACGAGGGTGCTGGCAGCATCCCTGGGGACAGACCCAGTTCAGCTGCCCATTGCTGGGAAGCGTCAGCTGAGTCTGAGGTCAGACAAACCAAAAGTGCTGAAACCTGCTAGCAGCTGAATCGACTACTTAGTGATAGAGGAAGACATTTGGGGACGGCGGCGGAAAAAGGCCAGTGTTTCTAAATTTTTTTTAAGCTGAGGATAAATTGCATGGTGGAGGATTTCTTAGTGATTTAAATTGTGGCCCTCCCCGGATGGAAGACCCATCAAATAAAAACATTTCCCAGCAGTGACAACCACCACAAACCTGC
The DNA here is from genome assembly GCA_013399195.1 of Dicrurus megarhynchus. NCBI lineage: Eukaryota > Metazoa > Chordata > Aves > Passeriformes > Dicruridae > Dicrurus > Dicrurus megarhynchus. The sequence goes on from VXAD01012528.1 coordinate 19,731, forward strand.
GCCCCTGCAGACCTGGGAAATGTGAAACGTCTTGGTTGATTTCCACTGCCCAGCCAAAGATTAAAGAGAAAGTAAAGTGGGACTGTGTTAAAAAAAAAAAAAAGTTTGAATAATCTAAGGTGTCCTTTGTCCTCCACCATAATCTTTCTCCTCAACGTTATGACTTTTAACCCGATGCGGTCCCTTTTTAGCCTCCCCGACGTGGGGTGTTTTATTGTTGGAGATGGAGCTTAAGCGGTGTTTATAGGGCAGGCACAAAGCCCGTCTCCCCCAGCCCGGCGGCGGGGCTCTCGCCCGCTGCCCCCTTCCTGCCTGAAGGAGGGGGAATGCGAAATGGTGGAAGAAGCCAGAGCCATTGTTCAGGAAAGTTAAAAGAGGAGCTGTCCTTGCTAGCTTGCTCAGTCATGCATACTCAATCTGGCCGGGCCCGGGTCCCTATGGAAAGGAGGAGGGCGATTCTTCCCCTCTTTTTAACATTCCTCTCCAGGCCTGCCTGTATTTAAGCTGCTTTCCTCCACGCCGAGGAGGAGGGAGGGGGATGGTCTGAAGTTCCTGTACATTTGCATTTTAAGCACTTCCAGCGCTGAGCAGGCCACTTTGTTCCCCGCTCCAGCAGCCCTGGCTGGGTGCTGCTTCAGGTGGGATGCCATCCCAAAGGAGCCCTGGGTACTCAGCCTCTGCCTCCACAGGTATTTTGGCTGAGGCTGGCCTGGGCATACTCTTGTTGCCAGCTCTACCGACCTCACCTCTTTGATGTCAGTGCTGCATTTCAAAGGGGAAAGTAGTGCCTGACTCTGGCCCTCTTAAAAAGAAACACCATCTCCTCCACATCCTAAGGACCTGGACTATCTCAGGGTCTGGACTTTGGGGCATGTGTTGTTGTATTCCCTCCTTTCCAAGACTTCCAAGCTTTCTGCTGGGAGTCCATTCACAAAAGCTGCATTGTTCGCTTTAGGGAAAGCCACCACAATTGGATCTAATTGAGCCTGACACTATATCCATCTTCCTCTACTTGGAGGGAGGTGTTGGGGTCTGTCTTTCCTGCATTAAGAAAAGAGTTTACAGTAACTTCTTGATGAAAAAAGAGCATGTATGTATGAATGTTATAAACAATAGGAATTCCAGATCAGGTTCCCCTAACAGCTGAAAATATAATTGCTCCTGGGGTCAGCAGCAGTCCCAGCCAAGGAAGGGGAAAGATAAACCTCTCATAAAGTAGTTTTTTTTACACTGGGTTTGAGTGAAAATGGCATCCCCTTATTAAGCCCCATGGTCATGCGGATCACGGTGGGACATCTATGTGTCAATATAATGGGTGCTCATAAGCTCTGTAATCAGAACTACGACAGGATCTTTTTTCCTAAAAAATCCCCTGAACTACTTCTCCCAGCTTATGAAAATAAACCAAACCAAAAGCATTGCCCACATGGCCCAACATCCTCTTTTAAGGGGAACCCAAGCCAAAGGAAGTTGCCAAAACCAAAGCCTCCCTGAAGCCCAGTTCTTAGACACCCTGGACTGTTCCCGTAGATGGAGCAAGTGCTCCTCATACCTTCCTCTCATGCTCCATTGTGACAGCACCTCCTCGGACACAGATGCAGGCCAACAACCATAGACCACATAACTTCTCAGCATAACCGACCACTCTTGAAATTATGAACATGACTCAGCTGGCAACTGGGGTAGAAAACCATAAAAAACACTCCACTACTTGGAAATGAGCTGGAAGTCTCCTGTCTGTGAGCCCACAGTGCCCCAGCGGTGGCTTTGGTGCCAGCCTTCACCGCTGTGCCCAGCAGAAGTGGTGGGGCAGCGGGGCCCTTGCCTACAGCTGCACGAGCCAGGGCACGGGGGGTGACCCAGGGACCCACTTTATGGACCGGTGACTCTGAGGAGCAGAGGGACCACGCTCAAGAGGTGGTGGCAGAAAGCAGAGCAGAGCAGGAACGATGTGGAAGAGGGATGAAGCAACTGAGCAGGAGAGGAGGTGCCCAGGGACCGAGGGGCAGCAGCTGGGGACGCCAGCTCGCAAGCTGCAGCGAAGTCCCGCGTGTGCGTGGGGTTCCTGGTTGGCTGCAGCAGCTGCTCCCCTGGCCAGATCCACGGCTGGCTCCTCTCCCTGGGAGATGGGAGGAAAAGCAGGCTCCACCTGGGTCCTACTGCCCTTGGACTAGCACATGGGAGGTCCATGCATGACAGATTTACACATTTTATACCTTCCCGCTGCACGCTGCGGGTTCGGCTGAATCGGTTTGTCATGGTGGCGCTGGGGTCCTTTGTTTCGCGGTAATAAATAACGGGGTCACGGGGCAGCTGTCAGGCAAACCACCTGGGGCCTGTGCTACGGCCAGAGGTGATCTCCGTGCTAGACAGTACAGAGCTTACCACTGAAGCTGCCCTTTGGGGGTCAGGGAAGGGTTAAAATGAGACCTGGGTGGCCAAGACACTCCCAGATTTTGGAACCAGAGCTACAAGTTAGCACAGGCTACCATTAGCAGCTCAAGGGTAGATGTCCCTGGATCTGGCAGCCTCGCTATGCACACATGTGGGATGCTCCTAGCAAAGTGAACCCTTTTTTTTGTTTTCTGTCTCTCCTTCCTCTACCTTAAATGCCACTCTGTCAGCCAGCAGCTCTTTAACAGTGCCTTCTGTGGAGGAAAAAGACAAATGGATAAACTCAACTGGGTGGTGCGGGCTGGATCCCCTCAGGACATCAGCGAGGCCCCGCGCCAGAGCTGCTGGCTGGGCTGCACTGACACTCCCCACCGTGGCCAGCCAGAGAGGCCGTCCTGCTCAGTTCCCCAGCCCCAAGCTGCACGAAAGAAAGAGCTGGAGAGGGTTCATCAGGCTCCTGCGCCAGAACTTCAGCCTCCAGCCACATTTGGCATGGATGCTAGTGCTTCTCCCCCTTCTTTAATTAAATTTACCATATGCACTAGCTCAATGACAGCCCAAACTGAAATAGCATGACGGAGATTTCGAATGATCCGAATCTGATCTGTCCCTGCAAGATGAATGGAAATGGGATTTCCCTCAAAAATTTCCTAAAATCTGTGGTGTGTCTTAGAAAAGGTGTCAAAAATTTAATACCAGGGCCTGAACACATGCCCTGAGCAAGTGTTTCCACATGAGAGGGTTACCAAGGCATAAACCAAACTCATATTCTGCTACAGAAACTAACTCAGATCTAAAAATGGGAACCTCCTCCTAGTTATTTTCCTTCGTCTGAGTCTTGTTTCTCTGGGCACAGACTAGTGATTTCATGATGAAGCAATTTCCCCTCCCAGCTTTGGGGAAAAAATAAAAAAATCCCAAACAAATTTTATCTGAGCTTGGTCCTGTTCCTCCCTCTCCTTTGCCTCTTTCTCCCCCCCAATGTCCCAGCTTTACAACCCTTGGATATCTTTAGGGGTTTGGCAGCTGGCACACACAGACAGCATCGCAGGGGCACACAGATCACAGCCCTACAGCCAGCAGCCTCTCTCCTTGTTCAGTGAGCTGAAATGCCAATAAATCCCTGCCGTTATCTCCCTTTGTGACAGCTGCAGTGGCACTCCTGGCTCCCCAGCTTCAGCGTGAACCAGGTGCATCCTTCAGTGTCATCAACTCCTGCCACACACTGGGTAGAAGCCTTGTAAGGCAGTCATACCACAAGTGAGCTGGTTCCCTCTGCTCCCCCAGGCTCCTGGGGCTGCCAGGGATGCAGTGCCTGGCTTGGCTCCAGCAAATCTCCATCCACTCGGCCAAGGCACCCTATGCAAATTGACCAGAGCTGACAGGGATAATGAGATCCCTCGGGTTGCTCATCTACCTAACACCCAAGAGAACCAGAAAAGCAGATGGAGACCACACTGCTGCCTGTGACAGTGGCGTGGTCCCTGCAGTGGCACAGGCTGGGTGGCGCATGCCCATCCCCATGCCCATCCCCATGCCCGTTCCCATGCCCATCCCCGTGCCCATGCCCATCCCCATTCCCATCCCCATGTCCATGCCCGTTTCCATCCCCATCCCTGTTCCCATCCCCATGCCCGTTCCCATCCCCTTTCCCGATGCCCGTTCCCATGCCTGTTCCCATCCCCTTTCCCGTTCCCATCCCCATGCCCGTTCCCGAGCAGCGCGGCTGCAGCGCGCGGTGAGCCCGCCAGGCGGCAGCATTGCCCGCCGAGTGCGGCCCCGCGCGTAATTAATTAACCGCAATTAACGGCTCCGCACCGGGCTGCGGGGCCCCGGGAGCCCGCCCCGCGCCGACACGCGTGTCTGAGAGGGCACCCGCGGTGCCCAGTGGGAGCGGTGAGAAATCGGATGGGCTGAAGGGCCCAGCTGAGCAGCCCTGGACGCGAACTGACGCGGCCGAGGTGGCAGGAGCCAAGGGATGGGAACTCCGGGCTGCTCATCATCATCAACACCGTCAGCAGTCGGTGGGGGTGGAGGGTCCTGAGGGTTTGCACCATAAACCGAACTGGAAAGCCACACTCGGCGTAGCTGGACTGGGAGTCAATCACAGAACCACTGAATGGTTTGGGTGGGAAGTGACCTTAAAGATCATCAATCCACCTGCCATGGGCTGGAACACCTTCTGCTATAAAGTGGTTGCTTAAAGCCCTATCCAGCCTGGCCTTAAACACTGCCAGGAATGAGCATCCACAGCTTCTCCAGGCAACCCATTCCAGGGCCTCAGCACCCTCAGAATACAGACTTTCTTCCTGATAAGTAATCTTAAACCCACCTCTTCCAGGTTAAAGCCATCCTCCCTCATCCTATCACTACACGTCCTAGCAAAAACTCCCCTCCCAGCTCTCTTGTGGCCCACCTAGGTACTGGAAAGTGCTCCAAGGCCTCCCCAGAGCCTGCCCTTCTCCTTGCTGAACAACCCCAACTCTCTCAGCCTGTCTTCACAGAAATGCCCCAGCCCTCTGATCACTTCCATGGCCCTCCTCTGGACTCACTCCATCAGGTTCACGTCCTTCCTGTGCTGGGATGTGCATCAATGCACCCCATCATGCGAGAACTTCACACCCCAGCCTAAAGGGCTGCCTCCTGGAAACCATCCATCCTAGACTTAACACTTCTGCCCTAAGACTCCACCTCTTGACATCTATAGCTTGACACCAAGAAAATTATTTTATTTGGTTTTTTTTAAAGCATGCAAGTGTGAGAATGGTAATGGAGCAGGACCAAGCCTAAAGTAATGCTCAGATTATTTTATTTCAGTTTTGTTGTGCAGGGTTTTGCTACGCTGTTGGCACAGTTACTCCACTGGACAGCTCTGTAGTCATTAAGGTATCTGGAGCTGTACGTGTGTGTCCTTTTTAGCACATAAACTTAAATAGTCTTTTTTATCCAGTTCTCACACTGCTGCTACAGGTACAGTGATGGTGTCTTTTTCAGAAGCAACTACACCTTGTAATTTACAGACTTTTAATAATTAGCTTCTGCATGCTCATTACATACACAGACATCAAAAAGGGAAAATCAGCACTAATGGAGGAAGAGAGGTGGAAGCAGCTTGACTAAGGTGATGGCCAAACAGTGCCTGGCGTCCACCCCTTCCACCTCCAGTCCTGCTGGTTTCTGCCTCTTGGAGCAGCAAAAATGGAAATGAGTTTTCCAGCCTAAGGCAGTCCTGGAGAGGGAGGGGCAGGACAGAGAAACACTAAGCACAGAGGACACCCTCCTAGTCTTCCACACAGGACTCTCACTCAGCACCCTGGAAACGCCGGTGTACGAGTGCGGGCAGCCGAAGAGCTCCCAGCAGCAGCAGCCCCTCCAAGAAGCCAACTCTCTCTCTCTCTCTCTCTGTGTGCAAACCCTTCAGCTGTCACAGCTTTTATTTCAGGCAGTGGCAAGCCGGAGCCAACGAACGCGGAGCTGGCAGAAGGCGCAGCCCGGACGGCCGTGCAGGGCAGTGTCCGGTCGCAGCAGCAGGGAGGGCTCTGCCCGCAGCCCTCCGGCCGCTCTCCGGCCATCTCCCCCAGGACTGTCCCACGCGGACCGAAGGCGCCACGGGCTCCCCAAGGCCGCAGATGCTGTGTCCCCTCACGGTTCCCTGTCCATTAGCACAGACTGCCCAGGCCACGCCAAAGGCCAAGCGAGCAGCAGCGACTTTTGCTCTCCTCGCCCAGACCGCGCGCCCGGGCTGCCCGCTCCCTTCCCCTCGCCTCCACCGGCTTCAAACGCAGCGTGCCAGGGGCACTTGAGGGGGAACATGGGCAAGTATCATCTCCCACCCACACCTGCCAGGGCGCCAGCGAGATGGGGGAGGCTGCATGTGAGCGGCTGGGTGTAACTTCCACCCTGTCCCTAGTGCCAAAAACAAGCATGTTAAAGCTAATCTACCCCTGTCTCAGCTCAACTGCTTTTCTGTGACTAAGCCCCTTATAATGGTTTTACTAAAATCCCCTTTTGATGGAAAAAATCCCAGCTGGAAGTTTCGGGCAGCGGCACAATGTGCAAGTCTGCGTGTCCCTTTCCCCGGCTTCACAAAAGCCTCTAATCGAGTGGAAAATTTGCTGGAGGCCAGAGGTTTAGGCCTGCAATTATTTTTTAAGGGATTATCAGGAGAGAATGGGGGTACTTATGACCCTCCCTCTCTTTGTGCTTTTCTCTGTGCCGCTTTCAGACGGACCCAGCCAAAAACCTAAACCACCGCAGCTGGATCCAGGGCTCGGCTGGGCAGCCTGCCTCCTCTCTGTCTCACAGGACAGATCCCAGACTCCAGGTTAGATGAGTCCCACCCCAGCAGCATGCAATGAACAGAAGTGCTTTTCCACAGAAGCAACGCTCTCGGACTTTTTTAAAGAAAAGCTTGAGAAAAAGCAAACTATTCCAGCCCCATGAGCCTCAGTGAAGTGAAAAGCCAAGGAGCCAGGAGGGATGAGGTCCATTGGACAGGCTGGGCTTTGGCTCTGCAAAGCCATTATGTAGGAGGTCTTACACAAGTTACTTGCAGCAAGCTCCAAGAAAGCCTTGGCACGGAAGAAGCGCGCGCTGTAACACCCAGCTTTTGGGGGCTTTGCTCCAAGGGTGGAGCCTGGCGTTAGGGTCCTCGGTGCTTTTGCGGCCTCTGAGAACTGTCAGACGCCACTAAGGATCCAAAACAAGTCCTTGCCGGGCACAGAGCCACTCCCTGTCAGCACGCCGAGCACAGGCAGGCCAGAGGAGAGCCCGAGGGGCTCCGTGCCTCGCTCAGAGCTCCCGGGAGCTGCCTACACTCACACGGGGCCCAAACCGGGTGCTGCTCCTCTTCCATCGCACTGCCCACAGCCAGAGGCAGCAGCCGTGCTCCTGCTTCCCAACTGCAGCCTGAGGAAGCCGGAGACCTGCTTTAATCCCTGCCTCCCTCCGCTTCCAACTTATCCCTTCTGGAGAAGGCACTAACCAACCATGGGAAAAAGGGCTACTCCTGGCTATTCCCATGTCAGCCACGCCACGGTGTGGATGGTTATTCCGGATTTGGAGCGGGAAACGAAATAGGTGAAGGAAGCAACGGCTGAAGACCTCTCAGCGTGTGGCATAAAGCAGCTGTTGGTTACAACAGAGAAGCAGGTTGTGATCCCTGAGCTTCCCAACCATTCGACTGCTGTGTAAGATGTTTCAAAACAAAGTGGCAGCTGCCACTGGGGTGTTTTTGATCTTATCGTGCCTGCGTGTGCTGGGTGTGCTCTGAAAGCACCTGGGCAGGCTGAGGGGCCGGGATGCTTGCCTTCTGGATGGTGATCAGACTCAAGCACTCTGGGGCAGGCATTTAAGTGAAAAACTCAGCACCCAAGGGGTGTTGAAACAGAAATAATTAAAAAACCCCAGACAAGCACAGAGAAAAAGTCAAATGAGGCATCTGTGGAATTATGATACCTCCAGGAGCTAGGTGGTGCCTAAGCTGGGGATTTTGGTTTTGCAATTTTGAATGCTGCCTAAATGTCATTTGGCTTTGTTTTGGTTTTTTCTTGGATCAGTTTTTTTGCCCCTCTCTACCTCATTCTCTCCATCCACATGGACACTGTTTTTGCAGAATTTTAAGGCGGTAAGATAAAAAGACAAATGGCCTAGCCTGCTCAAAATTGCTCATTAAGGCTGATGTGCTTTGAGATACTCTCTGAATCCGCTCTCCAACACAGCTTGTGAACTTCAGCATCCCAAGGTAAGGAATGCTCAGCCACCAGTAAGTCGTAGCACAGGATGTGACCTGTGTGATTCACTAGTGGCACTAGAAGTGTAAGATCAGGTGAAGAGTCAGCTCCAGCCCCAACTTCTTACCCAAATAAATGGAGCACCGTGCACAGTGCCACAGAGGAGCCATCCTTTACATCCTTTACTACCTCCAAGGAAGCAGATCTTCCCCCAGCCTGCTGTCCTGAGTACCACTGGTGAGCCTGGCTGTTGGACTCCTAAGCCTTTCTGCTTATACAAAGTCTGCTGTCCACAGACAACCTTGAAAAGCCCTGCTTGCAGTGTCACTGAAACACCATGGACTTCCAGAGATCAGCATCCAAATTCTGCCTCTGTAGGATCAAATATACTTGGATCATTTCTGAAAAGGGTTTATCTTACCTGTATATAGCCTGCAGCCCCCTTACTCAACCACTTCCAGTTTACTTCCAACAATTTTTCTCCCTATCCACCTGAAACAGTCTATTTCCCCCCAAATTAAGCTGTGTTTTTAATGCTCTCCACAACTGGCAACAGAAAAAAAGTTGAGGAGTTTTCTGTTTCAGCCAGCCTCTTCTGTCCTGGATGAACACTTCGTTCCATGAGTCCTCCCACTCAGCTCCCTGCAGATGCACCTCAGATGCTTCAGCTCCACCTCTGTGCAGCATCTGCCTCGTGAAGAGCCCAGTTACCACGCTGCATTGTACAGGTGGATTTCTAGACGTATGATAAGCATGTCTGGAAACTATCGCTATCCTCACAAACATTTGTGGCCCGCAAGAGTTGAAACCAGAATCCCAATAACATAAAGATATTTACCTCACCAGGATGTTACAATGATTTTATATGTTTTGATATTTTAATTTTGTAAAGGTATACATTATAATAAAGATACAACTTGTCACATGTTGTTGTACATGTTCATTTCCGTCCCCTCCATGCCATTTCCCTGAAGCACGGGCCCTGCAGACAGAAGGGTTTCAAAATCTGTCTGCAGTTATTGCACTGGAGCTGTGTTGTGCCAGGAGAGGCTCGGTGTTGAAAGAACTGTCTATATGTTCAGCTGCAGATGGTTACAAACATTTAGAGAAGCTGCTGCTTCCAAAAAGGAAGGACAAGTCATTATTATTATGAAAGCTGGGGGGTTTCCAGGGTTGCTGGTGTGCCAGCAAAGGATCCAGAGCCAGGACAGATAATCACGACAGGAGAATCTACAAGCGCCTGAGGACTACCTACGCAACATCAGCACGTCTCACGCACCAGGTGCTGCTCCCTGGAGCACATAATTTGGGCATGCACTCAGTGTGCCACTCCTAGCACCTCCTGGCTCCCACCAGAACAATGTCACGCACTGCCTACAGCTACGTGCAGAGCGAGGAGCGCCGGCCCCAGCTCAGAGAAATCTGTCATTTATCGAGAATGCGTTGTGTCAGTGCAAATCCAGCCCACCGCCGGCAACTGGCAGGACATGCTTGGGGGATCGCACTCACAGAGCAGGAACGGGAGAACTGCTTTGCCCACAGCTACCCAAAAACTGCAGGCAGCTTAAGGCAAAGACTCAAAAGGAGGCACACAGAGAATTTGGGGGTCAGGCTCCAAGAGAGACACAGATTCAGACTCCAGAAAACAGGCTGCAGAGAGGAGTTCATCCCAGCAGCAAGTGTCACACTGCACACAGATGTGCTCCTCTACAGAGGGGAACGCACCTCACACAGCTCTGGTCACTCAGTCCACGGATCCCACACACTCCAAGGATGGGAGCATCTCTCCTTTATGCATGAGCTGTTCTCAAAAGCTAAGGCTGAAATCCTGGCAATAATTCCCTGCTTTCTGTAAAAGCAAAAAAAAACCCCAAAACCACCCAAAACAACAAAGAAAAACAATCAAAAAACCACCCTGAGTCTGCTACAGCACAGAATGAAAAACTGCTTACTCTTCTTCAGGAACAGATTATATTTCTTATATCAGGCTGAAGGTGGCCATGGAATGGGATTCAGCACATGGATGCAGCTCAGGAGGATCTTTATTTTAATAAATATGCAGGGGGAAAACCTCTGTCAATATAAATCCTATGGAAAATATTGCTCCTGTAGACAGAAGAGAGACCAGTTCTGTTTGTGTACTCAGGCACTGTATATAAGAAGATATTTTAGAGGCCTCTATACTTAGCCATTGTGGTTTCAATCTCTCCCAGGCCAGAGGTAGCTGTGTAAGCATAAAGTCAGCATTGGCTAAACAAGTACTTTTGAAACCATACTATTATTACCAAATTAGTCAAAGAAGGTTGCTTTCGTCTTTTTTTTTTTTTTTTTTTTTTTTTTTTGGGGGGGGGGGAGCGTGGAAAATCTAGACTTCAAAAAAAAATCATAAAAAAGCCCCCACCCCCCCCCCCCCCAAAAAAACCCAAACAAATCCCCCAACCCTTAAGAGTGAGATGTTTTTTTTCCAGTATCTCTTTTCTATTGAACTGCAGCCAGCCCACTTCAGGTGATGCTTTCTGCTGCTCCAGGACAAGCAGGGTCCCTCGGGAAGCCACGGGGGTGACTCAGGCAGTGGAGCTCCTGAGTCAACGCTGCCCCAGCGCTCCAGCACTGCGCCGAGGCCGCTGACCTGTTCTTTCAGAGGAAATCAAGGGGTGCCTGACCACACCGGTGGCTGCCAGACAACACCAAGCTCTGCACAAACCCCGGCGCTTGGCTACGTGACCGCCCCCCGTGTGCACAACAACACTTCTGCCTCCTCCACGCTCTGTCCTGAACTGCTTCAATGGCTGCTGTGTCTCACCCAGCCCTAAATGCAACCTGAAGCTTGGAGGAACGGCTCCAGCACAGCCCAAAACTAAGAACCTGGAATTTTATTGCTGACCCCACCTTTGGCTGGCTGCATGACCTAAGCATGTCTCTCCTACCTTCTCCTCTGCCTTGCTTTCCCCACGTGCAAAAGGGAGATCAGGAGAAGAATCTCTGCTGTAAAATGCACTGAAAGACACTGGTGAAAACCCCATGTAAGAGAGCACCATAAAGGTGAATTATGTGAGACAGTGCTATTAATTAGGTACACTGATTAAACATTCTGGGACTTTTTGCAGTACAAAAGGCATTAGGGAAAATAAGGGAGATTTGTAAAGAAATAAGTGAAGATACAATAAAGACCTATGAGCTTTCTTTAATCCAAGAGAGCCTTGGATTAAGGACCAGACAGGTATTTCCCCCTTTGATGTGAGGCAGTTCAGTGATGCCCACTCTACAGGAAATTCTCAAAAGGTGCTGAGCATTAGCAGAAGGTTTTTTCCACAGGCAACTCAGCTGCCTGTAATTACCTGAAGAAAAACTCGTCCTCTCCTTCCCTAATCCCAGGACTCTGATCACACTCTACATTTGCTCTGGGGACTCCATTTTGGAGCCATGTGACATTTACAACACACAGCCTGAAAAACACATTAAAAATGCACCTGGATCTGGGATTTGGCACAAACTCCCTGAAGGTTCACCGAAAGGTTTGCGACCCTTCTCAGCACAACCAGGAGCAAGTTACAGCTTGGAACCGTATCTTGCAGCTTAGGCAAGTAAAAAATCTGACCAAACTCAGAAGCTTTGACCAAGATGCACTTGGAGAGCGTTTCAGTTCAGTTTAGGCACAAGCTCAGCTCCAAACTCACAGGCCAGAACAGAGAGCAGCCAAAGGATGTGCACTCACCTGCACGGCAGAAGGCTCAGCCTGACGCAGGTGACGGGGACTCTACCAGTACAGAGGCAGCCACGGGAACACCAGCACTGCAGGTCAAACAGGGAGCCGCTTCCCAAGCAAATCCCCCACCCATCCCACCACCCATGCAAGTGGTTTCCAACTCTGAGCAGCCTTAGAGCTTGCAAACGGGATTCTCTCTGCATGAAACTGCACAGCAGAGCACGCTCGAGGAGGATGCTCTGTGTGCACTCTCCACGTCCACGGGATCCCATAAAAGCCAGTCTGAAATAACTCCCCCACCCCGCAGTGCTACTGCATGGCTGCCAGCTCTTCAGCACCACCTGGGCCCCCTCCAGCTCTGCTCCTCCTGGCCCACTCTGCCACGGCCACCAAGAACTGGGGCTCTGCTGCCCGAGAGCTGGAGTGCAGAGGTACAGCAGTACCCGATTTTTTGGGATACCTGCTTTTGAGCACCCTCTGCTGGATATTCCAATTCCTAATCCCCTCCAGGCCAGCGATGCTGGCAGGCTGCCTCTGATCACCCAGCAAAATGCTGGGGCGTGGAAGCAGGGAGCCTGTCCCGGGCACCCCGGGGATGCCCTGGCACACAACGTGCCAGCATGCTGTGTGGGGGCACTCCAGAGGATAAATCAGCGTCCACTGAGAACAACCAGAGCCCAAAGACATACCCACCACAGAGAAAAGTCAAACCCAGCAAACGCCTTCCCCACATGACTGAGCTGCTGAGAACTCACCGAGTCTGCATGAAGCACACTGCTGAGAAAAGATGCCAATGGGAACACCTAAAATGCATTGTTCCCCAAGAGGATGGAGCTGCACAGGCTCTGGTGATGGAACATTTCCTCCTGCAGCTCCGACCTGCAGAGGTCACCTATCCACCACAACACTGGAGCAGATGAGGGGCAAAGAGGTACCTGAGACAGGCGAGATGGTGGTTTGACAAGATGGGCAGCTGTCACCTTGAATCTGCAGCCCACGAGGAAAACAACAGCAGCCCCATATCCTACATTTCAGCCTTCAGGTGATTGGAAGGTGATGGCCACCTCCGATCCCAGTAACCATTCAATGCAGAGATGTTTTGGAATGCAAGGCTTAGGCAGTGACTCCTCTAAGCTAGTGTCCACTCTCAGATGTCTCAAAGGAAGGTATTGGAGCTTTATAGAGCCAGGAAGAGCTTTGAACCAGCCACAGCTGGAAGACTGTCCAGGAGAAGGAAGCCCCATACCCTCTAAACGAACTAGAATAAAATTAATAAACTGTGTGTAAGATTTTTATCCATATATCTAATCCTTTCTGCGTTCTACTATGTTCTCAGTCTCAATTATTTATGTGCTGTAACAAAAAAAAAAGTTTCACGTGTGTCAGATGTTTTATTTCAATTTCATTGGAAACCCTGTATTACATAAAAGTATACACAGGAATGCCTGGTTTACTTCTCTGTGCTTCTAAGTTTATATACTTCTGTCATGTTGCTTTTTATTACTCTTCACTCTAATGAAGGATGCATAATCTTTTTCAGTCTTTCCACACCTCCAGGCATTTTCATCACCTTGTTCTGTTAAATATTTGTAGCAGGGTGATCAGAAATGAACGCCTGATATTTTATTTTTAAGACCGGAGTCCCAGAGAATCCCTTGTCTTTCCACCACAGAGATCCCACACATCCCCAGTGCCAGCAGCCTCCTCCTCAGCCAGAGCGAGGGGAGAGACGAAGGAAGGAGGGGATTATTTCACCCTTTCACACTGCAAAATTCACGGCTACTGGAGGAGTTCTGGGCTCCTGTCCCATGCCAGCCAGCCTCGGCTGTGGTGAGGCAAACGAAAAGGCATTAACCCTGCTCCCTGCTCGGAAACAAAGTCTCCCACTCATTCCTGAGAGAAGTTAAAGGTACTCATTTCTGAGGGACTTGCGGGGTGGGGAGATGCAGCGCAGTTCTCCAAAGATAGCTCAGAAATAACCTGGGAGGATCCCAGATGAAGGCTGGGTGTCTTCTTACATCTGTCTGGTTTCCTAGATGGAGTGTAAACAGTGGCACATTAGCTTAGATTAATTACAGGCTGCCGGTATTTTGCTTTCATGTAGCGAGCTCTGGGAACATAACACCGCTGATAATTAAACAGCGCCTGCCATCAAAGGGCTCCAAACCACCCAGCAACCCAGGCAGGCTGCTCGGGCAGGGCTGCTGGGGTGGCACACAGCAGCAGCTTAGCAGGACACAGGAACACAGCACGCTTGTTTAGGAAATGAGAGATTTCTACTGAAACTACAGAAGGAATTATCACGTGTTTTACATTAAGTACTGTACAGTCAGACCTGGGCAGGATTAGCATCAGTGCCAGGAGACCTTCACCATTCACACACAAAGTTTTACATCCCATCAGAAAGATCATTTCTCCCATGGTATGACACCCTATTATTTTTCCTTTTTTTTTTCTTTTCCTGGAACAATGGCTCATTAATGACTGAAGAATTAAAAGAAGTTATCTCCTACTTTGTTTTCTGCAGGGTGAGAAAATACAGAACCGGAGACAGATGCCAAGAGAGAAAAACTCATGAGAGTGGAGATAATTTTCTGTGTCACCACATCCCCTCCTTCCCCATCTCCTTCCACACACACTGCTGCCCATTGGTTATGTGAGATTTTGTGCCAGGCTCACCAGCACAGCAGTGTCAATACTGGGGTGGATGATCAAACCCCCCCATGTGCCATATCCCATCTGCCTTACCACATCCCTGTTCATTTTCTTTTCTGCCCCTGCTTTTTCCAGTCCCAAAGCTGCTTTTCTGTTCTTGCCCCATCCCCCTGAGTCAATGCCCACCAAGGTCAGGGAAGACCACGGTTGCTCCGGCTGAGATGGCTGAATGAATTGCTCCTGTAAGGCTGGGCTGCTCCCCAAAACTGCAGCCCTGAACCCATCAGATGTTGTCTTACAGACACCAAAATGAGAGGTCCCTGTGGAAGCCACGAGGCGAGCGGGGGTTGCCAGGATGTAGCTTGCTGCTCTCCCTTGGAACAAGGGGCACAGCTAGTGGAGGGGTGCACGTTTCTGCTGCCCACCACAGCCGCTGGCACCACCTCACACTGCCCTGCAGGAACGACTGGGAACCCGCCGCTCAGGAGCTCAGCGTCTCAACATCAGCTGCCCCTTGCAGGCAGGATCTAGGGACTGGGGACATTCACACACTGAAACACACACCACATCCCTTTAGTATTCCCAGAGTAACTCAGCAACTCCAGCGTGAGCATCAGCAGCACTACCGAAGGGCAAAAACCACGTGCTGTCCTCATGAGCACAGCATTACCACTGGGTCTCACACAGCCTGCCCTCTGTGCAAGGAGAGCGACCAATCCAGCAAATTTCACCTTCCCTGGATTTAAGGCGAGGCCATGGATGCTCTCCAAAACCCCCTCAGGCTGCAGCCTGCCCGCTGATCTGAGACAGCCCAAATGCCTGGCCAGGAGGAGATCCACAGCAATGACAGCCATGGGGAGAGGGGCTGGAGGGGGAAAGAAGGAAGGGAGCACACTTCACACAGCAGCAACACTGACTTTTGAACGGTTAATTCCGTGTTACTCTGGTTTAGTTAATAATCCCAAGTGAGACACACACTGCCATGCAGCACCCCCTCACCTCATCTTTTTGACACATCACGCAGACAGCCATTGTCACATAACAGGTGAATAAAAGCCATGAATATTAAAAGCCATGAATATTAAAAGCCATGAATATTAAGTCTCCACCACAGCATTTGATACAGCAGCTGGAACATGCTGTACAGCACCAAGCAATAAAGGACAAGAAAGTCAAGGAGATAAAAAGCTACCAAACTTCTACAATATCTGCCAGTACTGTTCAATTACCTACCACCTTCCTAGGAACCACGGACAGTCGAAAAAGCAGGACCACACACAGAGCCCACAAATGAAGCTGAAGAAAGTACTCCTCCTCTGCTCTCTCTCACTCCTGAGTAACGGAGAGGATAGACTACACCTGGGCTCGTTCAAATGGCAATTGTAACCCTCTGCACTCTGCTGCTCGCAGCTCTCAGTGCCAGGTAAAGCCCACTAAGGAAAGCAGCCACTCGGGCTCAACAGTCACAGAAGTCACAGAGGCTGGGTTAACCCCATAAATCTCAGTTCCCAGCCCTCACCCGCACAACTGAATCCTCCAAGTGAAATCTGGAAGATTTTATTGCCATTAGTATGAAGCATATATCCCAGAGCCTTCGGATCTCACTTTGGACCAGGACCCCAGTGTGCCACGAGCTCTCTGCCAGCAAAGCTGTGTGGCTTTGGTCTGCAGCATGTGGCTTGTGCTGCAGGAGTATTCAGGGGCCCCAGTGTGCTAGGCACTACACAGCACGAGACAGAAATTAATTCACATAGTTATTATCCTCCCAGATAAATGTAAAATCTTACACTGAAGGGTTTTCTCATCTCCTTTCTCAGTAGGACAATCATATAGCAACATTGGCATTCCTCTCGCTTACAGTGGCATAAGGGAGAAGACTGAAAAACACATTCATCTGCCAGAGATGTGACTGCAGCATGTCAGACGTGCAGGCAGGTGATCCCTGGAGAGCTCATGGAGAAAGAGCAGCCGTTTCCACCCACTCCTTTGCCTGAATATGCCCCCGAGAGCCCCGGCAGATTTATGTCCCCAGTGCAGCTGCACTGGCCCTGCTGCTGCTCTTTGGGTGTGGCAGAGACACCAGCCAGCTCAGGTGGGCTGTGCCCACCCCTTGGCACTTGCACACCGCAGGAGCATCTTCTCTTCTCGTGAAATCGCTCCCACTGCACCAGCAGGAACAGCAGAGCAAGACAAGCCAAAAAGCAGCACTAGAAACTGCAAAACTTCAGCCCTCTTTAGCCACCAAGTTGCATCTGTTCCTCACACATTTCGTGGAGGGATACATTTCTGTCCCAACACCAGTGGAAGCCCAAGGTCTCCAGTTGCCAGCGTGCTGCCAGTGCTGGGCTTCTTTCTGATATATTTAGAGCTCGCAGCATCACACCAGCTCCTCTACCCATTAAGCCATGATATTTGAGCTATGACTTTCATTTCTGCTTTCAAGGTAACCTATCTGAAGAAGCTCTCGGACTGTAAATCTGGTTGCTGAGCAAGAAAAATACGGTTGCCCCAGTATGATTTTGTCGCTGCAATGAGCTTGACTTCTTATTCAGAGAGCAGGTTTTATGTCTGTCTTGCAAGGACAAACTCCTGATCAAGACTAAAAATCCGGGTGAGCCAACTGACCAATGCATCTGACCCGAGGCTGAAAATAAAAGCTGGCTCCCACCTTGGTTTCCAAGTAAACTCCACCAAATGACGCAGCACCCCATACTGCATTTCACAGGCAGGACAGATATATTTAGCCCAGAATGCCCCTCCCAAAGCCCAGTGTGGGGCACAACTGGCTGAGCAGAAGCCAGGCAGGAATACAGGAAAACAAACCAGGCAAACCATCCTCTCCTACTCAGTAGCGTGGCCCTTGTTCACTTGCTTTGTTTAACATAAACAAACAAGCAAACCCCCAAAACAAGGAAACCTCGCAAGAAGAGTTTGTAATTAGGTCCTGCAAACCCAAGAGTAGTAATTAGGTCCTGGAAATTAACAGTTTAATTTATCTGTGTTGTTGGGTGTTCTTTGTATTTCCATCCCAGTGTCAGACAAAACCAGCATCTTCCCTTTCTCCAAAGGCTTGTGAGAGAAAATGGTGTAAACACCGTGCATCAGTACATGTGAACATGGAATCTCCTTCCATGGACGTGAAACGAGGAAAATAAGCCACTTGAACAGTGATACTTGGGTGCCTGAAGGAGCACACTGGTTGCTTTTGGGATCTAGAATAGAAAAGAGCCTGAGGGAGAGGAATTTCAGTGGTGTATAGACAGCTACCTTGCAAATCACTTGGTGTATTTCAGAAGACACCTCCCCTGAGAGATGTTTCCGGGGCATCACCCCAGGGCTGTGGGAGGGTTAGAAAACAAATGTAGCTCTAGGAAGCTGAGGTGTTGCCCTCAGGGCCCTGGGAAGTGATCTCCTCCTCAGCCTCCATCAAATCAGATAACAAACAAGCCAAATTGTTGTGATCAGAAGCATCCACCAAGCAGGGTTTTGACACCTGGTTGCATGAGGTGATGAACCTCTTCCAGCCAGCCAGCTCCAGGGACGGCTGGCTGCCTTCTCCAGAAGGGCTCTCTGCCAGGCAGGAACACAAGGCTTCGTCCTGGCTTCCATGATGGGCCATCTCCTGGCCTCAGCTGAAGAAATTACACACGGAAGTCTTTGTCATAAAAAACTTCTTCTCAAATCAGGGAAACGACCCATTGCACACTAGAAGTGAATCAAGAAATCACACCGAAACATAACAAAGTTGCATGAACTGGAGTATCCCATCAAGAGCCCTGGCCTGCAGCTTTGCCTAACACGGCTGGCTTCAGTTCAAGGCTTTGGGAAACTCTCACCCCAAAGGATGAGCTCTCAGTTCGGGGCTGGCGCAAGCAGAGCTGATTCCATAAGGAGCCCTCAGTGCAAAAACACAAAACCATTTCTCTTACCATCTTCCTCATCCCCAAAAGGGAGGTGGGGTGGAGTCACGGATTCGTGGCCATGAGAAGACTTTAGTGTCTGAGTAACACTACAAGCACAGAGACTTTTGACTTCTCAGACTTGCACTACTCCATCCTCTCCTGATTTACGAGGCTGAGTGGAGAGGCTGTCTCCTAGACTTTAACTCCTTTCTCCCAAAGTGTGCTCTCTTCAGGCCTTATTTCCATGTCCTTCCCTCAGCCACGAGAAGCCAAGCACAACTTTTTGTTCGTGTTATCGCTGCCCCAGACAGCCAGGAGAGGAAACCATTATTTAAAGAGGTGCAGAGTGAGACTGGGATATGATTGTAATTACTGACCCCTGGGCACCCTGCAGCAGAGGACCACAGCATGCTGAGATGTGAATAACCCTCCTCCTGCGGGAGAGCTGAGGAAACCTCTTTTTCTTCTCAGACTTTTTAAAGAGCAATATAAGATTTTTCTCTAATTAGAGGTAAAAAAAATTGTGTTTAAAAAATCCTGCAAGTAATTCCTGTCCTGTAGGTTGTGCACGTATCACTGACAATATCTATTACCCAAACAAAAGAATGACAGGCATAGCTTCTTATCCCTGACTGGGTGAGTGCAATGCTTGGAACCAAATTTATGATGCAAATATTTGAAGTTAAGATGTCAAAATTCAGGTCCCTTCAGTAGTGCCTGCTTTAGCACGCTACCTCTGTATCCATAATGAAAATCACTTGTTCAAATCCAAAGAGCATGGTAAGCTCTTCAAACACAATCAAGCACCACTCTTGCTCTAAATATTGGCCAAAAAGGTTAAAATAGTCACCTAGCTCATCACTGTTCCAGTGATGTAATGTTTGTAACAGTCCCACCATACACAGGGGAGGTTTCTGTGGGAACCAGGCTTTTCTCCTTCAAGAACAAGTCTCCTGCTCGTTTAGATTAATTGATTTCACACACAGTTGTTTATGTGTGTGGCCTCCCTTGATTTTCTGGGCTCTCTTCGCTCCAAACAAAACAGCTTAGGGATGTAGATGGAGCCAATTGCATTTGGGAAGAGGGGAGATAACACCTCAAAGCCAGACAGAAAAGGACATTTCTTACTTCAGAGACTTTTCTCTGGATTGTGCTTTGAGGCAGCCTGACAAAAGCATGCTTCTGGGGAACACCATAAAACTGCTTCAGAGACACACTGCACAGAGCCCGGCAGGAAAAACCTCCCCACAATGGTGGCAAGGGGGAAAACTAACTTCTGAGGAGAAAGATATATGGCAGGCTGTGAGATTGCAAACAATAGACAACCAAGAGACTGTCTTAAATTTTAAAACATCCTGACTTCATAGAACAGCTTGTAGCTAGACTGGGAGAGCACCAGAATCCTCATTCGTGCATGGAACATGCATCAGGCAGCTGAGCAGTGCACTACCAAATGCTGGTTCAGAAGGAAAATTTATCTTTGGAAAGAAATCTGGATATTAATTTGAAAGCACAACACAGAGCCAGAAAGATTAACTGCCCTCAGCCTCTCCAGAGCAGCCATGTGGACACACCACGGATTCAATCTGCACTGAATTACAAGTCATCGCTGACAAAGTACTGGAGTAGCCAGCCAGCAAAACCAGTGGAAATACACTTTTGTGGATCTGCTCACAGAATGGAATCTCAGTTCCCCGAGAAGGGCTGGGGTTTCAGCATTTGCCTGCATCCCAAATAGGGATGAAAGGTGAAAATATTACACTATTTCATAGTATGAACAATTGCAAATGCTCTTGACTTGAAAATGCAGGGCAGGAAGGAAGGTATTATTGATGGAAACCAAACATTCAAAATGCTTTAGCAGAATTTTCTCTGCTTACCAGGACTGTACAATCTATGGGCCCTGGTGTTACCCACCAAGGAGAGAGGAGAGCTGACTGATGGCACTGCAAGGCCGCTCTCCATTATCTTTGACAAGTCATGGAGACAAGAAGATGAAGAGGAGCCAACAGTGTGCTGCTGTGGCAAAGAAAGCCCACAGGATGCTGGGTTCCATCAACAACAAGGGCATCACCTGCAAGAAAGAAGTCATAATCCCACTCGACTGAGGCTGTACTGGGATCCTGTCTTCCAGTTTGGTCCCTGCTGTGCAAAAAAAAAGATGTGTACAGGCTGGAGAGGGTCCAGAGAAGGGCCACAAAGATGCCCAGAGGAGCGGGAGGCCTGCCAGTGAGGAGAGGCTGAGAGAACTGGGCCTGGAGAAAAGAAGGCTTGGGGGAGATCTCATCACCATGCTCCAGTATTTAAACAGAGGCTCCACGGAGCCACGTGGAAAAGAGACAGGGAAATGGGTACAAGTTACTCCTGGGGAGGTTCCAACTGGACTGAAAAGGAAAGTTTTTCACAATGGAAACAATCAGCCACTGGAATAATCTCCCCAGGGAAGTGGTGGATTCCCCAACACTGGACACGGTGCTGGGCCATCTTGTTTAGGCTGTGCTTTTGCCAAGGAAGGATGGGTCAGATCATCCTTGATGGCCCTTCCACCCTGGAAGTTATGCTGTGATTCTGTGAAAATGAAATGTTGATCCAAAATGAGAGATTTTGGGGTGTTGACCTGAAATTTAAACTCTTGTTCTGGATTTCAACATAAAATGACTTTTAAGTCGAAATGTCAATTGGAAACAGAAATCATGTTTTGAAACATCGCTACAGAAAAGCATGTTTTTTTCTGAAAATTTCAATTTAGATCAAACCATGTGTTCTTCTGGGAGCTTTTTTTTTATTTTACCAGCCCTGTGTGTGTTTGTTGTGCTGCGTGAGGACTGGACATCTGCTCCAAGCATACGGATGTCTGCAATGGAGTTATCCACACTGGGGATTCCTTATACAAGTCCAGGAATACACCTGCACCCAGACTTTCTTAGGAACCTGAACTATTACAGAGGATTTAGCTACTTTAATTTAGGGAAATGGCCCATGGTGTCAGATGAGTAGCAAACTTTGCACACAGAGGAGGAGTGGGGTCTGCAGATACTCCTGGATGCCCTCCAAAGCAGCATCTCTTCATCAGCATACAAGATTACACATCTCTCTCCAAAGGCTAGCTTTGCAAAACCTTGGAAAGGAAGAGGCAAGTGGGCCTCTGGAAACACTAAAAACCACCTCTAAAAACTCCTTACTTATTTAATATTATTTCTTTACAGAACCAGCCCTACAAACAAAAGCCTAACTCCAACCTCAGTAATCCACAAAATTTCTGCACAGACACGTTTAGGCAGATGTACAGCTACCAGCAACCTCTGCCCTGCACAGGAACAACCTGCCAAAGCTTTCTGTGGAAGCAGGGACAAGGGCAGAAAGCAGTATTTCCCAAACACAAGGCTGTGCTCTTTGACCAAAAAGGCAACACATCCCTAACACCTTCTGCTTCAAACCCACGGGACAAGGGCACAGCACGACACTTTACAGGGACGAGTCACGGATGCAAGAGCTCAGATTGCCACTCATCAAGACAGTCTGGAAGACCCACCCACACAATGCTGAGGTAGGCCAAGAGAAAGCCTTGCCAAGACAGGAGGGACAGGACCAGGCGATGAATTCGATGTGGTGGTGCTGGTATCAAAAGCCAAAGGTGTCTGTACGTGTGGACAGAGCAGCTGAAGGGAAAGGTAAAATGTATTTGGGTGGAGCCACAACTGTTGACTGAGCAGACCAGCAACGTTTGCCTCAAACCAAACGGAGAACAGATTCTGTTCAAGCAGCTCTGGAGCTTTTAACATCAGACCAGCACCTGCCAGCTGATGGACTTTATGGATGTCAATCTACAGCTTGGGAATGGGTGTTGCTTTGGAGCTCTTTCAGTCCCAGGCTGAGCTTAGAAAGCTATGCCCACCCCATGGCAGCTTCTGACGCCTGTCCCAAGATGTCAATGAGCCACAATTTCCACAGGACTGGACCCTATCCCTGCTCTAGCTCCCAGCACAGACATCTTCTTGCACACAGGTCTGCTGGATAATCCTCTCCTGGCTGTGGACAAAGGTTCTGGGCTTTGTGAAGACCTCACCACCTCTTTTACCAGGAGCAAGAATGAGCTACTGGACCAGCTGGGAAGTAAGAGGATCATTAATACTCCTTGTTACCCCAGGGAGGTGCAGGAGTTGGCAGAGGTAACAGGCAAAGCTTTCCATGCCTGCTCCGAGGCGTCCTGTGGTGCTCACCTTCCATCTGCTTAGCAGGGGATGGACTGCATGAAGCACGAGCTTTGCCAACTCAGATCTCACCCAGGTTTACCAAAAGCAGCAACAAACTGACAGAACCTTCTCTCTGCTGTATTTAAAGCACATTTCCTAGTTCAGCCTTGTCCTTAAGCTAAAGGAAGGCTTAGGTAACACAAACTAACTCTGTCTAAACTTAACTGCTTTTCCTATTGCTTCTAACTTGGTTTTATGCTCGAGTTGAAAGCATTACCTGGCCTCTATAAGTAGGGCATGGTCCAGACTATCAAGGTTACCCCACAAAACTTTCTTTACTTCAAGAAATGAAAAAAAAAAAAAAGAAGAAGAAAAAAATAAATACACATGCCTCCCAACACCCCAGTGAACACAGCTGTGCTGACAAAGATGCCTCCATGGCCACAGCTGTGCCCACAGAAAATGCTGTGGCTCCCCTTCTTCCATGGGCTGTATGGCACAGACACAGTCTAACACGAGCAGCCAAACTCAGACAGTAAATCATTCCTGGTGTGTGAGTCTGACCTAATTGGCACCATTTTCTTGGAAGATAAAGAAGTTTTACATGTCTTGTAGATAAAAGTTTGGCTTGTTACCTGCAGTGGGCTTTTATACTACTGGGGTGCAACTGCTGTCGTGCAGAAACACAGACCCTTAGATCTTCTCAGCATGCTGTGGAGGAGCTTTTGAGCCTTTCATCAGGCTCCTTGGCAAACAGCAGAGATGCTGAAAGAGCCTGTGCAGCTTCAGTAAAAACTGAACAAAGCCAGCGCTGCACTTACCAAGCTTACCCAGCTGAAAACCTCCTTGCCATTCATAAAAAATTATTAGAAGTTCATTTTGAACATTGGCAAAACTCCCAAACAGCTAGTTGAGAATAGGTGGAAATGGGGAATAGTTATAAAAACAGAAAAGAAATTGGGACAGGTAATTGGTCATAATTCACAGGAGCACTCCCTCCGCCCTACCTGTACCCCAGGCTGTGAAATCTCCACAGGTGGAATAACAGCTGCAGCCACCCACAAGGCTGCAGATGTTGCTCAGAAACCTGGGTTGTGCACACCACACACAGGAGACCGAGCTGGCATTTTGGTCTGAAACCAGAAGCTTCCATTGCAGCGTGAAGAATAATGGGGCTACCCCATGAGCATCTGCATCATTTCAGTGTCAGACTGTAAAGCTCCAGTCAGTTTTCAGAGATGCAAAACTGGGCAAAATTGACAGTGATGACAGCCACAGGATACTACAAACCTTCCCAGCTGTGACACAAAAAACTATAATGGCAAAATATTTACTAAACAAAACCCTGACATGCTGCCAGGACCAGTATTTACAGTAATTATTGACAAATCTGGGCCACAGAATATAATAAAGGAACCTGTAGAATTGTTTGAGCTGAAAAAACAGAGGGGGGGAAAAAAAAGGAACTTAATTTTCCTTTGTACAGTATCAATTTTTTATGATTAGAGACAATTTTGAAGTACTCAGGAACACCTCAGGGAGTAATTAACCCAACAGTCACAAAATTATTTTTTCTGAAAAATGTTCCATTAATGAAGACATGCTCGGGCTCATGTGTCTCTCTCGACACTCTGTGATATATAACAAAGCTCACAAAGGTCTTCCAGCTAAGCAAAGGAGATTCTCATTTGATTTGCTTTACAGCTCCAACTGGTCCCCAATAGAGGTGCTACAACGCTTCAGGACTCAGTTAAACAACGACACCAAACCAGCCAAAAAGCTAAACACAGAACAACTGGAAAAGGAAGATAAACTTAGAAATTTTACTGAAATATTAGTATTCCTGTGACTTTTGTTAACCCTCTGCCCTTAGTGATGGACAAAAACAAACCCAAAACACATGTTCCACCCAATCACTTCAGTCTCCCTCACCTCCAACCAAGATGGGAGAGTTTACAGAAAACGTATTTTCCCTCAAATCCTTCAAATAAATCAAGACTTAAACTTCATATGTGTTTACAAATCTCTCTATATAAAGATAGAATGTTGCTCTGCTTTTCTTTCCCTATGACAAAAACTATCAAACCCTTTGAGCTTTTCCCATGAGCTACTTAAAACCACAAATTAATCTAAACCAAGAGCTCTTTAGCAATCCCTGCACACAACAGTGCCATGAGCTCTCTGGCCACAAACCCATTCCCACTCCAGGAAGACTCACTTCATTTGAGTATCCCTGCTACGTTGTGCATTAATTCATCTCGTTCTGTTCTGCTCCAGATGCTGAGATGAAGCTTTGCAAAACGAACTAGTCACTTTGAGTAATCAAGTCCAGACTACTCAAGAATGCCCAAGTATCCAAAATAGCTGAACCTTGGGAAAAAAATGAGACCTTTGACAGCATTTAGAGTTGGATACCCCAAACCACCAGTCATGAAAACCCTGGCCTGTGTTACCTTTGCTCTGAATATGAGAGTATTAAACCCAAGGCCACCGGGTTAGCTCAAAGAGGGGCAGAGGAGGCCAGGACTCAAACCGTCTCTCTCATGTGGCAGACCACAGCATTAGCTGCAGGCATGCCTGGAAAGAGAGATCAGTCAGGGGTCTCCTGCAGGGTTATGCAGGACACGAATGGTTTGGTCCTGACGGTTTTATTTAGATGGACAGGCTGCCAGGTTGGGCCCTATTTACTGTCCCAAACTCGGAAATTCTGAAGAAAGCGAATTCTGTCCAGCCTGACAGAAACAGGAGCCCTCCCTTTCCTCTGCCTGTCCCTCTCTCCAGCTCCTCTGAAGATGAGGGGCACATCACTCACTTCTCAAACAAACTCACACAAAAGCCAGCTTGGGGAAGCCCATCTCTGAACAAAGTGAAATAAGGAAGATGCCTTTGCAGGGAAGCACCTCCTGCTTCCCCGCTGCTGCGAGCCCGATGGGAGCAGAAAGAGGCACTGTCCCTTTAGAGCTGGCCAGGGAGCAGCTCGGCTTGCCTGGTCTCTGGGAGAAACCACAGCCTGAAGGAAAATGACTGTGGGCTGCAGCAGGACAAGGGGAGATTTCCTGAAGCCCACTGCAGGATAAATACTCAGAGATGAGAGCACAAGGCACCCTCCAGTCCTGAGGGCTGTGCAACCAGACTTAAAAATAAAACCTAAAAGAGGGAGAACTGGCTTGCCCGGGACCTTGAAAGAGCCAGCATCCGCCGAGAACAGGGAGCGAGCAGCAAACCACCAGCCCCAGGCAGCCAGGAAACGTGGCAGCAGGAGCCAGACCCACAGCTCAGCCACAAGAGAACAGGTCGGCTTGGGAGGGATGCAGCCAGCTGGGGAGTTTAATTTAGACAGGTAAACATTGCGAGGGGAAGAGATGGGGGTCACACAGCCCTCACGTCTGCCACTGCCAGCCCCCGGGGAGAACCCTTCAAAGAACTGCTGGGGGGCTGAGGCACCTCGGAGTAGGGCTGTCGGGGCCAGTGGCTTGGGAGCACACAACTGTGTGGGCATTTTTACCCCAGCATCTGCTCCAAGCATCTTCCTGCCTGGCAGCATCCGCAGCAAGCAGGAAAGCTGTTGAGAGAAGCACGGAGGACACTGCAGGCTAAGGAAAGGTGCAAGCCCGGGGTTCACAGGGTACCAGGGGACCTCGCAAAGGAAATGTACCAGGGTAAACCCAACCAGCAATAGGGGGGCCACAGCACCAGTGTAGCCATTTGGGTGTCAGAGCCCTTTCGAGCTCCCTTTCTGGGGGAAAAAAAGAGTAAAAGAAGCAAGGAGTTAGTCTTGCAAACTCAGCCGACCTCTAGAACTCGAGTCATCCAGACCCCATGAACTGGAGGGGACACACAGCTCTCCCTTCCCTGCTCTGCCATCAAAGCTCAGGGCCTGTTTTACAGCTCCAAGGACAAGGGAAGGACCCCCACGGGCACAGAGAGTACAGCCATCTCCAGTGGGCTGCCAGCAGCTGTGCAGTTAGAAGGCACGTGAGAGCATCCCCGCTTTGGGGAACTGCTGAGTCCTGCCCCAGAGTGACCATCTGCCCCACTGACCCCGCAGCTCCACCTCTCCCAGGGCTGGGCAAGGCCTGGGGAGCTTTATCAAGTCCTGAGCCAAAGGCTGGAAGGGGGTGGTGGATCACAGGGTCTGCTCTCGTCTGTAATTCCGTCCATATGGTCTCAGCCAGTTGTCCCTGCAGGGAGCCCAAGAACCTGCACTTCAGCAAAGCCTCCCTTCCAAAGAGACACCCCGTCTTTCTTGGAAGATTTTAAGAGCTGGAGAAGCAAACGCTGCCTTTGGTCACTTGTTCTGAAGGTTAATCACCCTGCTGTTAAAAACACTGCCTGTTTCTAACAGAGCTTACATGCCCAGCCACATGCCTTGAGCTCTCCTCTTGAATTAGAAAGCTCTCCAAGCACCAGCTACTTTCAGAGCTGCTGAAAACAGTCAGGTATCACACCATGCTACATCTTCATGTTCTTTCTGAAATGCTACCCAGGTCCTCATTCCTTAAATCTCCCATTAGAAAAGGATTTTTTTAGTCCAGGAGAAATTCCCCTGAGCCCTCTCTGCGCTGCCTTCAGTTTTAATAAAGTCTGTGTGCCTTCTCCCAGGAAGCGAAGCTCCCTTTCTATGCAAAAGTGGAATAAAATCACAGACTGCCCTGTCTTACATAACATGCCTTGGCTGTCCACATCCTGATTTTAGAAGTACTGTGTTAAAAAATCTCTCTGAAATGCTCAGTGTGTGTGTGCACGCGTGTGTGTCCAATTTATTTGGAAATGATGAAATGGTTTTCACTCGAACTTTGATCAGCTGCTAGGAAAAAAAGATCTTATGAATAGAAACAATTTATATTCATTTAAATGAGCAAGCATGCAGTTTTCAGAAAAGAGCTGGTTTCCCTGTGCGCCTTGAAACCCAAACCCAACAACTTCAGGACAAAAGACTCAAGATGTGAAGCAGTCCAGAAACAGAGGGGCCTACTGGGCTGGAGAAAGGGACAAATAGCTTAAAGGTAACTTTAAATTTCACAGTATTTGCTCTCTTCCTAAAAGAACAAGCTCCTGGAGACTTTGCTATACAAGAATGTTCATTTTCCTTCAAAACACAGGACCCCAAACTTTCTAGACCCAGCTCTTTCCAAATTTCTATTTTTTTTTTCAACTGATGTAATGAATTCTGGTAGACTGGGAGGGAAAAGGCCAAGCAAGAAGACTTCTCAGGGCTGGGAGCCTGCAGCCACAACTTCAGCTTCAGCTTTCCTAAACAGAGATCAGTCACATGTGGAAGGACGTTTTCAATGTCCATGCCCTAGAGACAAGGGAAAGGACCCAGGGGCTGCCTACAGCTACTGAGAGGAGAGGTGTGCTAATACTGAAGGAGCCTGGGAGGGACTCCTTTCCAAAAGGAAGGAATCTGTTGCAGACCCTCCTGGGCACAGAAATGTGAGTGAGCAGAGGAAACCCACGGCTGGAGCGGGGCCAGCTCGCTTCCCCAGCTCTGCCTCCGAACCCGCACCGGCAGCTCATCCGCATGCTCCTCTCCGCAGAGACTCAGCTCATTTCTCTAAAGGAGGAGATAAAAACCCGAGTACTTGGGCTAGCTTCTCTGCACACACGGCGACTCATCCCGTACCTTGGATGTTTGGGGTGAAAAACATTCCAGCTGAATTCTTGCAGAGACCAACCTTCACCTTGGCTAAACCCAGGTGTCCATGCACAGGACACTGGTTTAAGAGGAGTCTGTCTCTCTCCTGCCCACTTTGAGAAAGCCCACTTCTTTCTCTTTTGGGAAGAAGAACCCAGCTTGGTTCTCCATTTACAACTGTACCTGTGTGACACGAGACGGGCACCTGCGGGTGAAACTGCCACCATCAGAAAAAGTGGTCCCTTCAACTCGCCTGTCGATGCCCAGCAGCAAAGGTGGGAAGGAAGGGCCATGAGAGGCTCACACCTGAGTGTTGGTGTGATGTGGGGAAGGTGGGGGAGGCATTAGAGATGTGCATGCACCAGGCAGGTTCTGAAGGGACAGATGGACAAAGGTGAATGTAAAGGAGAGAGATAACTTGTGTGTGTGCCAACACAACTTGTGTGATGCCACACAAACATTTTGTGGACACAAGAGCCCTCATAAAAGGCACCAAGAAAGAGCTGTCAACACCCAGGCAGATAAGGGAGCATTGATGCACATAGTCCTGATGTGCAGGAAATGTGGAGTAGAGCAGATTACACTGGAAATGTGCAGGTGCACACCAGGAACACAATGCACATGCACCCAGGTTTTCGGCTATGAAGAAACTGAAGTAAGAACATAAGTGCCAATGCACATGTAAGAAACAGAAAACACAGAAAAACCCCAACCCCAAAGATGAACAGGTGAGTATGTGGGTGCAGGCAGCAGGGCGGGTGATGATAGGGCAGCCAGGAATGCACTAAGACGTAGGTGAAAGTTGGATAGAGAGACATACAGAGACACTCATCTGATGGCAGAGTAAAACTATCAAAAATGTGGGGCAACAAAGTGTATCAGAGCACACAAAAATATGTTTGGGGAAGTTGTTTTACCCGTACCACTAAGGGAAGTATTGCACCACAATTCCCAGAAGAAAAACCAAGTTTCATAAAAGAGCGTGTCTGTTACAGACATACAGGGATGCTCGTGCCCTGGTACTGTGAAACCGGGCACACTTTCACTACTCATCTGTGCTTCCATGAGCACAAGGACCCTTTCCCACACCACATGCCATGGCTTGTGCTGCTGGCACATGCAGCCACGCCACAGGCATGGCTGAGAAGGACACTGTGGGTGCTCTCAGGAAAGCCACTGTGCTCATGCTCAGGGAAAGGATCCTCATCCGACAGTAAAATCCCTGTGCTCACGGTAAGGTCCGTCTCACTGGAGTAACATCTGTTTTGCTGAACTCATGTCTGTCATGCCAGAGGAACATCTGTTTCACCAGCACAGCGTCTGTCACCCCGGAGGAGCATCCCTCGCACCAGAGAGTGGCCCCTCACACCTCGGCACGTCTCTCCTGACGCCGCGGGTCTCTCCCACCGCAGTAACACCTTCAAGGCCCCCCCGGGGCCACCCCGCAATCGGCCCCAGCCCGGCGCTCCGGTGGCCCCTCCGCTGCCCCGTGTCGCTGGCGGGCTCGCCCGGGGGCTGCTG
>VXAD01012528.1:49902-66651 GCA_013399195.1 Dicrurus megarhynchus
GCGGGCGGGAGCCTGGCCCGGGGGTGAGCTACGGGCCCGCTGCCGTCGTGGGAGGGCCGTGCCGGCGAGTGAGGGGGCGACGGGGAAGGAGCGCCGCGGTCCCGTGCGCTGGAGGCCGCCGGGCCGGCTCCCTCCCTGCGGCCCCCGCAGCCCCGCCGTGCCCGGCTGCGCAGCCCCCGCAGGGACGCTCGGTCACTCGTGGGTCGCTCCCAGCGCATCCCTGCGGTGCTCCCTCCTCGCCGGCTCTAAGTGTCCGGCCCGCTCCGCCGCCCTGAGCTGCGGAGAGCTCCGTGCCCTCCACCTCTCGCTGTGGGGGCTCACGAGCACCCTGCTCATGTGGCTCCTGGCCCGGCAGACAACGTGCTGGGAGTCAAAACCCCTCCGGTACGGGCAGCAGGGATCCTGGCTCCCGCCAGCGGAGGGCTTTTGACCTGGTGACCTACTGCTTCATCTCAGCAGGGATTTTTGGCATCTGTCTCCCAGAAAGGGTGGGCGGCTGGGTTGCGATGAAGGTGCAAATGAGACAGAGCCTGGTTCGGGGATGGTGTTAAAGTAGACTGGCAAAATTTGGCAGAGGAGACAGTGCATGAAGCTCTTGATGCGGCTGGCACTCAACAAGCACATCCATCCCTTGCCTGCAACACCAGGAATCACACCGGGGGCTGTCCCCCACCCTTCTTCCCATAAAACTTCACAGATTCACAGCCAGATCCCGTTCTCACTTTTCCTGGCAGAAGCAGGGAGTAGCTGCACAGGCATTAGCAGGATCACCGCAAATTTATGCTGGTGTAACTGAAGCGGTGCCTAGCTCCCGGGACTGCCGGGCATCCCGGTGCACGGAGACAGGATTTACATGCCTGGTGTCTGGGCTCGGTGGCAGCTCTGCAGCAGCCAGGAGTTACACTTGTTTTGTCCAGGTCCCCATCTCTGGGCCCCACATCGTCAGGCATCCGAAGTCCCCAGACAGCAGGAGCTGCAGAGCCTCACACGCAGTGCAAAGAGCACCTTGCTGCTCCTACATGTACACAGACTCACACATACGAGGTTCCAAAAGGAATTACTTCAGGGAGGCATTTGGCCCCCTGGAATTCCTCAAATTTGTACCGGTTTGGGACAAAGTGCAGCTTGAGACACGCATCCTGACACAAGCATCTTGTTTCAAACAGCTCTGAGCATCCGTTTGGGTTCAGAGTGGAAATATGTGAGCATTTTCAGAGGAGCAGGTAAGTCTTTGAATACAGGCTACACACTACAAGTAATTGAAGGCTCCAACTGTCTTAATTTATGACCAACTGCGCCAGTGTTTCCCATCACTGCAGTCATTAATGAGACTTTCTTTTAATGGGAATAGGAGATAGAGGAGGTACAGCTAGAGGTAAATAGTAACCCAGTGTTTGTGGCAGGAAATAAGGAGCCATTGTCCTCAGCGCTGTG
Organism: Dicrurus megarhynchus; assembly: GCA_013399195.1. Lineage (NCBI taxonomy): Eukaryota > Metazoa > Chordata > Aves > Passeriformes > Dicruridae > Dicrurus > Dicrurus megarhynchus. The sequence goes on from VXAD01012528.1 coordinate 51,337, forward strand.
TCACTAGAAAGATAATAGTTGGTACAGCAAATGCCAACTAATTAGAGGGCAAAGGAAGTCTTGAAATTGCAGCTGGCTGCAGGAAATTTTAGGTGCCAGCTTTTTCGCTCCGAGGTGAAGCCTGTTTACCATCTGGGCTGTTGTTCCCTGCTGGTCTGTCACACTTCTAACCTGCACGTTAAGGTTACGGAGGGGAGGGGCAGGGTGCTCCTCCGGGGACCCAGCAAACAGCAGGGACCCCTCCTGGGGACCTGGAGGTGTGAAGGGGAGTGTCACAGAACGGCGGCTTGGTAACAAATTGCTTGGTCTGTAGAGTAACGTGCTTTTCCACTTTTGGTCGTACAAGGGACAGCTGGCCCCAACAGGTCAGCAGGCCAGAGATCCTCATCCATCCTCACAGGAATCTTCCTGGGGCTGGCACTGCTTCACAGCCCAGGATGGTGTCTTCCATCGGGGTTAGAGGGAGCAGACGGGGAAGGCAGAGCCACCAGCAGAGACGGATGGGCAGCACTGGATATAGCTGTTCCTTAAAACCTTCAGCTGTGGGCCGTGTGGATTATTCAAAAAAGAGGCCAGATTATTGAAATACCATGCTGGTCTCAGCGTAGCCCATGAGGAAGAGATGGGAATTCCTGCAGCTTTAATCCATCCTTGATGTCTCCGCTCCTGCTTTGGTGGGACAGGAAGGGCCATTGGGAGGTACATACATGTGTGTCAGGGGATGCTGGGTGCCAGGAAGGGCAGGAGGGACAGCTGGGGGTGTGTATCTCCAAAACTGGGCGGGAGTGATTCCACTTGGAGGGCCTGAGAAGAGGTGAAGTGTCCTCAGCCAGCAGGAGCGAGGTGCATGGCCCATCTCACAGGTCTGTGTCTCACAAGGGGGATGCCTTGGCAGTGCTGCCACTGCTGAGGACAAAAAACCCCACAGAATGAGCTTGTCATGGTGTTGGTGTGGGTGGGTGATGACAGGAGACCACCAATTGCTTTGCCTTACTGTGTCCTCTCTGCTGAAATGAATTTGTTTTCTTCCTGGATGGAAAAAAGTTGGTTGCCTTCTTTTCTTCTAGTCTCCCCCACAAGATCGCTTTATGCTCCACCAAAACATCACCCTGGGAATGTCATTCCATAGTTTTTGTCCACTGAAGCTGTTCCTCCACTTAGAGAGCAGGGCAGATAAGAGAAGGGCACTTGTATGTGGTCAGGGGTGATTCTTACTAGGTGTTGGGAAGGGGGCACAGCTGCCAGTAAGGAGGGCATTACTGCCTAGTCCCAGCTGCCAAAGGTGTTGTCCATATGTTCTTTACATGTCCCAGTGTGATTAAGCCTCACTGATTTAATGATGGGCAGCGTCCACAACTGGGTCTGGGCAGGATGTGGACTCCAGTCCATGACCAGAGTGTGGGATGTGACTAATATTGGTGGGAGACACTGTACAGCACACCCAGGGAAGATGTTCCATCTGGTCAGTTGCAAAAAGCAGCTTAACCCATGCAGCTCCCTGGACAACACAAGCTGATTTATTTCTCTTCATCTCACTGGAACATTCCCATGGCTCCAGCTGTCCTCATGCTCCTCATTCTCTTCTACTGCAGCAGTGCATCTTGTGTCTCTCCCCTCACTGGTCTCTGCTACTAAGTGAGCAGGAAGAGGCTGGGGAAGTGCTCAAACTATTTGAGATGTGGAAATACTAAGCTCACTCGGCAGAGGAGAAGAGCAATTTAAAATGTATTAAGGAATATAAATCCCTCTCAGCTAGGGCAGGACCCTGCAGAATGTATTCAGAAGCAGGAGACCTTATCACTAGAAACTCAGACACGTGGCTCTGACTTCTCTCAACGTAGGTGTAGCCCAGTCTAGCAGTTCTGTGGTGCTCATAAGCTCCAATCTCTTGGGAGGTTTCTTCCATCCCTGTTGCACCTGCACAATAATCTTCCCCCTGCTCAGCCGATCCTGTGTGCTCTCTGCATCCAGGGCGGAGCTGAGGCAGAGGTGATGCCTGTCCTGGGACAGCTTTTGAGGAGAAGGAATACTCACTGTGCTTCTTTCACTGACATGGACCTCTTTTTGTGCTTTACCACTTGCCTCACACTCCTGCAGTGGGATTACTACCAGTAGTAGAAGCAAGTGAAAGGAAGTGAATTTGTGAGGAACCGGACACGTTTTCAGCAGTGAGATTGTTATGAGTCAAGGTGGAATTCGCAGAATAAAAATCTGGAAATGGAAAAAAAAAAATCTTGAGCTCCTGCCAAAGGAGAGCTCGTTCCAGACAAGCTACCTGATCTGACCTGCCTCGCAGGTGTGAAAACCTTCATTGACCCACCCGCACATTCCCTACCTGCCCCTGCAAACACCACAGGAAAGCACTGCCTTATTCCCAGCTGCTGCCCTCGTGGGAAGCAGCCAGTTTCCTTGAGGCGTAAAGCTCATGACCTGAGAATCTGTGGCACTCCACAAAAGGAAATATAGGCTAAACTTCTGAAACATTTTCTAATGTTGACGTCTTTCAAATGATGGAATTGTCTCCCCAGGGACATGTGGATGCTCCATCCTTGAGTCAGAGAGGCAGGATGGGACAATGCAGAGGGAGACACATTGTTGGGAACCTCACTGCCCCTCTACCAGGGAGAGACAGCAAGGGGGGAGAGGAAATAAATTAGATGACTTGAATCATTTCCAGCTCTAATTGCTATGATTTTGCAGTAGTTTTCCCAGCCCCAAGTATAACATTAACCATCAAAGCACAATTTCACTCACGGTCAATTAAACCAGGATTCATCTGGCTTGACATCACCAAGAAAATCCATCCTGGACTCGGAGACACCCCACTGAGAAAAGACAGGAGCCAGACAGGGGCTGGTCACTGGTCTTCCTGGGGGACAGGCAGAAGCTGCTGCCTTTAGAAGTGGACATCTCCAAGTATTCTCTTCACTTCTGCCAGCACAGGACACAAAGGGAATGCAGCAACTGTATGATGTGCAAACACCGTTCCTCACCTCAGTGATGCACTAGTAGGGTCCCTGGGACTGATCTCCCCATCTGGATGGTCCTGCTGGCTGGGGAGCTCCAGAGGTCAGACGGAGACAGCCTGCAGTGCTGGCTGACACGTGCAGCCCTGCCAGAGCCCGGCTACCTCTTCACCTGCAGTGGCTACACATAACCCTGCGTCCGGTTTGCTGCTGCCCTCCTGGTCCTCCAGCACGCAGATCTGGGCCCACAAGGGATTGATTCAGTGTCTGGAGCTGCGTTCCTGAATGCCGAAGTCCACAGGGTGGAGGGCAGGCCAGGGAACGGCTCTCCCACCGCTGCAGCTCTCCTCCTTGCCACTCCGTGCTCTTCCTCCACAGTCCTGCTGCAAAGGGGTGAGCCAAACCATCTACCGGGTTTAGAAAACCAAGAGATGCAATAACCAGAAGCCCTTGTGCAGACAGCGGGGTTCAGAGGCCGCAGCAGTGAGCAGGCTGAGCCGGCGGCTGCGGCGGGGTGAAGCCCTGGCTCCACCGAAGTTGGTAGCAAGGCTGGGGAGAGCACGGAGAGTTCAGGCCTCCTCAATTAGCCCTTTAATCATTAGACAGGCACTCCCAACAGCGGGTTCTGTGGGCTGGGTGAGTTAAACTGTAACTGCCCCCCTCGGCGGCCCCGCCAGGAGCCCTGGCTCCAGGGACCAGGGCAGCTCCAGCCTCCCTGCGAGTGCCACCAGCCCCCGACCGCAGGCGGCTGTGGGAGAGCTGCTCTGCACCCCATGTTGGCATGGGGATGGACCAGGGCCCTGTCAGGTTCTGTTCATGGAGCTGGGAGAGCTCCCCCACCCCTCCCTCCTATGGACAGGTTGGCATCGCCTGCCCCGTGGCACTGCCGGGCAAGGGGGACAGGAGATGCCCTCGGGCCAGCCCAGCCCAGCGTCCCAAGCCCCGTGCCTGGCCACACACTGCCCACGGCTGCGAGCGCTGGGGAGGCGCAGGGCCACGGCCATAGCCAGACAGTGAGGTCATCTGCCCCTCCACTCCCCTCCTCTCCCAACGAGTCCCTCGGTCTCTTCCACTTGGCTTAAACTCCGAGGTGAAGAGTTGTACATCCTTTCCAAAATTTTTATCGGCATGAATTATGACAACTCTGGATATTCTTATTGTCCGTTCCAATGGCCGACCCCGTTGTAAAGTCTCAGTTCCTGGTCTCCCCTGCTTGCTGTGGTAACGAGCTCCGCAGTGTAATTAAACACGGGCTGTGCTGGCACCGAGCGACGGGCTCGGTGTGCAGAGAGGTGACACTGCACTCCTGCCTGCTGCCACCCCCAGGGCACAGCCAGTGCTGGGCTGTCACCAAGGGCTCCCCTCAATGCCTGACTGCCAGGGAATGACAAAACCCAAACCCCTCTGCCCCAGTCAGAAGGAGATGGTTGCCCTGTCAGCCCTCTCCCTCCAGATTAGTGGAGTGATGCTGACGTCCCACAAACCTGGCAAGTAGATGTCTCCCAACAGCTGAGCATCCCCAGGTGGTTTTGGGGAAAGTGCACACAAGGCTCTAGCTGGGATCTGCCAGGGACAGATGAGCCCCAGCATCCCCTTCTCCTATGGCCTGTGGCTGCTCAGGGGTGTGGGGGTGGGAGGGGATGTGTCCCTCCGTGCTGTGCTGCTTCTCACTNTGATTTTCTCCCTTTGTAATTTCTTTCTTCACTTGCTCAAACATTCCTCCATAATTTCTTCCTTTGAAAGGCAGATAGGCCTCTGGCTGTATCCAGCACTGATGAGGTGAAAGGGTATTATTCTCCTGATAGTCACTGGGATTTATACCACACAGCAACTTCAGCTGAAGGAGGAAACAAACACAATTCAGACATTACCTCCAGCTTTCCCATAGAGCATGGAGATGCTTGGAGTCATGCCAGGGGAGAGAGGCAGAGGATGGGCTAAGAGGGGTCCAGCTTCCTCTCCCCTGGCAGACCCCACAGGCACTGCTGCAGGTGGGCATGGAGGGCAGAACCCCATAAACCCCAAACCTGAGGTGAGAGCCACTCCCTGGGCTTGCTTGGTGCCTCTGCGTCACTGCTGGCTTGGGCACTCCCGGCTGCGGGGCCAGCCTGACGCCCTGATGGCCCTGGGGACACCCAGGTGATGCAGCTGGCTGCTGGGGAGGGTGGCACATTCTCTGTGGCCTGGCAGGTGGAAGGGAATGGAAGGAAATGAAATGTGCTGAGACACCAAGCCAGGAGGGTGCGACCAGTGCCGCCCTGCCACCAGTGCCACCAGTGCCACCCTGCCACCAGGGAGCTGAGGCTGTGGGCAGGGGCTGGATGGGGTTGGGAACATCACTGTGCAGAACAGGACAGTGGGACAGAGGTGTTAGGACTGCAGGGCTGCAGAGGGGGGATCGGGGCAGCAGGCAGGGAGATGATGTATATGATATAATGTATATCTGCCAGGCATGGGATTGCTGGTGCTGCCTGGGGGCACACGCTGCCCTGGGAGGGATGTCACACAGCCTGGGGACAGGCACTATTTACAGTCAGGGAAGCCACAGCACATTTCCTGTTTTTATTTCTGGGTCCCACAAATCCCAGGGACAAGCTCCTGGCTGTGCTGCTCTCACGTCCTTCTGCAAACCAACCTGGTGACAATAAAGCCTTTGTATGAAAACCACCGTGTTTTGTAGGCTCCAAAGTGCCCTTTGATGACAAATGCCTTTGCTTAATAGTCTCACCTTCACAGTGAGAGCTGAAGGGAACACAAATACAATCCCTGGACACTGTAGCTTCTAAGCAAATATACATATATATATATATATATATATAGCATGGGTAATATATGGGCTTACACAAACACCAGCACTAAAAAGCACCAAGGAGGCAGAGATGGAAACTGTAATAACCAAAGCACCGGGACAGTCACGAGATACAGAGAAGGAAGAAACCACATGGCAATAGATGGTTTTCTTCTAAGGCACTCAGATGTTGTGCTGAATACGGCCTTGGGGCTCAGCCACCAGACAAAGGGCTGTGCATGGGTCCTGATGCTCCCATGGCATAAGCAGCCCTTGGCACAGTTCAAGGGCTTGTTTGGAAAAAGTGCGTGTGTCTGGATGCATTTACCAATGCAAGAAACTAAAGAGGTAGAAACCAATGAGTTCCAGCTCAGAATCCTGTCATGTCCTCTTGCAAAGGTAAAATTAAAGACATCAGAGTTCCCCCATGTAATTTAAGTGCAATTGTGTATGCGTTCTGTATTTTCTGTGGTTGACATCCTTAAGTGATGACTGAATTTTCAGCTTGAGACAGGGATTTTCCGGGGTGTGCAGAGCACCTACCTGCTAACACCACTTGTGGCATCTGAAATTACACTGAATCACTAAATGCTTCATCACATCCTGGGACTGGAATTACACACACCTGCAAAAAACCAAAGAAAAACTCCCCAAAAAACCCAAAGCAAAAAAAACCCCAAACCCAACAAAGCCCACAAAAGTGGAAGACACCATGATTCATGCCCCAAAACATATTTGCTCATGCGCTTAAGATCTTGTTTTTCACTCTGGGAGGAGTTTTTTGTGGGTTTGATTCTTGTTTCTGAGCCTTTACTGTTCACTGAAGATTGATTTTTCTTTATTTCGCTCCAGCAATGAGAGCTGGAGTTCTTCTTTTGGTTTTTTTTTTGGTAAATGCAGATGAGGACCCCCTTTCCATCACAGGGCTTCAGGGGCTGTGTTTGGAAGAACCAAATGTCACGGACAGTTGTAACCTTGTGTTTTGACACCCTTCAAGATACGGCTTGTATATAATCCCTTTTATAGCAGCATGAACAACGTCAGGCACAGAGATCTGTGGAGAGCAAACAAGCTTTTGTGAGGTTCAGCGGGCCCAGATCTGCCTCTTGTGGACCTTAATGAGGATATAAAATCGGGTTTTAGGGGTGACCACGTCATTCATTGTCCGAGAGTTACAGGAACCTTCCCAAGCACACGGCACCTAAACCCCCAGGCATCAGTGCTCCGTTTAGAGGCCTGAACTGCAGCTGATACGTGCTGACAGAGCAGGGGGAGCTGGCCTTTGGCACGTCTTTGGCTGCTTTGCTCCATGTGTTTTCTTCTATTTCCTCAGCTCTTCCTCATTGAGAAGGTGTTAGTAGCTAATGGAGTTGGTGCTGCAGTGAGGGTGTGCTTCAGGACACCCAGACAGCCCGGACCAGCTCAGGTTTGGCTCCAAGCTGGGCATGAAGTGGTGGCTGTCACTGACTCTTCACATGTCCACAGGGGTTCCCAAATGATCCCGACACCCTCGCTGCACAGCGCCAGGCTGCAGCTCACCCCGCAGCAACACAACCCCGGGCCACTGTCGTGCCTGAGCTTGCCGAGATACCATCTGGAGATTGCACACCTACAGATGAGCGTATGCGACAGTGCTGTGCTGAACAAGGCCTCTCAGCAGAAAAACAAACTCAGGGAAAGCTGGCGTCATCCTCTCGAGCCCTGTCACTACTGAGCCGTAAGCAGACGCAGAGGAAAGCTCTGCCTCAGCGTTAGGCTGGGTCACTTTGCTGCACGGACCCAGGACTGGTTTCCCAGTGAAGTCATGCTCCAGTCTGTCACTCAATCAAAGGGAGCCTCTGGGTCGTCCGTGGTGATGTTTGTCTGCAGCTCTGAGGTGGCTCCGATCTGCTCTCCCGACAGATGAGCATAAACAATTGTGTTACCGCTGCCGTTGTCAGGAGTCATCGCTTCGTTAACAAACGGGAAATTGGAGCCCTCACCCAAGTGAAGAGGGTGAGGAGCAGCCTTTAACTGGCACCTTGAAGTCCTTGTGCCTGGCTTGGGCTACGGGGGGGAGACTGCAAGGGCTGCCATTGCACTGGGTGCACCACATCTCCAACTCCCACCATCTGGCAAAGTGCTTGTTCCTGCAGTTCAGTGTGAAGCCAGCAGCTGCTGCCTGTCCCTGGCACACCAGGCTCATGGGCTGGGTGAGCAGCCAAACCCTCCTCAGGTCCATGAGGAACCATGGGTTACAAATATCAATCCCTCCCTGCCACACCAGGCATGGCTGTGGACGTGGATTCCTGGTGGAAGATGGGAACTTGCATTATGTTTTGCTGACAAATCCCAGTTTTGTCATTTCCTCTGGGTTCCTCCAGGGTCTAGTGGGGGATCTGTTCTGGATGCATGGTGGCATGTTGCTGCCAAACTAACAGGAGAGGACCCTTCAGAGGGCACTGGTGGGAAGCACAATCTGTGGTGTGCAGTATCGCTGCTGGGATGGAGGATTTTGAATGCACAAGGGGAAAAAGTTTCTTTTATCGTCTTTCTTTTATCTGTCCTCAAGACAGTGCTTCACATTTCTCATATCAGTGGGGCAGGAAGAAGAGGCATCTTACAGTATTGTACTAGAAATGGTCACAAAGGAGTTTGCAGGAGACAGTAGCTTAGTTCCCACCATCTCCTCCTGAAGGAGCAACAGCACCATGTGCTTTGGGGTGGCAGTTCTTGTGTTTGCCATGCCTGCAGATGTCTGAAGGCTGTCCAAAGTAACCAGCAAACCCCTCGTGTGCAGCCGCTTTGGATTCAAAAATAAAGATAACAGAACTGGGTGCTGCTTTCTGAGACACACAGAGAGTTGGCAGTTCTGAAAAATTGGGTGCTACTGCCTTAAAGCATTTTGTTACTTTGTCATCTGAGGAGACAATGAGAGCCACGGAGTTACTGCTGCTGAACAGATTGCTGCAAGTGAGCTGAGCCCCGGCGACTGGCAGGAAGCGTGCTCCTAGCCCCACACAAACCTAAGTCAAGGCTGGCAGCTGACACCACAGCTGCCGGTCACCATTGTCCTCTCCAGCCTATGCCACGGTCGTACATCATCCTCACTGGAGATTCTTGGTTTTCCATACAAAACCCTCCTCTTACGCAGACAATTGAGATACCAGCATGAATTCCCACTCGTCCTGGTTTACTTTACATCTTTGGAGCCCCGAGAGTCTGTAGAGACACGAGGATTCACTGGTAGTGTCCAGTGCGGTAAAGAGGCATCTTGGGAGCAGAGCCAATCTCTGCATGAACCTGTCAAGAGCTTGGTTACTACTTCAGCTGCATTCTGCTAGAAATGCTTAAACAAAAAAGGAAAAGAAAAAGGGAAAAGAGGACATCCTGTACAAGCATCATTCTGGTGGATTTATACATATGAGAGTAGCCCCCCAAATAAACTCCTTTGTAGAGTCAAAATTATAGAGAAGGCGTCACTCAGGCATCAGATGGGGTGAGAGAGCAGCACTGCAGACACTCGCTCGTGGTGCTGTGCTACAGCTGAACCTCCCTGCCTTTGGTGGGTGCCATGAGCCTGTGCAACTTCCCTGGCTGCTCCTGCTGCTGAGCCCCAGCTCTCTCTGAAAACCACCTTCACAGTCACCACTTGGATTGGGAAAACATACCCGAATCCAAAATATGCTACTTTATAATGAAGGAGATCAGCAAATGTGGCAACAGTTCAAAATATCCCCAGAAGGTGCTTTCTCAAACTTCAGTGACTACCACCACCATACTCATAGTAACTATTAATGCTAAATTAATTAAATCATAGATGAATGGCATGAACTGCAGATTGAAGTCATGTGGGGACTAAAAAAATGAGATGCTGAAATCAAACTTACTTTGCACTTTGCACTCAGTCTTTACATCCCCTGTGCATGTATTGCACATCCTCCAGTCACTGAGTGTCTGACACTGCATTCTGGAGCTCTTTGCAACTGCAGCCTACCAGTGTCTGCAAACATGTGCCCCTTCTGTGATGTGTCAGTCAGTTCAGCTGTCAGGCAGTCTCAAATATTTCATATGGGACTTTGTGAAAGGCTTGTGCTGCTGCCAGGAATGACCAGGCTGGGAAAGTCAGTGTGCTTTGTAGACAATAAGGAAGAACAGAGGAGGAACATTGCTACCTCCATTTTAATGTCAAACTCCAAGTATCTCCAAGTCTTTGAATTCCTGACAAGCCTCAGGCAGTCTACGGTGTCTGATCACAGTTAATGTTCAGCTCTGTTGGCTGAAGAAACAGGTGAAGAGTTGGATTATCAAACCCACCAGAAATAACTGGGGGCAATTACAGGTCAGAGGTGTGGGCATGGGGAAGTGCTGGAATGCCCAGGGAGCAACAGCACAAACAGGAGCAGCCCTCCTGATGTCTAAGCTACCACCAGCATGAGGGACAATTTAAAGAACCAAGTAATGAGAGCCTTGTGACACATCACTGGTGGTCTTGGATGGCAGCAGTGGTAGGGTTTGTGCAATTACCATTTTGAAGAAATCAATTAATCCTGCACAGTTAATGAAGGAAGCATCTGGAAAAAAAATAGTTACAGAAATACCTCACTGAAAATTGCATCATGGACATATTAGGCATGAAGTCATGTAGATTTTCTCATTTCCAGACCTTTGCCATTGCAAACCTGGTGTTCCTGAAGCCTGGTTTCCAGTGGGCAGCTCTGTATACATAAATATGCTCACACAGTTGGGCACAGACACATATGTGCATACGTGCACTTCAGTACGTTGGGCTACAAGATGATACACTGCTTAGAGCTAAAACCAGCTTCTGTGCATTATATAAGAAAGGTTAAGAGCGTTCATATACATGCCAAGACTTGTGGTTCCCCAAAATGGTGTGCCCTTACAGAAAATGAAGGGTTTACTCAAGCCCAACAAAAATCCTTCTAGGATGGGATTTGAGCTACAGCAGCCACCCATCCTTTTTAGCAATACATAAAGCAGCCAAATGTTTTTTTAACTTGCCTTGTCACAAGATTTGTGTCCATAGACATTCTTGGAGCTGAATTCCCACTGAAGTAAGCGACAACTTCACACAAATGGGCTGCAGTACCTGGGCCTAAATATTTAACTTAGTCAATCTTCTAGAACAGTTTTAATGTTTGCAATTGTAAACTCTGGGAAAAGCTACTGCTCATGTACTTAAAACCAGATGGACTTAAAGCCCACACCCAGAGAATCACTTGCTGTAACCCCACAGCTACACCCAAGCTGGTCCCAGCTGTTCCACTTACGTTTTATAACACATCACCAGGATATTCCCAAATAAGGTCTACCAACACAAGGTGTATGGCTCTGTTTGCTTGATATGCAAAAAAGTTGTTTGCACCTAATTTTATTGTATATCCACCGAGAAAACATTTAGTTTCCCAGGTCATATGCCCTACTTAAGTTTGAGGGTTTTTAAAGACATTAAAGAAAGAGGACTTTGGCTATTTGCCCGAGATTTCTAAACATCCTGAAGCCCAGTGAGAAGAGCTACTTGATATCTCAAAATCCTTGTCTAAAGGTCACTAGTCATATACAGATCATTGGCACAGGCAATTGGCTTTAATTACTGTTTTGGGGTAATCTTTGGGCTGGCTGAGGCACCCCTACAGCTTCAATCCACAAAAGCACAAAGCATCTGCAGCACAAGCGTAGCAGACCCTGTCAGAAATAGGAGATCCTAAATATGTAGCTTCTCCCAATGGATTGCAGATGTGGTTTCAGCAGTTTCCCTGACTGGTGTGATTTAGAAAAGCAGGTTTTCCCAAGTCATCCTGGCTACAGCACTGCAGAAGGCCCATGTTTAACCAGGAGCCTGGGAAACATAGCCCCTGTGAACCTATCTGCAAAGGAGAATGTTTCAAATCTGTGTGTGCTTGATCCCAGGGCTGACCATTTGCTGTTTCCACTGCTGCCTTGCCTGTTCAGTGTCACAGTAGCTGCAGTCAACACAGACAATTCTGTTCAGATGCCTCGTGTTTTACTGCACAATGCATTAAATGTAACCTGATAACGCACAAAAGGCATTTGGCATCTTCTCTTTTCAGCACGAACAGTGTTATTGTTATGGGCCATCCAAAACATGAGTCAGCCTGCGGGGACACAGCCCTGCAACTCACCAAGCAGCAGAGCCAGCGTGGGCTGCAGAGCTCAGCTTGGCTCTCCCTGCAGATGTGCTGCTCTCCCTGCAGATGTGCTGCTCTCCCTGCAGATGTGCTGTCCCGCTGGCGCTGACTCAGACTCCTGCCCTTTCTCTACTCCTCTTCTTTAAAAAGGACAAGTCCTTCAGAAGTGGTGTTTGTGCCACTCTAAGACTGATGGGTACCTTGTTGTACAGTAATTGGTTAAATTTACGTGGCATGTGGTTTCATTCAGCTGATCTGGACTGTGCTGCAAAAGCCAGGCACACCCTGGTCTGACAGGAATCACGAATCCCCTTCTCAGCCAAAGACGCTCGAGCGAACATAAACCAGACTGGGAACCAAGAGGCCGATGGACTCTTCCTTTCAAAGCTCTTGAGACCCTTAAGCCCCATACATCCTTTTTCCACACACTGCTTTACATGCCTGATTGAAGCCCAAGTGATTGAAATCCAATTAGCAAAGGGAAGGGAATGTCCAGGCACTGAGATCAGGACGCCTGCTCCTGTTACACATGTAGTCACTTGTACTGAAACAACAAGTCAGGATCTTAAGAGCCCCCTGAAATGATAAATCGAGGAAAAGCAGAAGGGACAAGGCCAGCAAGAAACCCCAGAGAAAAACTGGCTGTACAGATAGACCAAAGGAGAAAGAAACAGAAAGAAATTGGTTAGAAAGTGTCCTGACTTGGGGAGGTCTGTGCTGTCAGGGCTTCAGGACAGCTGTGGAGAGTCTGGTGGAGTGTGTTTAGCATGGACATTGTTCTACCAGTGGGACCCAGTGTTGCAATGCTATTCTCTTTAGAACAGTCAAAAACGCCAGAAAAATGAGATTTTTATAGTGACATTACTCAGGCAATTTCCCATGTCATCAAAACGCGTCTGGAGGCTGGACACTGGGTGGAGCCCATTTCCTCCAGTGCTGCAGGGAGCACAGCTCATCCTATGTCCCAAAGCTGTGACTGCTCTGCTCCCGAGGGACAGGACCCACAGCCAGGTTTCACCAGGATCACGCTCAGTAGGACAGCCTTGCTGGCCTTTCCACAGCAAGGCTTTCCAGGCACATTGCTCTGGAAGATGAGATCCCTGACTCAACACGGGATGCACATCTGCAGTTCACTCACTCACTAGCAACATTTAAGTCACACTGACTTGGAAAACAGGCAGGAGAGACAAAAGGAACAGCTGACTGTAATTGCAGCTGTTTTATCTCCACTCACCTGGCCTGTGAGGTCCAGGGCTATCTGGGACACCCCTGTGATTGCCAGTCCCTCACCTTCACCTTGCAGGCAGTCCCAGATGTGTCCAGGAGCATTGCCAGGCATGTGCTGCAGCCAAACCCCCCAGCAGGGTCGTCCCACTGGTGCAGGTGGACAACAACTGGGACCTTGAGCCTGGTCTCAGGGAACAGCCATGCAGCCACTCAGCCCTCCTACCTGCTCTCCCATCCTGGGCATGCAGGAGAGGGCACCAAGCAACACACACTGAAATAAAGACATGGCACAGAATTTTTAAATAATTTTATAATTTCCTGATGAACTTAGTCTGTGAATAAAAAAAGAAGAAAAAAAATGAACAAAGTGTTTATATTATCAAGGCAAAGTTGAATATAACACATTTTCTTTGCAATTTCATTATCCTGTCAGTAACATGACTCCAGCAATAAAACACATACAAGTTGAAGGCAGCGTGTGCACTTGCATCACGGACACCAATGTCTCCCGCTGCTGTCATTTCCAAAAGGAATTCAAGTACACTAGATCCCATCCCTAAAGCCCGTCTCCCCCTCCACTAAAGTGCAACAGGTCTCTTCCAAAGCAGATGAGGGATCTGTGTCTGTGGAGTGGATCGAGCATCCCACAGAATTTGTTTAACTCCACGGATGATTTGTGAACTTGGTGTGCAGCTCTCCTCATTCACTGACTTGGAAGGAAACGGCAATTTACTGTTTTAGTGGGCTTGGAGCAGCATGTTGGGCTAGCACAGAAATTATTCCCCTGTTCATGGTCCCATCGGATTCGTCCTCCAGCATCTGATCAAATAAAGGCATCTTACACGAAAGCCTCCCCAGTTATACTGCAATGAGCGTGTAATGAGGGGCCAAACACAGCCACCCCTGGGCAGGGAGGGAGGACATGGCCTTGTCCACAGGGAGCTGGGAAGATGGGGCAGATAAAAGGAACAATGTCTACTTTTAAAATTTGGCTTTGAATTTCGTTTTTAAGATAACCACATTTTGTAACAAGTAAGAGTATGCGTGACCCATAGGTCCGTTTTTTGCCAGTTTCCAAGTGAAAGAAACAAACGTTTTGAACAAAAAGCCCTAGCAAAGCACCAAGAACATAATGGGAATATCTACTTAAAAGCAAACCAAACTGACTTGATTTTCAAGATCTGAACTAAGCTTGCAAGATGGGGACAAACAGCATATGGTAAAGTTTGATAATTAAAATACATTCACTTAATGAAATTCTTTACCTACTGTCATAGGTAAAGTGATTTGTCAGGGTTTTTCTGTTAACCTTACACACCAGTTTAGCCTCATGTTGTTCCTTTTAAGCAATGCAAGTCTTTGATGCAACCAGAGCAGAAAGTGGCTGCTGGTCCTTTCCTGCCCCATAACCTGCTTGGGTACGTGACCAACAGGTCAAGGAAAGGAAAGGCAAGGAAATACAACTTTGATAATGAACCTACACACAACTACCTGCACCAGCTCATCTGCACTTGCTCATGTCCCTGGCATCAAGGGGTGTGATGGAGAAAACAGAAAAGTTGGCCAAAGCATTTGGCCCATTTACATCAGTGGTTCCCATCTTAGGGGACACCTGGTGTTGGTAACTGTTACCAGAAAAGATTGATTTCCAAAATACTGTTTCATTCTGCCCATTTCTGTCTTACACGTGTACAGTATAAACCTGGGAAAGCAGGAACTTATACAGGGGGTTTGTAACATTTCCTAGGAGGCCAAGCTGCCTTGGACCTCAAAAGCCTGTGAAAGGCAACTGGTTATAATTATAAGCCCACAAATCCTTTTCTGTACAATCCCGAGAGGAGGAGTCATGGCTTTGTTGCTTCTTTACTTGAATTCCTTTTAATGAAATTTATTTTTATATATTTTTTAAAACACATCTTTTTCAGTTCTACTACTATCTTTTTTTTCAATCCGACAACAGACACACATTGTTGGTAACTGCCCCAGCCTTAGGACCACACAGACAATATCGACAAGCAGAAAACAAAACAGGGAAGAACCACCCCTGAAAAAGTCAGGGGAGATACTGATGACAGGGTTACAGCACTCACCACACACACTGGAAAAAGTCAAGATTTCTGAGTTTATGCTTTTGACACTAAAAAGTTTTGAAACAGTTTTTCTCTTTTTTTTTTTTTTTGTT
>VXAD01012528.1:66679-286917 GCA_013399195.1 Dicrurus megarhynchus
AAAATTTTTTAGTTTTTGTTTTTTAAACTAAAAAGTTTTGAAAAATTTTTTTTTTTTTTTTTTTTTTTGTTTTAAAAATAGTCAGCGAACACAGCCATTTTGTTCAGAAGGATCTGCTGTTGCGTAAGGTTCCTTCCATTTATGCGGAAAAAACAATTAAAAACATCGTTTTGTTTAAAAAAAAACCCCTGACACTCCTCTTGCTCACCACGCTGATGAGAGGGGTCAGCAGAGTTGGCCTTGCCGGGCGCGACGCCCCGTGATGCCCCGTGCCCGACCCTCCCACCCCGCCGGCTTCGCTGGGGCAGTGCTGGTTATCCACAGCCTTCCACGTCCTCTCCGGGTCCCTCTTCCAGGGCGGGCGCTGAGCTGAGGAGAGGCTTCCTTTCAACATCAGATGCCTTGATTGTACTCTTTCCCTTTTGCATTTCAGTGGAGTCATTTGAGGGATAAACGCGTCACGTATGTAGTGAAATTTTTGCTTTAAAATGGTATCAGTGCATGACTCTACATCCTTTGTAAAGACCCCTGCAGTGGCAGCGATTGGCAATTTGTACAGGAGTGGGGACTCAACCCTGTCAACCCTCATCAGATGTAGAAATTTCCCAACAAACTGAGCACTAGCAGCAGAACAGGTGGGAATTACAGGGCAAATGAAAAGAGGTGCCCCTTTGGTTCAAAAACCAGGGTTATCTCTACAAGACTTATGACATTTATGCTCCCTTGTCCAAATTTCAGAGCCCCGAAGTACCAGGAAATTTTCTAGAGAAGGGATGTTCCAGCCATGCACCGAGAAACAGCACACATGGTTTCCGTGCATCACGTCGGACCTTCACCTTCCGTCCCCAGGACTTGGCAAAAACTGGATACTCCAAAGAGGGTTTGGCATTTTCTGGAGTGAAAGCTGGTTAAAGGCAGTCAAAATGAGAAAGAATACTTAGAGAAGCTTAGAGCTTCATCTGGGAGCATGCCAGGTAATTCTTCTTCCCATGGCAAACAGTGCTCGTGTCCTCACCCTGCAATTCTAGTGTTATGTCCTTTTAGTGTTTTACATGAGGCTGGATTCAGAGGAAAATACGGACTTGGACTTGTGGATATCATGAACAAGTGTGGTTGCAGTGTCAGCTTTTACAGCGTACATGGGCTTCAGGCTTCCATTATTTTTTAGCCCAAACCCTGCCAAAATGACGTACTTAATTTTCTACAAACAGCTCCTTGAGTCCTTACATCTCTCAGCTTCTCTACAAATGACAGCTTGAACGAAAAAAAAGTAATATTAAAGCAATTAAAACTTTCACAGCTCCCGTAGCAAATGGAACTTCATTCAATAGGAGAAGAAAAAGCAAGTTTCCCCAGGGTCCCTGGGAAGGGCCCCTGATTTCCTAGAGCTGCTGCACTGCAGGACCACTGTGGTAGGAAACTGTCTGCATCTGCCTGGCTGCTGACACTTGGGAATAAGAACTTAAAAGAGCAGTGGTGGGTTAGGCAACTGGATGAGCATTGCAGGGTATGGCCCTTCTGCCATGTGCCTCATATGCAATTCCATGATGGATTATGAGAGTAAAATCCCCTTGTTGCCTTAAGGCCAACGGTGTGGCACTCCATACGAGTGAAAAGAAAAAGCTTTCAGTGGTCACATTCGGCATTAAATCGTGGCCAGCAGTACCTCCCAAATCCCAAAGTTCCTCAAGCTATTCACCACAGGATCTCTGTCGACACAGGATCAGAGAGATTACCTGAAATAGTTCGATGGAGACCAAGTCGGATCAAGACCGTTCCTAAATGAGATCTGCTCCCTCCCTGAAAGCACTTTATGGAGGTCTAAGATCAATCTTTAAGATGGGAAGCCTACAAGACCGAGGAGGTAACAGTGGTTAACGAGAAAAATCGCCAGGGCCCAACAATCCAGATGGAAGGAACAGCAGGTGTGTGGCTGGCAGATAAAGGACCAAATGGCCAGCGTGAAAACTAGCCAGGCTTGACAAATCCTCCCTGGGAAGAGGCCGGGAGATGTGTAAACAGTCAGCTTCACCTGGCTGCCGACGCACAGATCCTGCACATGCTGCCGTGACAGCACCAGGCCTTTGGCTGGGGCACTTTGAACTATAGAAATGCAGCCACAAGCGGAGTTAGAGATGCTGAAGAAGCAGCAGCACTTCCCTGCGATGTGTGGGCAAGGCAGTAAAGCCAGGGAATTGAAATACCAGCCTGAAGTGATCGCCTCTTGTTCCCATCCCCTCCCCCGGCCTCCAGCAGAAACGCTATCAAGGAACATCTCAGTAAGAGGTTTACAAGCAGGAGTCATTTGAACCATTGATAAGGGAAATTCCACAGCTTCTCACAGAGGAAGGATTGTTTTACAGCAGGGAACCAGGGCAGCTGGAGATTTGACCATATAAGTTAATGAGAGAGTCAGGAGGGGTGGCGGTGGCCGATGATGCTGGGCTGATGGCTCTGATGCTTTTACAGGCGGCATTAAATTCCTTGAGTGAGTAATTAGGGGTGATGAAGAAAAAGCAAGAGGAAAGATTTCAAAACAACAGCTCCTATCGAAACGTGCTGACTCAAATAATGGGACCAAAGGGGTGGTTCTGGGATGAGGCACAGCCCAACAGTGTGTACAGTCACTGTCTGCACACCTTCCGGCATTCCCCCCTTCCACACATTCAGGTTCCCATTACTCTCCTCAGACATGACACAAAAAAAAAAGCTTCAGACACAGGCTGCTATTACAGGAAGAACTAAAGCTACTTCTCCTGATTTGCAAAGCACTGGCAATTCAACAGTTGGAAAAGGTGTGAATCGCCTCTTCTTTGCAGACTTATTTCTTCCTAGACACCCTGGCTACGAATCCAGCTCGTTCTGCTGAATTATTACAGTAGAATCAACTGGGATGTGACTTATTTTAAATCAGCTCGTTTTCAATAGAGTCTACAGGTACATAAGGTTTCAGTTTTGCCCAATTTTCAGTGCTTGTTTGGAAAAAACTACAGGGTACATCTTCCCTTACTCAAACTTCTGCTGATCTCCTTTCTGTTGGAAGTAATTGGTCAGTTCTAAAGATAAAAACAAGGCGTTAAAGACCTACAAGGGAGCTGTGCTGTGGATTTGAAAGATATAAGAAATGCAGTTTTCTTGAAAGGGCATGGAACATTTTCCTTAACCTAACAGCTCAGTGATTAAGCTCAAAATGTAGTAAGCCATATGGAATTAAACTGCAGACTCTGAATGGGAGGTTTACTGAGAGGATTCATAATTAGCTAGTGACTAGAAAACCAAGATTTCTTCCACTGCTGTGTTGATATTTGGTCTCCTTTTGCCTTTCCTTCTCTCTCTGAAGTAATATGAGACAGCCAAAGGGAACAACTCCTTTAAGGAGCACAGGGGGACGTGCTACAGGGTTCTGTCCTGCAGATGCCCCCAGACACACATAATCACTGGCAGCCAGGAAAAAACGTGTCTCCCCATTAATGTATAGTCCAAGAATGAACACCCAAGTCCTACTCATAAAACAGGATTTCTGACTTGCTACCACAACAACAAACTGACCTGGTATTTCAGGTCATATTACCTATCAGCAGGAGCTGTAACGAGTGTCCAAGGTGGATGGGAATAAAACTAAGGCCTTTCATATACACAGAAGAATTGCACTGGTTTAAGTAAAGCTGTGATTTTACACCTATCTACTCAGCTGGGTGCCAACTCCAGCAGAGATGCTTCTCTTCATAAGCGTTATTGCTCTGAACTCAAACTCATTCCTCGTCAATGTAAGCTAAACCAAAATAAATTAAATTATAATTATAGTAAGAACTATGCTACTGATTTACCTAACTAAGCTTTAAAATTCTATTTTTAAGCTAAATGATACAAGTTTCTCATTTACAGAATGCCTAAGATTATTCTGATGACAGCTAGTGTTCACAAAGCTATGGCCTGAAAAACTGGACAAACTATACAAGTTAAAGCTGGGAACTGACCTGTTGACCACACCTGCCTGAAGGGAGAGAGCTCTCTGTAAAGTAGGATCGTAGGAGACACAGACCTATGATGAGACACCTCATCTAAAACCCCCCAAAAATCAACAGATGAAAACAGTTTCCTTAACACTTCAGAGTCAGACCAGTGAACAACAAAAATCCAAGCTAAGTAAACAGAAAGTACCAGTATGCCTACCTTTTTTCCCAGCTGCTAGATGAAATGACTAACAGGAGCAAGTAGGGAAACATTCCTTTCCTCATTCTGCTATTTAAGAACATAAGAAGCATTGAGACAGGCAACAAGACCTGAGCTAGCTGATGCTGGCCAGCCATGAGCCATAATCAGAGCACACTCAGGTTTGGTTTTAGCACTGTGAAATTCAGGCTTTCAGCTCTCACGAAAATAAAAAATAGGAAGAAGGAAAGAAGGTAAGAAGGAAAG
The DNA here is from genome assembly GCA_013399195.1 of Dicrurus megarhynchus. Classification (NCBI taxonomy): domain Eukaryota; kingdom Metazoa; phylum Chordata; class Aves; order Passeriformes; family Dicruridae; genus Dicrurus; species Dicrurus megarhynchus. The sequence goes on from VXAD01012528.1 coordinate 71,099, forward strand.
AAAGAAAAAGCAATATATGAGTGAAAGGCAAGGGCTACTCTTCTGCAACCTCATGGAGAACTAGAGCTGCTTGTGTTCAGTGGATCCCCTCTTCTTTGCTCAGTAGACTTGCAGGAGCTCTGCTTAGCTGTATCCAAAAGTCACCACCAAGAAAGTCAATGGGGAATTGGATTCTAAAGTAGAAAGGCAGTGAGAAGATGAATACAAAAATGACTGAATTATCATAGACTGGAGGAACCTAGAGAGCGTGTAGTTTTTAGAGGGGTTTTTTTTGCCTTTGTTTTCTTTGTAAAAGGTGCACCAGAAGTTTCGATTCCATTTTCTGTCTTTCACATTGCTCTCCACGCCCATGGCTCTGTGGACTGACTGCGCTTGGCTGCTCCGTGGGACGGGTGGCCGAGGTCATGACGACTCCTCGAGGGCGTTGACGACCTGCTCCAGGATGTCGGGGCAGTGATCCGCTATCTGCTGGAGGATGGCGTTGGCGAACTCCTGCAGCTCCGCGCTCTCCCTTTCCCCCTTCTCCAGCTCGTTGTGAAGCTGCAAGGAGCACACAGAGACACGGTCACTCCCTGCTCTGAACTGTGCTCACTGTGTGACAGCCCTGCCCAGCAGGCTCAGCCACACCACCACTTTAGGAGGGGAGCTAACAGAGGTGCAACCTGCTGGATACTTCCAGCACCGGCATCTTCCTGTGGTGACTCCCTCACCTGGAACTGAATGCTCTCCATCCTCTTTATTTCACTTCTTCATTCTACAGGACCAGGTTTGTGACCTTCCCAGTAAAGGCCGTGTCCACATGACTTAACTACTCCTGAATACATTGTTCTATGATAAATATGAGAAAAACATCCTCTGTAGAATGTTTTTCTGAAGGCAACCCTATTCCAGAAGCAATACAGTGGCTTGCTAGTATATTGCTTTAAATAGTTTGACTTTTATTCATGAACAACAGGATGTTTCATAGGTCGTTACTTCAGAATTATTCCTGATATGAGATCAATAGGAATGTCACATAATTATACATAATACACCCAGAGTTAGTCAGACTTCTATTTCTCCTACAGAATTACTAATTTTCAGAAACTCTCTTTCCTAACTCAGTCATGAGATGACTACACACAATTGCAGTGGAACATACACGATTTTTGTTTACTAACTCTGCATTTCCTGTTGGGTCATTCGTTCTTCAGATCACTATAATTGGTTTGTAACGGGACACAGAATTTCAAACTTTATATTATTCACTCTGTCTACAGTTTATAAACAGTTTCTCCAACAAGCAGTGTCCCAAACCACGTCACACAACATACTGGAGTATATGCAAACACAGCTTTTAGCTTCGAGCCTAATGCCATTGCCAGAATTAGGGGCCCACAGAGTGTTAATAAAGAGCAGGAAACATCTGCCTTCAGCAACCTGTTTATCTGCCCAGCAATTGATAAAGTCCATGCTGGCCTGTGAACTGTGCAAAATCCCAAGGAAGGCTGTAATTTGTGCAAGCATTTTAGGGATTACTGTACTCAGAGTGGTCTAAGGATCTCAAAGAACAAGGAGAAGCAGCATCCCTTACTAGGCCAGATGATATGGATAGATAGATTGGATCAACTTTTGAGCAGACAGCCCTGCCCTATACTATATATCAAAAAGCTCTTTTATTTTTTCAGTGACAGGATTTTCTTCTAATGAAGTATATTCTCTATGAATATAAGACAAGCATATATGTAGCAGGTATATACACTTAAGATGGATTCTGAAGCTTATTCCCAGCTTCTGAAGCCAAAGTTCTTCGTCATTTTGAGCTGCTGTGAGCAACTATCTTATTTGAACCTTCTTTTAAATTTTGTGTGGTTTTTAAAAATTTAGTAATATCTGTCAGTTCTGTAACATTTCTTATTCCTAACTGATTAGTGTTTTTATTGGAACTCTACTATGTTAATATATGACATGGAAAGAATGTCAACCTGGCATTTTTCATGCCTGAAGGGATAACTGTTCATCAGTACACAAATTACTTGATCTGTGTTTTGCACATCTGTAACACTGCTCAGTGCAGGTTTTAAAAGGAGAGGCAGCAGCACAGCAGGGATCATTTTACCATTTTAAGAGCACAATGCAGTGGCAAAGGTTAGATTTCTACAATTAAAATTCTAATCAGATACAACAGCATGTCTCTGTTTAGTGATGGTATCAAGCAAAGCACAGTAGATTGTCTCTGCAAGAAGCACTGCATAAAAACAAACAGCCTAAGAACAGCTATGGAATAAATAAAAATGCTTTTTAAGGAAGCTATGGTGCAGGCTTCTACAGACAAAAGTGTGAGAAAGGAAATTAAAAGGGCAAGCGTGCTACACTGTTCCCTTTACTAGGCAGGGTAGCATACAGTAAATTACAGGGGCTTTGCGTGCTGAATGTTAGTTTAATGTGTTCTTATGTGCTTTGTTCCTACTGGCTGCTGTACTCACAGAACAGCCAGAGGAACCCGAGAGGGGCTCCTGCCAAGAATCACAATGCAAAAGCAACCTGATCCCGCTCTGTGGAGTGACATGAGCCGGGGAAGTGGGGAAAACAAGAGGGAGGGGAGCACTCTGGGCTCTGGAAGGGCTCTGGGGGGAGAAGGGGGGACTCAGCAGTAACCCCTAATGGCTCAGGAACGGCAGGCTGTGGATGGGTGATTAGCCTGGTTCCAGCAGCCTGGCAGAGGTATTAGTCAGGAACTTGCAATGGATGGATAAGCCCAGGAAAGGCCCAGTCAGCAAGCAGGATTGAGAGAGTCACAACAACCAGGCAGGAGTAGGGCTGGATATTAAAAACCAGGGGACTGGGATTCAGGGACTACCTCAGTCTCGGGTTGCTGAGCCTGGTGAGATCCCAGCGATTTGGGCAGCCCCAGTCACAGCAGCCTGCAAACCCCCTCCCCACTGGTGTGCTCCTGGGAATGCTCTGAGCCCTCAGCTCTGAGCCAGGGCTGCCTTGTGGCTTCCCGGGCCAGCACAGAGATTTCACAGTGCCGTCCATCAGAAGGGTGGGAGGCCATGGGGTTGGGAGAGAGCAAGCAACAGGAGAGACAGCCAACATTATAATTCTCCTTTTCTTATCTGGCACCTGCGAGGGTCCCGAGCTCTTGGTCCACGGGAGGAGAACCAGGAGAGGGCAGTGTTAGCAGGGAAAGCAGAGGTCCTGCACCACCACCACCTGCCCAGCCAGCAGCCCTCTTCCTGGCCTTTCAGCCAAATCCTCCAGGTGAAGCTCCAGGAAAGGACAAAGCAATTAAATTAATGAAATAGAAAAGCACCTCAAAGAGTCTGAATTTCAAAACTGAAAGAAGGTTGGTGGACAAGGGAGAATCCTTCAGGATGTTGTCTTCAGTGGGCAACACTGCAACATCAGTGAAGTCTCCGTTTCTTGCTCTACTAGTCAGCATTTATGTATTTATAAGATGCCTTATAAAGTCAAGATAAGCCCAACAAAATAAGTTCATGCCAAAGTTAATAAATCAAATGCAATCAAACAAAAGTAACCAACTTAGCCAGAGGAAGAAAATATTTCCAAGAAGAGAGTTTTTGACCATCAAGAGTCCAAACAGAGATGGCTCTGAATGCTGAAGGCCAGCAACAATACTTTGCAAATTAGCACAGACAGAAAGTCTACACAGCTGGCTGGCAGATGTCTGTGATGAAATCCTTTTGGAAAAATAGCAATGATAGCCTTGAGTTTGCTAGCTTCAGAACAGCTAGATTTAATAATGTGATTCCTACTTCAACAAAGACATCTTAATTGACTATATGGCTGGTGGCAGCATTTCTAGATCATGGGTATCATCTCTGCTGACGTCACTCCTCCCAGAAGCAGCTGGCAGCAGCACACATCAGTCCTCCATTAGGCAAGGGCCATAGTGGGGAACATCCAGTTCTCAGCGCTGTAACTTGATTCACCTGCATGTTTGGAAGTCCAAATTTTAGGGAAGTTTCTCTAAAAGTATTAATATCAGTTCTGCTCCTGGTTTCCTAGATTTTCTTCTTGTGAATGCAAGCCGACATGGTGTTACCTTCCCCATGCCATTTTTCTATGAAAATAAAGAAATGTGAACAATCCTTTTTTGTTGGCATTTCCAGCTGAGGATATGAGGAGATTCACATACTTGCCTCATAGAAATGACCAAAAATGAGAAGGCAAAGCCAGATATGTTTTTTGTCTAGTTGATGACAAGTAAGAATAGACAGCTCAGAAAGAAAAGGACAGCAAGGACCCCTGAAGTGCTTCATAGTATTTATCTTTGGACAGAAGAACAGAAATGGCCTTCAGCATCTCAGGGGAAAGAAAGCTTGCAGATAATCTGCAATAGATTCAGACACTTTTCAGCACTGCTGCCTTCCTTCCTGGGCTTAGAGCAAGGCATGATAGGAACACTTTTCCATTTATAGTTAAACTCCATTACTGAAGAAAAACCCCTAACAATTCACCATTAATTTATCTTCTCTGTTCCAAGATATTTCAGAACTTATTTAAAGATTAGTTGACATTCAGAGTCATAGGAATGATACACATGAAGATAACTTCATAGTTAAGAAACAGGATGCTGTGGTTTTATATGCACACTGGGTGAACTGTGGTGCTGCTCCACAGAACCTTTGTGGCCTCTGCTTTTCCCATAATGCAAACAAGGCAAAATTAAGCTAAAATTCTTTAAAATTTATTTATACCCCCCAGTGTGATTTTTGCCTCATTAACAATTCCACAGAAACACTGATGAAAAAAGGCAAACACAAAAAAACTGGTATCTCATCTTGGGCTATGGACAGTAAACCTGAACACAGAATATAAAGTGCTTGTAGAGCAGCACAAAAAGAAAGTTAGTGGAGAACTTCCATAAGGATGCAACACTAGGATATGGAATTATGTTTCTCCAAAGTTCAAGTGTTTCTGGACCAGGTCATGGTTAGTCTAAAAATATATATTTAGAGCTTTAAGTAACAGAAGTAAGCATCAGTAAGAAATTACACTGATTCAATCTAAACCTTTGCTTTGTCTCAAAATAATTTAGACTTCACTGTACCTCAGGCAAATGGTCAAGAGTTTTTGCATCTATCCAGACAAACCAGTGTAAATATGTGTGTTTGAAGCAGTGAGAGCCAGTTAGATAGAAACCTTTATTTCTCAACTATATACCTATAAAAGGGCCAAAAGAAAGGGTTACAAGTATGGAATCCAGCCTGACAAACTTCAAAAAAAAAAAAAAAAAAGAGAAAAAGTTTTAATGTAAACCCTTAAATATTTCTGCTCTATCTGGAAATGTGGGGTTTATGTTAGCTTTTTCAAAATATTTTAAAAACAAGCATTTAAAAATTAAAGTAAGATTTCAAGTGAAACAGTCTGGTCTTTTTATTAAAATATCCATTCTGCTTGGCTTTGTATCTCTTTTCAAGTTAGGAATTGTTAATGTTCCTGATTGATAGTATGTATTTTAATTAATATCAGCAATTTCATGGACAAATAAAAATGAATGATGTTATGGCATTATGGACATGGCTAACTTACAGATAATGTTTGTGATTTTAACCAGTATTTAAGAACTATGACACTGTTGTCATCCTCAACCAAAACATTAAATATGAAAGTTTAAAATGCTTTAAAATGGAACAGTTTTAGAGAGTTCCCATATCCACTGCTTTCTCAACCACACTCAGGAAGCAGATTTGCACATGAAGAAGGATATAAATTGTTGCAATTATTACTTCTAATTTCTAACAGAGACCAGAAGTGGACTGTTTAACTTTAAAATACATTATGCATTCCCATAAGATTACAAATTAAAAATAAATGACATAAATCAAGGGGGGGAAGATAACAAGCTAATAGAACAGCAGTCAGAGAAGGAAGACAAGGGTGAACTCTGAAGTAATAGAGTAATTTAGAATGACTAAATGCAAATCATAGCAGAGTAATTTCTTTACAGAAACTAAGTAAGTTGAGTAATTCCTCAAAGATGACACAGAAGAACACAAGCAGAATCTGAACAAAGAAGTACACAGGATGTTTACAAAATGGCTATTTGTAATTTAGAGTAAAGTTTATCCCACTTGCAATATTGTTTGTATAACAAATCAAAATATGTGTTGAACATTTTCAGAATTTAGCAATCAAATATGCAATTTTAAAATGAATTTGACAGCTACAGATATGAGGTCTGGTGTCCTTTTGTATGAAAAGCTTAACATTGCTCTGTGGAGACTGAAATGTGAACTGAATGCAAGGTAACTTATGCTCCTTGGAACCAAGCCATGGCTCTCCAGCTGACACAGCAGGCTGTGACCCATACGGTGAGGTGACATTATCACCTTTTTCCTTCCTCTGCTTTGGGCAGCTGAGCAGAAAAGACATTGCTGATTTCTTGGGAGAGGATTAGTCAGCAGGAATCCCTGGAAGGTCTGTGCTTTGGCTGAAGCTGGTGCACAGGGAGAGGGAAGACAACCTTTCTGCATGCACTACGAAGGCTCTTTGGTGATCATAAAGATTTTTCCGAAGTGCCTCTCTCTGTAACTCGCAGTGAAGCAGCCACACGTGCAACACTGTTGGTAGTGGGGTGAGACAAGCTCCCACAGCAGGTGACTTCTGAGCAAGCCTCTGATGGAAATGCACCTGCCCACATCTCCAAGACTGCTGCTGATGCCCAGGTCACACTGCAAATGCTGCCACAAACACCTCTGGGGAAGGAGGGATAGGTTGATTGTGCAGGGAAGGAAATGGTGCTTGGGGCCAGAAGTTGGCAGGACCCCCAGCAGCCTGAGGAAGCCAGGATGTGCTGGACACGGCTGGAAAGGGCCTCTGATGGCAGGGAGCCAGGGAGAAAAATGCCTCCTACTCCTAGGGTTCAGAAAATTATTTTAATTGTATAGATTTTCTGTTGGAAGAAATATTTTTTCCGAATGTCACTGCAGGACCTATTGAAAATAAGAAATTCTCCATAATATGAGGCTCTGCACATTGACAGCTGGATTTGAGGTGCTAAGAAACACTTCTGACAGTCCTTAAGCTATTAGTGAATCAAACACTGCTGCCTGCTCCTAATAACTGGGCGCTCCATTTCGTTGGCTCCTTTTACCTTCTCACCCTGCTGCCTCAACCCCAGTGCCATGCACCACCTCTGACGTACTTAAGTGAGGATTTCTAGCAAATTCCACTTTCTACTCCATTCTTTTCTTTTGTACAGGTAAGAGCAAAACAAAACCCAAACTCTAAATAAAAATGTGGACCGTACAATTATGTTCTTAATGCCATTTCCTTTCATACAGGACTAAAATCCCACACTTACAGGCAACTATCTGAAACATGAAACAGAGCAGTAGTTCTACAGAGCTCAAGGATATTAACATAATGATACCTCTAGGACAAAGTGAAAGAAAATATGGTATTTAATAGAAATTGCTAGGATAATGCAATTATTTATAATGAATGAATAGAATTTTTATTTCTTAGTGTCAAGACTTGGAACATTCCTCTTTCCTTCTGGTAACTTCAGTTTTTTAATAAGAAAAGTTAAATATGACATGAACTGGTTGAAGGACAGTTCCTGAAACAGTACTGGCTAGCTTATTTGGGGACATTGGGTCAGAACTGACTCAAAGGGATATTTTCCACCATAGGAATAATTTAATGACATAGTTCTGAGCACTTTAGATTCTTTACTGTCCACAACTTAGTCTAGGATATTATTTTAGATTAGGTTTTGAGACACCATATACTCATAAGTACTGGCTTCAGTTCTGCATTACAAATGGACCAAAATTTTACTACAATAAGTCAGCCTTACAACATGTCTTTGATAAAATGCCAGCAAAGAATGATAAAGCATCCTGGCCCCAGAGCTTGATTACAGTCTTCCCCAGAGCAGTGGTCACAGCCCCAAGCCTGACAGAGTTCAAGATGTGTTTGGATAATGCTCTCAGGCACCTGCTGTGATTCTTGGGAATGTCTTGTGCAGGGCTGAGTTGGACTCGATGATCCTTGTGGGTCCTTTCCAACTGAGCATATTCTGTAATCAGTTGAAGTCACTAAGGACTGAACTGAACTTAATGGTAGTGTCAAGACACTATTATAGATAAGAGGCACCAATTATCAGTCAAACTTTGAGACTACAAAATTATTTATGTGGCCACAAATTCCCCTTAGATCCATGGTATTGATGCTGGCAGACACTTTCCCAACAACTATTTGTACATCAGTTTCTGTGGGTCACCATGGATGCACTGGAAGAGTGAAAAGGTTAAATCTACTTCATATACCAGTTGTATCTACCAAAAGAAGCCACAGAAAACTCCTACTATTGATACCTGAGCCTCCCCAGCAGGTATGAAAGGTCTGCCAAATATATTGGCCATGATGAAACACAGCAAACCAACCTCTGTCAATAAAGTTGCTGCAGTGGGAAATAACAGCTCCAAAAGCAGCAGTATGAAAAGGAATTCTTAACTATTTATAAAAAAACCCAAACCAGCCAAACCAAACTAGGTAATCTCATTGGTGAGAAGTGGATATGTTGGCATCATTCTTAAATATTATTGGTGTTGGTTAAATGCATCCTCCCTAATCATGTTAGCACTTCTTAACATTCAAGAGGATTAATTTTTTCCCACTGAGGCTTGTAAAGCATTATCTACAGAAGATCATATTAGAAGGGACAGGAGTGAATTTAATGCACTGGATTTGAAGTCATTTACAAAACTCATTAAAATTCCAAAGATGCAAAATGGGTATTCTGTGATGGGCTTCTGCAAATCTGGAGAACTGATTCCCACCCCCCATGGGAATACTTTAAGCACAAAGGAAACTCTGCAGCTAGAAACAGAAAAGCTCCATGGCTTAGATGAAAAGTCTGCTTTGTAAATTGAAATATATCATAAGTTTGTGTTTTGCAACTGAAGCTTCTTAAATACCATCTGAGTGAGTATGGGAAAGCAGAAGAGACAGCTACATTTTATTTTAGTTGACGTTAGCTATGCTTGGGAATCATGAATGGAGAAGTAACTTTAAACAACTGCAGTGACAGCAGTGCAGAATTAAGACAATAATGTGAGAGGATAGAAAAAGAATTTTCTTCTCTCCTCCAGAACGACTGAGGTAATTCCCTTTTCTCACAATTTCTCACAATGCTTTCTTTACTGTTTAACCCATAGATGTTGCTAATGGAATAGCAAAGTTTGCATGGGAAATATTATTTTTGGGCTGACTATTCAGAAGAACTTGACAAAGAAAGCTTTTCCTATTTTCTTTACCCACATCTCTTGATCAAATAGCAAATACCACCTGTCCCCACAGATCCTGATTATAAACGAAGACCACCACAGTAATGAGGTAATTTATTTCAGGGATATCCAAACTTTGCCCATATCCACTCTTGTTTTCAGAGGTGCCTCCCATCCATGCTACAGGTTTGTCACCCACTGCTTCATCCCAGTCTGACAGACAAGGTGGTTCAAAAGAACATGCCCCATGTTTTGATTTATAACATAGGAGCTATAAGGCTTTAATGGAGGAGGATGGCATGCATTAAACTGAGAAAGTTTTAATCCTGTATCAGTGATTACAGAACCTGGGAGGCTCTGAAGGGAAAAGGAATGTGTCATTATATATAGAGGCAAATGGAGATATCAAGGGAGGCACACAGCACATGCTGAATCAGTAAATGTATGCAGACAGGTACAAAGAGAGAGAATGACTGTCTTGTACCATCTCGGCCCTATTACAGGCATATTTATCTCCAGAGGTCTGCTCTTTCTGAATTTTCAGACATGCTTCTGTTGGTTTCCTGCAATTTGGCTGCCCTCTCCAATTTTTGAATCAAAATTCAGTCTAGAGTTGCAAGTTCAAGGAAGTTAGCTTTAAAATCACAAAGAAAGAAAACCAGAGCTGAAGTGTTCAAGATAGGCTCAAGATATGTTCACTGACCCACAAATCCCCTTTTAACTAAATAGACCTTACACTAGCTTGTGTGCACACTGGACAGAGTTTGGTATAACACATATGAAAGTGAATAGTGAAAGACTTGGCATTATAATCCAAAGCCAAAGTTAAAAAGATAAAACTAGTCACATTTAGTTCTGGTACAAGTTCCTTGTAGTAGTTTAATTAACAAAAAAAAAAAAAAAAAAAAGAGGGATTCAGTCATATAGGACTAAAACAGTAAAGTAAAAAAAATTGAAAAGAGAAATAGGAAGGAATTAGAAAGAAGGTTGTGTGGAATGGTGAATTATAGTCCAAAAACAAGAGAAAAAAAACTGCCAATGAAGGGATTAAGGAAGGCAAGACATTACCAGAGCTGGAAGAAAGAAAGATTATTTCAGTAGCTGATTTAAAACTAGATTGACAGTCTCTTGTGAAGACTTCATCACACAAACTCTTATTAAACCCTTTCAGTTCTGTATTCCAAAACTCCTGGAAATATACAGTTGGGTTTCTGAAGTCACTGTGTGTGTCTGTAAGCATGGCTGCATCACATCCAGCACACTGAGTGCAAATCTTGATTCAGGGATGCAGGTTAACGTGGTAAGCAGTAGAAATTATTGGCAGAATATTCTGTAAGAGCAGGTAAGGACCGTGCATTCATTTATATAAAGAGACTCATAAAAATGTGTCAATTAAAATATAAATGGTTTATGTAAATAAAGTAAGATTTAAGATCCTGATGACTACATTAAATTATAGAGAGCAGCTAAAATTTGTTAACAGTTAAAACACAGCACAAGGGGTATCTTGCAGTTTGATTGCCCACGAGTGTGTAGATGCATGGCCTCAAGTACCGATAAAAGAAGAGATGAAATTCCATAACCAATATTCTATGGCAATGACTAAAAAAATTATTGACTCCTTTTATCAGCTGAAGAGCTCATCTTTGCTACCTGCTTTCACCACTTACAGCATGGTTTCACAACATTTTGGTGTGGCACATCAGTAAAGCCTAAATCAGCAAGTTCAAGTTCTTGTTCAGAACCTGAGACCACAAACTCACCTGCTCCTGGGTCATCTTCTGCAGCTCCTTCTCCCAGGCTGCCTGGTCATCATCCAGGTGGTAGGAAGCAGGCGGGGTGAGTCCACGCAGAATCAGGGGGTCGCGGTCGTGGCAGAGGGCTGTCAGATGGCCGATGTACAACTTCAGCTTGCTGCGGTTCTGGTCAAGTTCTAAGAGGGGCTGAATTATCTGAAAGAAGAGAGCAGAGACAGTGAGGCACAGCCTGAGACCCAAGCAGCGATGAAGGCAAAGATCAGCATCTAAGTTACAATCTTAGTGCAAGAAACCTGAACACTCTTTCCCCCATACTCCTGGTCCAGAACAGACCAATCCATCCAGAAAGGAACCAAGGACACTGGGGGAAGGGGTGCAGTGCTGACAGCTGTGTGATTAGTTTGGGAAATAATGATGATTAGGTGGAAAATGAAACAATATTAAACTGAATGCATTAACTCTACCGATTATCCAGCAGTGCTTCAGTTTAACTACTTCAACAAAAAATGATTTTTCTGATAAAAGGAGTCTGTCCACAACTGAGGCAACAGCAATATAGATTTTTAGTTTGTTCTGCCAATAAACATTTCATTGTAAATTAAGTATGCAATAAACATGTTCTAAAGAGAATAGTTTCAAATGATGCCAAAACACAATTCTAAGATGAATGCATCTCTACTGTAGAAATTGGATAGACACATATCTTCACCAGAAAGTGTTTAATTTTTTATAATCTTTTACATAGTTAAGGTATAGTCTTCTATAGTTTTGAAAAGGCAATGACTTTTATTAAACAAGCCAGATTCTATATAACAAACTAAAAAACTAAAATCTAAGGACTTTAATAAAGTACTATTTTATTTCATTATACTTTATCCAACCTGAATCTAATAATCATTCCTCAATGCAATCCAAACTAGAGTCATCCACTAGCTATAAAAAGTATCTGAAGAACCATTTTTCATTTTTTTACAAAAATATAGAGCTCAAGTGCATAACTACCTGCTGGGCATCCCTCACTATGACCTTCCACAAGAATACTGCTTCGTTTGTTCTACATGTTTGTGGGCACATATTCAAAACCGCAGTAATGCAAACCTCTAAGGTTTGCAGCTGATGAAAAATTAGGGAAGAACTGGGCTTAGGGCCTCCTTTCCATAAAATGAGGTGCCGGGCAGGGAGAGCTGGGAAGCCTTGCCAAAGTCCTGGCAATTTCTGTTGGTGTTCCCAGGCAGAGGCTGCACCTGCTGTTTGTTAGTGGGCTGGGGATATCTTTTCAATAGGACACCTCTGACCCTGCTAATGAATAAGGAGTGAGATAATCTCTGAGTCAACAAAACAGGGTGCTGGCTTTACTTTCAACAAAGACTCTGGCTTCGACCCCTTTTAATAAGGCTGTCAGGGCTCACTTATTTCGTTTCTAACACTGTTTTACATGGATTAGTTTCTGTAGAGCACGAGGATCTGAGAGGCAAGGCTAAGCAGCTAACTAATGTCAGGCTCTGTCCTGCCGAGCTCGGCTGTGCTCAGCAGCCTACACCAGCACATCAGGGTGGTGCCACAGCCCCACGGCAGCCACGGGACAGGAGACAGGCAAGAAACCTGCAAGAGAAAGAGTGAGCTCACGTGCTTCATTAAAAACCCCAGTGCTATGGGCAGCCTTGAGGCAACCTCTGTCTGCAGATGTAAACACACATATAAAAATAATGCTTTGTTATATCAGGAGGGGATGAGTGGACAAGGAGGTGGATGGAGAACTGGCTGAAGGGCAGATCCCAGAGGGTTGTAATTAGTGGCACAGGGTCAGCCTGGAGGCCTATTACAAGGGTCAGTACTGGGCCCAGTATTGTTTAACTTATTTCTCAATGACTTGGATGAAGAGGCAGATGCCTTCTCAGCAAGTTCACTGATGACACAAAGCTGGCAGGAGTGGCCAATACCCCAGAGAGCTGTGTAGGCCTTCAGAGGGACCTCGACAGGATGGAGAGATGGGCAGGGAAGAACTGTCTGAAATTCAGCAAAGGCAGGTGCAGGATCCTTTACCTGGGGAAGAATAACCCCATGTACCAGCACAGGCTGCAGCTGACCTGCTGGGAAGCAGCTCTGCAGAGAAGGACCTGGGGGTCCTGGTGGACAGCAAGCTGTCCATGAGCCAGCAGTGTGTCCTTGTGGCCAAGAGTATCTTGGGGTCTATTAGGAAAAGCATTTACAGCAGGTCAAGGGAAGCGATCCTGCCCCTCTACTCAGCCCTGGTGAGGCCACACCTGGAGTGCTGTGTCCAGTTCTGGGCTCCTCAGGACAAGAGAGACACAGAGCTCCTGGAGCGGGTCCAGTGGAGGGTGACAAAGATGATGAAGGGACTGGAGCATCTCTTAAGGACAGGCTGAGAGAGCTGGGCCTGTTCAGCCTTGAGAAGAAGCAACTGAGAGAGGACCTCATCAATGCCTAAGTATCTAAAGGGAGGGTGTCAAGAGGATGGACCAGGCTCTTTCTCATGGTGCCAGGCAATAGGACAAGAGGCAAGGGGCAGACACTGATGCACAGGAAGTTCCACCTGAACAGGAGGAAGAACTTCTTTCCTGTGCAGCTGACCAAGCCCTGGAACAGATTGTCCAGAGAGGGCGTGGAGTCTCCCTCACTGGAGACATTCAGGAACTCTCTGGATGCAGTCCTGTGCCATGTGCTCTGGGATGGCCCTGCTTGAGCAGGAGGTGGGACCAGATGACCCACTGTGGTCCCTTCCAACCTTACCATTCTGTGAATCAGTGACTGCAAACTGCAGCAGGGCAGAATACTCTGTTGTCCTGTATACAGGGCAATAGGAAGGGATATTTTAGTAGAATTAACACAGTTACATTTCACTTCCATCACAAAGCAAAACTGCCTTTAGCCAATTATATCCATCAGCCTTGGTTATTTACTGAATTTGCACTGTGTAGCCCAATTTCATACAGTATGTGTTACCCAGATTATGATCTGGAAGTGTATTGCCTGTGCAGGTGAAAACTAGTGATGCTTCTAATTTAACTGATAACTTTCCTATCTTTCTTACTATTTGGTTTGCCCACAGAGAGTAAAATGATGGAATATCACTTTTTAAGAAAATATTGTTCTATAAAAACGTAATAGTCAATGTCTAATTACTAGCTGTCTAATCAATGTAGTAGCTGCCTTTTATTCTTTTCAGATACCAGGCTATTGAATATCAATCAGATGTGCAGATTCCAGTTCGAAAAAAATCTGACCGGACAACCTTCCTGGCTATTGTTTGTGAACAGAAACCCTCCTTGATGAAGAGAAAGCAGAGCTATCTAGCAAGCAAGAATGGAAGATTTTCATAGAACAGTTGAATTTGACTGCTCAGGGATAAATCCCCTTTCGAAGCACATTCCTCCTGTACCCTTCCCCCTCTTACCTCGAGCTGTAAAGGGGCCAAATGAGGCGTGTGAAAGTTCTTAACTAGCAGCCCTCCCAAAGCTGTTCACAGAGCAATCATTCCTCTCACTTGGGATCCATTAAACGCTGCCAGTCAAGTAGGACGTGCCCTTCTATCTGCGTTCCTGCCATGTCTAATTTGAACTGGCCACCTAGCAAGAGGCACTGTGCTTCCCACACAGCCGGTCTGCCACTGCCTTATCTCAAGAGGGTGTAAGAGCATTTGCTAAGTGGAAAAGCAGGGCAGGGCTGGATTCATAACCCACATCGCGTTCTCATGATCAGCTCAGAGCTGCAGAGCTTTCTAGGAAAACAACGGGTAAACAGACCAAACCCAGGAACATCTTCTAAAGCAGCCCTCATTCATTAATTGCCCTGAGAGGTTTAGGCCATCCTCATCAATGCATGGAATGAAGTCTGCTTAGTGTACCCTCAACTTCAGAATATTGCTAATGGCCAGCTAAGTTCGACGACGTTTCACTAAAAAAGGCAGTCACTACAACTCTGAGGCACAAATGTGAAATATCTGACAAATCTCTCAGGCAAACCCAAACCACCTCAACCAACTAATACTAAAGACTTTTGTGAACACATTTCAAATGCAACTTGCAAACAACATGTTCAGCTTTCTGTGATTTTGTACTTTTAAAAAAAATCTTTGAGTATGACAAATGTGAATCTAACTAGTTTCAGAAGTCATTGGGTCAAAAAATATTTAGAATGAAATGATAGTGCTTCTTCAGTGGTAGTCCTGCGGCTGCTGGATAGTGGTCAGCTGAAATATGGGCAACAGAATTTAAAGTTTCATATGCTAAGTCTCTGCATTTAAATATGTACAGATACACAGCAGTGTCTACTGGAAATATGCAAAAATACATGAGTGGTTATTTGAAAAAGAAAACCAGCAAACGTCCACAGACATCTGCAGAATAAAGAATGAATTTAATCAATGTGCAATTCGCCACAACCACCATCTTTAAATTATGCTTTCTCCAGGCAGAAGGGTTAATGACCTGGTCACCTTTCTCCCTGCTAACAATCCCTTTTTCTCTGAAGGAAGCAACCACTTTTCTTTTGCAGAATCAAGTAATTAACTTCACTAATTTCAGAGAATACCTTCGAAATTTCTACTTAAAAAATCTGCAGCTGCCATTCTGAAATAGTCTTACAGACACCCCTAAAAGCCTGTCTGTTTTTGCAACTGCATCAGCTGGCCTTGCAAAAGTTATCTCCTTACACAACTTGCCTTACTTGTCAGAATAAGCACCAATGTGGAGGTTGATCATGGATCAACTGCAGTTATCTTTAAAAAAAAATGGAGAAAAGAACATCTTCTGACACAATAAGGGCAATATGAAGTGCAATATGTGCATTTGGCACTGGCAGGACTGCTGTCATACCCCCCTGTCAGCCTAACTACCCTGCCTGCACATACTCTGGGTGTATACATCCACTTCAGAACCCTGAAGGGCAGAGTGATGCTGGTGAGTGGTCTTCATTTTGCAATCAAATAATTCAGTAATTTTTCTTAACTTACCCCTAAATCTCTAAATATTTGTGAGAAAAAAAATCCCTGGAAGTGCAGCTACACCAAGAAGAAAATAAAGTAGAACTCACAAGTAATCTCAGGTGTCAAAGTAAACAACATGAGGTAAAAATGACAGTGGTTTTGTATTAAACAAAGAAGCATAGGTGGAATTAATCTGAAAGTTGCCACGGAATTAAGTAATTTGAGAAACAATCTAGATTGCCAGCCTGCTCTACACACCATGAGTGTTCACTGTAAATCCTGCACAGCAAAAATAAAGAAGGAATTCTGAAAAAAATCCAAGCAGAAACCCCAAAGCACCACCAAACATCTCCTCGAAACTTCAGATTGAACATAACAAATATGTTTGGAAACACAGTGCAGGTAGGCCTTTAACTCCTATCAATCACACCTGTCATGTGAGCGTGGAAAACTATTTTCTAACTTTGTTACATGCAGTTGCAGCTATGCTACCCAACAGAACCGACTTCCCAACCAACTGCCATTACACAGGAGATGGGCCAAAGACTGTGTAAGCACATAAGGTTGTTAAAAAGAAATTATTTCAAAAGGACCTGACAAATCTCTGTATACCTCCCTGTATCTGGGTTTTATTATAGATATTGCCAGACAAGAATATTTTGCCTATATAGCTAAATATCTTATATTGGGAGATCTAGAAATAAGCTAAGATACTGAGTGACACGGTCTGGAAATATTTGCATGGAAAATTGAATTATGCCTTCTTGCTCAGACCATTTGTGTTTGTTTGGCAACAAACACAAGGGTTCAACAATAATCTTGTAACCACTGAATGCAATGGAGTTTTATGAGGCATGAATTTGGCTCAGAATGTGCAAAGCTTTCCCAAATTCAGAGCAATTTATCACTGATGTCTTCCCTTCATTATTTTAAATGGAAACAGAAGAAAGTTCTCAAAAAGACACATTTTGACCTCAGTTCAGCTTAGTTCACTGATGCACACAGATACTTGGTTTCTTCAGAAGACCCCAATACAAAAGCTCAGGGACAGGCTCAGTATTCTTTAGATTTGTTTTAAAGACAAGAAAAAAAAAAGGATTTAACTCTAACCTTCATAATTTTCTCCTCATAAACTAGAACAATATACGTGAGGAGCTAAAAGAGATCCTGGCTATTTTGACAGAGCTGTCTTACTCAGTTCCTTTCTGACAGAATCAATTAGGAAATCATTTTTATATAGCAAATTATTTTTGAAATTTTTATACACCATGAACAAATCCCATGGATTAATGATTTCCAGAGTTCACCCTCTTCACCTTGGGAAAAATCCAGACCAGAAAAAAAGAACAGAGAAAACACAAACCAGGGAAAGGAGTTTTGTCATTAGCTCCCTCTGTTTAAATAAAATATTTTCCCCATCGTGTAGGTGAAGCAGAGAATTGCAGTGGGTTGGTAGGGTTCCTAAAGCACTGAAAAAGAGCAAGTAGTTCTAAAATATTTTTACACATAACAAATCCAGAAGTGCTTTCCATGACACTGGCAGCTTTCACTTATGTGGGCTGCGGAGCAAAGCCGGCAGGGAACCACGTGAGGAACAGCAGGAGATCAGAGCTGACACTGATGTGAGGGGCTTGTAACTGGACCAAGGGATGGGATATTCAGGAATGGGATACCTCAGCAGAGCTGAAGGGGGTGTTTGCACACAGCTTGAATTTTACCTGTTTCCTCATCCCTTATCTCAAAAGCAAGCTCGGTGTCTCAGCCCTAAACACAAGTGAGCGCACGGTGCGCACCTCCCAGCGCTCCCTCCTGTGCCAGCCCGCGGGCCCCCTCCCCGCCTGGGGCACGGCAGAGCAGTCTGTGCCCTAACTGCAGGATGAGATCAAAACATACACACCGAAATGCTGCTCTATTTGTCTAAGGTTCTTTTTCCTTCAAAATTTTTTGGGAATCCAGCAAAGCCAGAAGCTTAGTTCTGGAGCAAAACAGGATGGGTCAAGAGAACCTAAAATCTGCCCTTTCATTATTAAAATCTCCTTCATGTGAAGTTCAATTGAACTTCATCCCTCTAAGTTGTGTAAGTTACCAGGTTAAATTTTTGAATAGTAAATTAAATTATAGGAAGCTGTGAAGCTGGGTAGTCAGACTTATGATACTGACAATTAAAATATAATCAAGGAAAAAAAAAATATTCTCACAGTAAGCAAAAATAGTTTAACAACTGTTTGCAGCTTGTACATGACACTGTGGATTTAAATCGCATTTTTCTGATCAAACTTTTGTAGGTGTAACTAGGCAAGTTTTGATTTCCCAGAGTCAGTCAGATTTTATGCTGATTCCTTCTCTACAAAAACATAGCAGCTTGAGAATAAGCAAGAACAACCTGCTTATATTTTTAATGCATTCCAGCTTTCTAGCACTCGTTGTCTATGCAAGAGTGAACAAGGAAGTACACACATTTCTTGCTGTGCTGTATTTTGTCTATTGCTTCTTCCTGTTACAAAAGATAAAAGGAAACAGTGGCTAACATGCCTTTGTTTGAAAGCAGAGCACGGCACCAGTGCAGGGGAGAGCGTGTCCGTGGCAATGCTGAGGTACCAGGGGCTGTGCTCTTCTGCCTCCCTGCTGTCTGTTCCACTGCTAATGCAAACCAGAAGGGATTTCTTAAGTAGTCTGCCAGAGAACACAATCACTGCTTTTCCTGTTCAGATGAACTATAACCTCCCTGTCTGCAGGTGATAGGAATCTTGGTCTTGTCCTCCTCTAACACTGGGTCTTCATTCTGCTGTTGCAGCTCTCTACCTGCTGAAAGACACTTTCAAAGCAAAGACTTGTGAAGGTTTATCTGTCTTTGGGAAGTCTTTTTAGAGCTGCTTGCTCTACATTCAAATGCAAAATCCCATTAATAAATACACCCATTTATACATATATATAGTAGTTCTTATCTAAAAGTTACTTTAGCAATCAGATGTAGTTAGAGAGCCTGTGGTGAGCCTATGAGATGGAACTGTAAATCCTGACATGTCCATCAGTCATTATGAACTTTACCAGCCAGGAAAATGCAGTGTCTAGATTGGCTACGTGCCCCTACAGTTTTTATTTTAGTTACAATTCTCTGGAGCTTATTTTCATAGTTAATACACTGGAAAGCAGGTTTGGGCTTGATTCTTTTTCTAACATAGCTCATCTCCTCTCTCCCTCAGTTTTTTTCCTCCTAGCTGACAACTAAAAGGGCTTGGCTGCAGCTGTTCCTCCTCTGTCTCTGTCCCGTCTATGAGTGCCAGAGCTCAGAATAACTGGGAGATAGTACAGACTATCACACAAACTGCAAGGAACAACTCTCCTGGAAGTGCCCAGAAACAGTAATGTTTGAGTGCAGAATTCCTACTTGCTACAAAGACCAAGCCACCAGTAGAAGATCATGTTCAGCTGCAAATCAAAAGAGAAAATAAGGCACAGACCTTGCATAATCTCATCTGGCAGAAATGAATGATGGCCTTTTTGCAATTGTTTTGCTGAAAAGCACAAATCTCTACAAAAAGAAACCAGCCATCTGTTTTGAATGTTTCAGACTGTAAGTATCTACTTGTGCTCTTCTTTGATCTATAAGGATAATAGGAAGACAGTGATACAGTCCAGTTACACCTCTGTTGTGAGTGCTTAATTCATCCCAGAGCTGCAGATTACAAAATTCCATCTGGAAATCTTAGTCTTATCATTCTGGGATCAGAAAGAAGATGAACAATGTATCAAGATCAGTTCTTTTGTGCTCATAGATATAACATTCTTGGACAGAGAATACATTCTTCTGACAGAAATTAGTTACTAAACAGCAAAATAATAGTTAAAAAAAAAATAGCTAGCAGAAGAATTGTTCTCCAAAAGAAGAAAAGGACCAGGAGCAGAAGCTGACTTTGTCTCAAGGACAGCATCCTTCTCTAACCCTCCTAAGGATTAATTAGTTACTTTATTTGAGTGCATCACATTAGGGTTCTTACTAAAAGGTTGCCCATCTGAAAAGTGGGAGTGAAGAACCCTGACTGTCACCAATATGACATAACAAATCTGGCATCTCTCAGTCAGGACAAGTGACAATGGTTAAGCAATGGAAGATTATCTCACATAGCCACTTTCAAATTTTGCACAGGGTATGTCTCCAAGGCAAGCATAAGACACTTTCACAATGCTTTTCCACACCTGGATGAAGAATTGTAATAGTATCATTATTATACTACACAATTAGTTTGTAGATTTTAGAGAGGGGAAGAAATGACTCTTCAGAAGAGAAGAGATGACAGTAAAGAACAAGGAACTGTGGTCTAAAGAGCCTTGTTCAGCATGCTGGAAAAGGCAGCTCCTTGAAAATATGGGTTATTTTCCCTTTTCCTGGGAAGGAATAGGACCTTGGAAAAAAATAAGATGTACTAATAGAGTCAAATACAAATCTAACATAATTTTGGGAACAATTTCAAAATGAGGTATTAGAATCACCATCATACCACTTTAACAAGACAATTTCCAAATATTGCACAGTAATAATACCTAGCACTTACATAGCACTTTTCCCAAGCAGAACTTGCACTTTCACAAAAACTTCAGCTCATTTTACAATTAGAGAATTTGAGACAGGGAGAGAACAAGTGAGTGGTTGGAGATGATGCCAGGAAAGAATTTATCTTCTGAATCGTGGCCTAGTACTGTGTCCAGTAAAGTACAATGTAATATGAGTCAGGCATGAAGGCCTGGTGGTTTTGACCATTTTGCATGATCTAACAATTAAAAAGACCATATTGAAAATAAATCTAGTCAAAAGGCTTATGAGGTCACAGTGTAGTGAATGACAATACTGAGAACCTCAAAAGTGTGACAGTAGGACAAGCAGTTCTCTCATTGCAAACATAAAATGTGCCTCATGGAGAGAAGATCACATTTATGTAGTGAATGAATGCCTGTGCAATTTAAACATGGACCTCACCACGAAAAAACCATTCACTTCGCTAAAAGAAATCAGCATATTAATCCAAGCATCAAATAACATAGAAAAAAAATCAATGCTCTCCTCAAACTTCCCAAAGTATAGACACTTCTAGTGTTGCAGTGATCTCAATGAAAGCTTCATGTGGTTTGGCTGCTGTGGCCTTGAGAAGTCCTGCCCACAATGTCAGTATTCTTATCCCTTCCACCATCATAGTAGTTACAGTTCTTCAGACTGTTGCCTGTCCTTTATTTCTGTCACTTTCCCCTAAATCTGTTTGAATAGCCATGCATATGGCTGGGTGACTGGGTGTTCATTCACTGTGTATTTCCTTTCAGCTGTAAAACAAAAAATACCTCCTACACAACAAAAAGGAAATTGTGACTGCTCCTCCTGGGCATTCCTAGGGGTGACACAAATTGCTCTACAGATACAAGCTTACTCATGGCTTACAACCCTGAGTGTTCAGTCGGTTTTTGCATACATCTGTTAGTATCAGCTTCTCTGTGAGGTTTAAATGTTTCTATCATTCTTACTGGAATTCGGTTTAATACCTTTGTCCTAATAAATGCAATACAGAAATGTCATTCAAGTCTCATTACCCCTTAAAAATCACAGATGGCTACTTAGAATGAGATTGGTTTTGCACACAACATACTCATTAAGTAGACATAAGAATATAAGTGGACTTGGGAATATTAGATGGTCTTGATTAAAAACTATATCTAAAAAATTCAAACTAATTTTATTAAACTTTCTTAAAATTGATGACTTTCCCTCTATTTCGGTTTTTAGATTTAGATTACTCTAATCTACAGAAAAACTCTTGGCAAAGCCAAATTACAATATCGAATTGACTGGTTTTCAGTTCTTAAAAATGAGCCAGATATTTCCCTGTAATGAATTAATCCCTCTTTCCACCACAGACATCACCTCTGAAATCTGAAGTGTTAAATTCTGCTAGTGTCTTCAGTGCTCAACTCCCAGTGCTTACTGCTTCTGAGTTAAAATCTGTCAGACTCGAGTATTAAGGAAAAATGTCACAAAGAAGAGCCTTTTGTCTTAAAATATTTTTACACCAATAGGAATTGCCAATATTTTCTTCATCTTGACATCTCCCCATTTTTATGCACTCCAGTACCGTGCTAGCTCTTTGACCATTCCACTGTTGCTCTAATAAACATAATATTAATTTTCAATTAATGAACGGATGAGTGGATGAAGCAGATTTCTGAACCACACCCACACTTTCTCCCATTTTAGGTAGCACAGCTGCGCTTCACAAGAAAACTGGATGAATTGAGCAGCTTGGGAAATTCCTATGTGGAAGCTTTGCTACTCCTTCCCCCATGCAGCA
Source organism: Dicrurus megarhynchus (assembly GCA_013399195.1). Taxonomy (NCBI): domain Eukaryota; kingdom Metazoa; phylum Chordata; class Aves; order Passeriformes; family Dicruridae; genus Dicrurus; species Dicrurus megarhynchus. The sequence goes on from VXAD01012528.1 coordinate 93,375, forward strand.
CGCAACTGCACAGATTTACAAGAAGATACACCCACATACACACCTATTCTTTTGCATGTATTAGATATCTTCAGGTGTAAATTCATTTTATTTTTGATAAAGGTGAGTAATAACTAATTAAGTCATTGGCCAGATCATTTTAGCATTTGAGAAAGACCAAAGAGCATCCTCATGTGAAATCACACTGGAATACACTTGGAAGTAGAGGAGGATCGAGCTCCATCTGGGGAATAAAAGGAGTCATAAGAAATTCAGACAGCAAGGAAACTAGCCTAGTGAAAAATGCTAGGAAAGACTATTTCAGGATGAAAGATGGTATTTACACTGAACTATAAACTGAAATGTGAACTACCATCCTCAGAAATTACAGGGAGGATGCATATGCTTTTGTGCTCCATTTCAGGGGAGCTCTATCTGATAATGCTCTCATGTACACACCTGCCATAATTAAATACTAAATTCAGTCAATTCTAGAATGCTGGAGGGAAAAAGCCTTAAGACCTAAACCATAAAAATAAAATAATGTAGTTAACTATTGTACATAGTTTTTTGGTCTCCATTTAATCTTCAGTATTGACCAGAGGTGATTGCATCCACAGACCTGAAGGAACTTTAAAAAACAAACTTATTGCCAAGTCCTGTGCTATTAGTTACATTTTATCATTGTAATACATAATTTAATTTAACACATGGAGGTTAGGGACTCTGTAACTTACATCATCTTAGCTTTTACAAAGAGACTAAGGACTTTTTTTTTAAATGAACATGGGAGTATCATGGTAAAAACATGTACTCTGTTGGGAATAACTGGCTTGGGAAGCATCCATCACCTTTATACTTTCCCTGCTGACGTATGCATGACAATCTTGAGGCTGACAAGTTTCTCAGATGAGATGCATGTTAAGGCAAGGCTGTGGCTGACTCATTATTTTGACTGGGATACTCTAACACGCTTTCCTGAGGAAAGTGCCTCAAAGTTGAGAGATAAGCTGTATTTAATGTCAACCACCCATTAATTCACCAAACTATGAGAAACCATGCTCTTAGCACAGTTGCATTGTTAAATGTGTCAGCAGATGGGAGAGGAAAGAGGACGATCTCTCTCAGTGTTTTCTACACAGACTCCATGTTTGCTCCAGAAAGAAAATCAGAATTATTCCTACCTTCATAGTGAGTGTCCTCTTCCTTTTCATCATTTACTTACCTGATCTTCCCTGTTTAATTTCTGTGCTTCAGCTGATCTTTACAAGCATTATCTCTAAAACTTTTAACAACATACACGAACGCACAACCATTGCAAGAGTGGTGATTCAAACAGAATGTGAAATCAACAGCGAGTGGAAATTAATGAAGCACTTTATCAATTTGTCCACTAAAGAGATTTTCTCAGTTCAAACCCCAAGGCATGAAATTCAAGTTTGACACTGCCACAGTTGGATTAAATTTTTCAGATGGTTGGCTTGAAAAGAGGGATTTGATCTGTACAGTCAGACTGTAATTCTGTAGTTAATTGAGCAAGTGCAAGAGATGAGAGCACCTTATTCTCTCATGAATGTTTTACAAATCTAATACAAAGCAATAGTTTTCAGAAATGCAAGGGCCCAAGATTTTCCACAGAAATTTTCAGTTTTCTTTCAAATAATTGATATGAAAAAATCAAATTCTTAGAAAAAAGTGCACAGAAACTCATGAGAAGTATTTTTTTCTTAAAAGGATAAGTGAAGAAAGAAAAAGTTCCATATAAATTTTTAAAATGTTGTGATCGGTCCTTTAAAACTCTTCAAGTACTTCAACAAAATGTATTCTGCTTTAAAACTGATACTCCAAGGCATAAATGAATCCCATGAAATGCAGTGTAATAATCAGTATTTGACTCCTGGCCAGTAAGAGGTTTTTTTTGCTAAAGAACAGGCGTGAGGAGAAAGGCTCTGTCCTCTGTACTGTCTTCCCTTCTGGAAATGGGAGTTGTTGTGGGGACAATTTGACAGCAGAAAAGAAAAAATTGTGGACACAGACATAGAGAAAGAAAATGTATTTTAAATGAGAAACAGCTCCTAATTTCTCCCCCATTGTTTTGAAAGAATGAGGGAGATGGAAGGGAGAGAGGAAGGTTAAGGGGATATTCCTCTTTGCCTTCACATTTATAGACAATTCATACTCCTAGTCCTTATCGAGAATCATGTCTTGTGAGTTGATAAGTATCTGTGACTAGTTAGGTCAGCGTGCATGGCAGCAATCTCGGCAGCAGATCTCAACATGCTTAAAACCTTCAGGAGGAACATTATCTTCAGGAGGAACATTATCTCCGAGCAAATTCTTTACAAACCAGAATTGAAAAAGCACACATAGGTTTGGCTCTGGCGCAAACTGCTTTGAAAAAGAATCCGACTGAAAACATTTCCTCCATGAAGTCAATGATAAATGATACGAGAGACATTTCCTGTTCTCTCGTACTTGCACAGAAACTCAATTACATGCCCTGGAAAGTTCTCCCCACATCGTGAAACAATGATGGGATGATCAGAAGAAAATCACAAACTGCACATAAACACACGAGAAACATCCTCATGCAGAGATTAGGGAAGCAAGGGGAGGGAGCACAGCCAGGTTTCACAAAGCACACGGAGCGAGGAGTGGGAGTGACGGTCGGAAACTTTTCTATTGGCAGGAGAGGTTGGTTCTCACCGTTCTGAACAAAATGGCTGAGCTAAGAGCATCTGACTGGTTATGCCCAAATACCCTCCTCCTCATCCTAGAGGTGCAGAGGTGGCAATGGGAGGAAAGCCCCAGAGCAGCATGGGAATGAAATAAAGAATTAGTTAGTATTTAGAGACATCTGTAAGTACAAACAGTAGTACCAAGCGTTTCCATTCCTTATGCAATATCCTGAGCTACCCTGAGGAACAGCTTTCCTGGCTCCCTTGTAGGCTTTGTCAGCTTTCAAAATGCCCCTTTGCAAAGGGGAAGTGCAATCAGAGCCTCCTCCCACCCTCTCTCTTCCCTATTGCCCTTCCCTGTGAGGTCTTTGCAAGAATTTCTGTAAATGTCTAAATTTTATTTCTTTTTTACATGTTATCTTTTCATTTCATCTTTGAATGCTACTCTGCATTCATTTGCAAGCATGTACTACAGTTACATGCTGGAAATGGCTTCAGCTCTCTGTAGACTTCAGGGTAGAAACAGCAGATATTCTAATATTTGCACCAAATTAAGATTAGGAAATCCATTTAATTTTCAGTATTAACAATTTCACTCTCCTGAAAAAGGTGACACCAACATCTTCCAAAAGCACTGCAGAAAATTCAAGCCAGTCAATGTACAGTGGAGGAAGGTATTAAATCAAGATGCAAAGGGGAGTTGCCTCGAAAGTGAGAATTTTTCTGTTCATTTCTTTGTATACACTCCTTCTTGTTTTCTGATGCAGACATGAAAGGAGATTTTTCAAGATCTATTTTTGCAGGGTGAATATGTAATTGGCTTTTGCCATTTTCGTCTTGTACCTTACTCATTATTTCTGTGTATCACTAGGTTGGCACTTAAAGGTCTAGAGTGAGATGCTTCCCTTCAGATCTCACCAATTTCTACATGAGTCAGAGGCAAAGAGAAGCATTCCTTCACTCCATCGAGGCAGTGATTAACGATGGCTAATATTTTAATTAAACTGCCGTGGATGAGATTACACCATGGGATGTGCAATTATGCTGGCATTTTCTGTGCTACCCAAGGGATGGTTAATCTCTCTGATAGTTATCAAGCACACGGCTGTGCTTTGTAAATGCCACAGGAGGCTCCTCACTGCTTTGGAGATGGTAAATTGATTTTCCTTCAGTTCACGGCCCACTGAGCTTGTGAGGGAGCAGTCTGTGCTCATTTGGCACCGAGGCCAGGATTGCCCCATGGGAAGTGAAGGGAACTGCTTGTATGCAATCCATAGATCAGAAAGCTGATCCTGGAGCACGATTTCCTACTACTGAACACAAGAAACAGTCCTGGACACTCCACACACTCAAGCAGTAAACCTGAGCGACTAAAATCTGAATATGTCATACAGGACTCGAGTCCCACATTTTAGGGGAGCAAAGTTTTTGTTCCTTTTCAATGTACCTCCTCCTCTCCACCCACCTAACAACAGCTTGGTACCAGGAACTGTTCCTTCACATTTCAGGAGCTTTACACAAAGCCAACACAACAGCAACATCCAGTTCTGCTCTATAACTGCATTCTGGAATGCTACTTTTGTTCCAAGGTACTGCAGGCATGTCAGGGAAAAACTACATATGACACAAAATAATCAGCCCTCATAGTAAAAATGACTTTAAAAACAAAAAAGAGAGACACATTACCTGGTCAGGGGAGGGCTTGTGGTTGGTTTGGTTGGAATGGGATGAGGATTTGAGGTGGTCATCCTCATAGTTGTCAGCCATCAGCTTCATACGGTTCTGAGTCTATTAAAAAAAACCAAGGAAAAATAATCTCAGTCTACCTTCTAATGTTATCACGGGGACTAAAGGGAACAGGGTATTTATACTACTCTGCACATCCAAAATCCATACATGGGAAAAAAATAAGACACATGCCTAAAACATCAGTTGACATTACCACAGAGAATTGGTAAAAATTGTGGAGACACATTCCAACCTGTTCCCTTTAAGGCTAAATTAGTTTTGCAATTAAATGGATCATCTGACCTGTACCTACTAAAACTTGTGCTGTACAAGAAATTAATTTCTTCTTTTAGATTCTTGAGATTAAGGTTCAGACATCAACTTGGAGAATAATTCAATGAAAACATGAGTTAGGTGTCCCTAAGTCAATTTAAAAAACCCTAAAAACCCTATCTGTAAGCAGTCAGTTTAAAAAAAACCCAAAAAGTAAACTAGCTGAAAACAGGTTATTACTTATGAAGTCTATCCAGTTTCAATATGCAAATCAGTTTTCAATTGATATATCAAAGAGCAGAAAAATCTGAGACTGGTCCGAAAAATGTGAATTATACAAAAGCCAACCTGTGAGGAAATGAAAAAGTTAATAAATAAATCTTAGGGAAGAAAAAGTGTCATAATGAAGGCTTATAAAATTAATTAAAGAATTATAAAATTAATAAAGAATTAGCAAAATATGAAAAAAGTTTCTTTGTTTTTCTTCAACTTAGGAAATTTCAAGTTCCAGAGGAGATATGATTTTTAAAACCACACAATAGAAATTAAATTGTGTAAGAATAAATGGAACACCTGACTTTAAGAATACCATTCTAGGTAAGCAAGTGCAACGAACATTAAAATATACTACCTGGCTGTGTCTGCAAAGGAGAGTGTTAGTGAGATCAAGCCCTTTGAACATGCTACCCCGAAATGAGGGCCCCGAGCACCTACAAACACACACAAATAAGGGAAGAAATGCACCTGGAAGAATGTCCCAGCTCCCCAGCAGGGCTCACGAGGGCTATTCAGGCAGCACTGATACTCTGAGGGTAGCCAAAAGAGCTGGGTCAGGGTCTTGCAAAGCCAAGTGCTGCTCCCTTTGCATGATCTGGGTGCCATTGGGAACTCACACATGGAGTGGCCCCAAAACTGACTGATGGCATTTCTCCTCCCAGCTCAGAAGGCACAAAAAGCTCCACTTTGAGCTTTGTGAAATCTTTGTATTCTGAGGAAATCAAAAGGCTAGCCTGACCTACGTTAGATACAATAGAGCAAATTATCTACAGCTAGACACATGCAATCATCAGACACGCACTAAAATTAAATGTCTTAAATGAAAGCTCAAAGCTCACTGTAGAAATGCCAGCTGTTGATTCAATCCCTTCATAACTCTGTGGTTTCTCACTGAAAACTCTAACTTTAATGAGCATCTCGAGGCTAGAGAATGCAGATTCTACTTGTCTCTATTCAGACCATGAGAGAGAAGGTCCAGGGTTTTAATCTGGATTTGATTTTATTTTGGATTAATTTAACAAAAGCTAATAGTAAATTGAGCTTAAGCAATAAGCAATTTAATAATGCAAAATTTTTATATTGTTTGCTCTGCTTTGTCAAACAAGTTCTGAATTCCAAGTCTGACTCATCATTCATAAATCACTACTTGAAACATGCTGCATTAATCCTTAAACAACCAGTTTATTGTAACGGCACTTTCTTAATATTTATTATTTTATTGTATTTAAGGTTGTCTATTCAACAGTTTCTTCTATGCAATGAGAAAAATTGATTTTAAATGATTTCACATTTTCTTGGAAATTTATTGTTTTGATAATAAATAATAAATTCTTACATGACTCTCAGTATGTGTGTGTGGAGAAAATCTATTGAAACATAGATGTTTAGCAGAATGTTTAGCTAGTTCCTGACAGAAAACGTAGCTCTTCTCAGATAGAGGCAGCATGTTTTTTGATATTACGTGAAAACAAACAAACAAACAAACTATGTTAGCTGGTACAGGTAGAGAAGAATAAAAACATTGCAGAGAATCACAGCCTGGGTCAGGCTGAAAGGACCACAGTGGGTCACCAGGTCCAACCCCCCTGCTCAAGCAGGGCCATCCCAGAGCACATGGCACAGGACTGCATCCAGAGGGTTCCTGAATGTCTCCAGTGAGGGAGACTCCACGCCCTCTCTGGACAATCTGTTCCAGTGCTTGGTCAGCTGCACAGGAAAGAAGTTCTTCCTCCTGTTCAGGTGGAACTTCCTGTGCATCAGTTTCTGCCCCTTGCCTCTTGTCCTATTGCCTGGCACCATGAGAAAGAGCCTGGTCCATCCTCTTGACACCCTCCCTTTAGATACTTAGGCATTGATGAGGTCCTCTCTCAGTTGCTTCTTCTCAAGGCTGAACAGGCCCAGCTCTCTCAGCCTGTCCTTAAGAGATGCTCCAGTCCCTTCATCATCTTTGTCACCCTCCACTGGACCCGCTCCAGGAGCTCTGTGTCTCTCTTGTCCTGAGGAGCCCAGAACTGGACACAGCACTCCAGGTGTGGCCTCACCAGGGCTGAGTAGAGGGGCAGGATCACCCCCATGACCTCTGGCAATGTTCTTCCTAATGCACCCAGGATACCACTGGCCTTCCCGGCTTCCAGGACACACTGCTGGCTCATGGACAGCTCATTGTCCACCAGGACCCCAGGGCCTTCTCCTCAGAGCTGCTTTCCAGCAGGTTGGCCCCACGCCTTATCTCTGTCGAGCCTGGCTACGCCCCTGTCCCACTTCAAATCTAGTTTAAAGCCCTCTCAGTGAGCCCTGCTGAGTCCTGAGCTAAGATCCCTTTTCCCTTCAGATACAGGTGGACCCCACTTGTTGCCAGGAAGCTCAGTGTTGTATAAACTGACCCATGATCAAAAACCACAAAATGCTGCTGTTTACACCAGTCTTGAAGCCAGGTGTTCATCTGCATGACTTTCCTGTTTCTTGCTCCATCATTTCCTGCAACTGGAGGGACAGAAATGAACCCAACTTGTGCTCCAGATCCCTTGACCAGTTTTCCCAAGGCCCTGAGGCCCCTCTCCATTGTCCTTACCCTTTTTGCTGGGACTTTATTGCCACCCATGCAGAAAACCATAAGTGGGTGACAAGCAGGGGGCTGCACCAGGCTGGGAGGTTTCTTGGTGATGTCCCTTACTCAGGCCTCAGGGAGGCCACACACCTCCCTCTGGGTTGGGTCTGGTCAGCGAACAGCACAGTGTCCCTCAGAGAGAATTCTGAGTCAAACTGAAGAGGTTGTGTGCTTCTGTCACTTAAATTCAAGTAGAACAACCTACTATTAATACTTGGCAGCAGGTATTGAGAAGTGCCTGATGGAATTGGGCTGGTTTAGCCTGAAAAGGAGGAGGCTTTCCTAAATTACTTGATAGGAGGAAATAGAGGACATGAAGCCACACTCTTCCTGGAGGGGATACGACAAGAGACGACAGATGTAAAATGGAACACAGAAAATTCTGATTAGAGACCAGGAAAATTCTTTTCATAACGAGGTGCATCAAATGCCAGAACAGACTACCAAGAGACTGTGGCCTCTCCATCCTCGAAGATACTGAAAATGCAGCTGGACAAGCCTTGAGCAAGCTGCTCTAATTAGCGATGCTCTCAGCAGGTGGCTGGACACAGAGATCCACTCTAACCTAAAATATACTGCAACTCTTATTATTTGGAATTTTCACCAGATCATTTGAGAGTTTCAAAGCTAGACTTCAGAAGAAGAGGGAGGTAAGTTCCAAAATCCCTCCTACTTGCCAAGCACGGTTTAGTTGCTTAGCTCCATGACAGCCCTTTGAACACCTAAACCCAGAACAATCTCTGCAATGTCCTGATGATGACAAGCCTATGGGACCCAGTTCACCTAGAAGGACATTTTCTATGTTCCCCCTTTAATTCAACCTGACCTTCCACTGCTGCTGCTTTTAATCTAAGAGTGCATGTCTGTGACAAGTCTTGGCAAGAAAATCAGTAAAATCAGTATTGTGATTTCATTACAGGAGCTAATTTATGCACATATCATTGGAATTAGGCAAAAATCAAGAGATGGAAGAAAAGCAGTTTACTTTCTGATGGATACCACTAAGAATTCTTTACCAACATATACATTCCAAGCAGTGTTGCAAATAAAATATATAAAATTACAATATTTTTACAGTTCTTTTTATATCAAACATAGAAATAAAAAGCTTCTGCTTAGGACTGGACTACTAATGACAAATTTTTACTTGGAAATTTTAAAAATAACTGTAAGTACATGAACTGAGTTTCTCTCCTATTGCTCCTCTACAGAAAAAAAATGTCCAAAAGGATGGAAATTTCTAGAGCAAATGGCTGTTGTAATGATTTAAAAACAAACCGTTTACTTTTCTGTGGGGAACCACTCCAACATCCTGCAGTCCTGAGCTGGTTTGTCATGGTGCTATTATACAATCCTCTCCCACCTCATGAGGTTATGGCTCAGATCCTAGGGCAAACATTTCTACATCATTGTAAAAAGTATGAACAACAAAGTGGTTTAACCACGGGTCCTGTGAGAAAATAAATGAGCAGTGCAGACAAATCAGTTGTGTCAGGAGTGCTTTTGTCTAAAACCTCCAGAGCTGCAAGCAGAACTAGCAATGATAGGAACTGGATGTCAGATTCAAATTTTGCTTATAAAAAAATACCATGTGACCTTACAGGAACCTTCTTTATGCATGTGCAGAAAAAATGCTGGAGTGAAAAAAACTGGACAAAATTCCACAACCCAAGAGGTTTCCTGATTTTTTTCCAGAAGGTACATTCATTTCACTTTTTTTTTTTTGGGCAGATTTCATAAATTTACTCCTGGCCCTCCAGTTATACCTTCCCCAAAGCCCCCACAGCTTGTGAAAGCCCTTCTTTTCTTACAATAGTCACCATGCAAAAGAACAGACCCAAGCCCTTCAGACTGGTGTCAATTCTCAAAATTACTCAAGAGCCAGCACACACTCTCCAGCTCCTAACTGAAAGCCAGGAATGACTGTGGAGAACTTGCTGCTGCAGACCAGGGTCTATGAACTGCAGGTCTAAAGCATAACATCTCCAAGGGTACTGCATCTAAAAAAACCCAACTTCCCCATGTCATATATTAGACTATACTCTAGAAATACCAGGTCTTGTCCACCCCTCCGTTTTTGCACCCCAGAATTTCTGCAATTATCCTCTTGCCTCTATGATACACTTACTGTTCATGCCTTTTTTGTTTCTTGTCATTATTTAACTCTTTCATCTTCCCTATCCCTTGCTACAGTGGACAGTTATATTAAAAGAAAAAATCACCAGGAGAAAACATGAGATAAACCTGTTTTAATCAATTGAATTGAATCAACTGAATGTGAATGATCAGAATTTCCTTTAAACGTGCTCTCTTTGGTTGTTTCATGGTCCTGCCATGATTTTGCTATATTTTCATTACCTTTTTTCCCTGGGTACCATGTAGTTCACTTCTGCCTGTATTTTATAATCTCTAAATGTTTGGGTAAACAAAGAAATGACCACAGTTAAACTGTTTCTAACATAACCAACACCTGAAAACTTTCATTGCAAACTGCACATGTACACTATTTTACCTGCCAAAACTGTAGCCATAGTGAACTTTTAATGAATTACTAAGTTCCTCATTCAGGGAGGTACTGCTTCAAAGCAGTCTCTCACCTGCAGGTTCCTAAAAGTAAGTTATTTTATGTTCACTGGTGTTCACTGCAGGCCACACTGGTAGCTTGCTTGTGCACCTCAGCACTAAAGATCAAATTAATAGATATTATCACCGTTAAATTAATACATGAGAAAAACCAGAACTGATGCTGATCCACAAAGTTTAAGGGAAAGTCAGAGGCATATTCTGTAATACAGCTGGTAAAGCCTAGAGGAGTGCTGCCCAGGTCTGACAAACTCTTTATTGTGGAATTCCACATATAAATTTGAAACCCACAGATTTAACTACAGACATTGTTTATAATATATTTTACAGAATGTTTTTATTTGAAAGCTTGCACGAAGTTGTATGTTCTAATGAGAGTACATACCTTTCTTAAGCATTTCTGCAGGACAGCTAGTGCTCTGGTAACCATTACCCTGGTAAGTTTTTGAAACCAAGTTTTATTCATGGGGATCACACATTTCTGTATCTCTAGAGAAGCTCTCTAATAAACAACAGATAGCAGCTCATAAGCTGTGCATTCTCTCTATTAATCTGCTCTGCTTCATGTGCTCATTGCAGTGACTTACCCAAAGAGTCTGCATCAAATCTGTTCTTCCACCATGAAACACAGCACAAACCACGACATCAGTGACTACCTTCTCATTTTTTGTAGAATATTTGCGTGGGGTAAGTTTGGTTTTGCTAACCAGTCTAAACAAGCTTTATTAATCCTTCAATGTAGAGTTTAAAAAACCCCACATGAAGTAATTATTAATACAATGACTGTACTTGTGACAAATGAGTACGTGGTGGAGGCAGTGTGTCAGTGCATAGAAAGAGTTATCCCATTATAATCTGAGTTGAATGTTTCACTGGAAGCACATGCAAAAGTAACAGTTTAGAAATATTTTTACCACTAATAACATAGAAGTATAATGGATAAACTCAGGTGATTTTTCTTTCTAAGTGTGGGCCGAATTCAGTAGCTCTGAAAATTATGTACTTGTGAAGACTTTCAGATAGTTCTTTTCTACTTGTTAGAAACCTGCAGTGAGCCATAACCCCTGTTAAAGCCCAACCAGCTCCCTGCTGGAATCTGGCTGTCAGAAACCCAGAAAGAATAATCCCTGTTATGGAATAGCATGCCCTGCCTAACTACCTTGAGTATATCTATACCTACCTTGAACATACACCTACCTTGAGCCCATACCAACCTTGAGCACCAGGACTCTGAAAGACTGTTTAAGTATTTTACTCTATGCCCCCTTCCCATTCATGATATTTAATGAAATGGGAGACATTTTTCAAATTTGTAAAGAGATGGTTGCCATCTTTGTAAGGTTTAAGAGACACATCATTAGTTAGGTTTGGCTTTCCTTTTCGCTATGTTTAAGATTAGCAACTGAGATTCCTCTGTTAGCAGCAAACCAGCACAAATTTCAACTGCACAGACATGAAAACCATTCCTGTTACTAGGTTTCTGTACATGCTGGAGGCTGTGTTTTTGTGAGCCCAACAAAGAGCGTGTGCAGCTGCTGGGGTTTGTCAAAGCCTGCAGGATTCAACACAGTTCTACCTGAGATGCTGCCTTCTGCACTGGCTGCTGGCAGTGTTCCAACAACATTACACTGTAAGTGAAAGGCTTTATCAGTCCAGCTAATTTCTGTGTTTAAAGATGTAATTTTTCTGTTCATCTCCCCACATGTGATAATTCCTGAGAAGCTTCATCCTGAAGAATTCATACTCAAAGAGCCTCTGAACTAAACTAAAGGAGGCAGATCATGCAGATATGGCATGCTGTGAGATTTGACATATGTAGACATATGTGGATGGGATTAAAAAATAAACTTGGAACTGAAATTTTCCCTGCACAGGAATGTGTCTCTTGGAAGTTAGTTCCTTAGGAGATGAACAAACTAACTGTGGAATTGCCCAGTGACAAAGTTTATTGAAATCTATTGCTCTGATTCCTGTATAAAGAAAACCAATGACACACACAAAAATCTAAATCAGATCTGTATTTGGGATTCCTTTTCGTGTTATACCACACAATCATTATAGTATATGTTCCTTTAGCTCTCTTTTACTCTCTTTAGAGATACCTCAAGCTGTGTTTAAGATCAGTGGTAATAGAACTGCCTTTCTCAATTACTTGTTTCACAAGAGCTGGAACCTGCCCAGTCACAGGTTTGAAAGGAAACTAGAACTAAAAAATAAAAAATATCTCCTCTCATGGTTAACTACTCAGGAGCAAGCCAAATATGTTATTTCTTTGGCATCTTTCCACTGCATGTAAGGGTCTTAGGCAGAAATATCATTAAGGTGTGTCTTCCTGTATCTCAAAGGTATCTGAGCAAGTGCTGGAGTCTGAGGACATTTACCACCATACAGTAAAACTAATTTATAGAGAATGGGTGGCCTATGTGTCGAGAAACTCCATTCAGGCAGAATCAGCAGGACAAATGGGAACCCATAGCAGCATCCTCAAAGCATCCTGGATCCTTCACACAACAGAAAACCCAAGAAATTATTTACTGAAATTGATCGGCAGACAGAACAGCAAACAAAATGAGCTGCTGTTTTAATTCTTAAAGTAAGAGGACTGGTTATATTCACATTCCAGTTTTAAGCAGATAAAACCTGTATACTCTAGGTTTAAAATAAGCAGGCATTTTTTGGGTTATGAGCCTGCCCTGTGGTGCAGTTGGTTAGGGCAAGCCTGATCTTGATTCCCTGCTATGGAAGAGAAAGGTCTTGCTGCAGAAGAGAATATAAGGTCAGTATCTTATGCCCTTAAAACAGAAAAGATTAATTTATTTAAATTAGCTTAACAACTGCTTTTTTGCTAAATTATGCTGCTACATCCACTCCCGGACTATTGTCCCATCTTCACTACTTCTTTAACTAGTAAAGAAGTGATTTCTTTTGCAGACAGCATGGCTACCCTTGAAGAGCATGAGAGTCCACTTTATTACCCCTTCTGTATTGACTAATGAAATCTGCGTGCTTTGGATTTGTATTCTCCATCTTCTAAGCATGGCCTTCAACCCTGTAATAATCTCTTTCTGCAGCCTGCCTCCCCCGTGGTGTCTCCAGGCAAGAGTCAGCTGGGACCAGTGTGAAAGTATGTATGTTCTGAATGGCCAGCCATATGTGTATGCTACAGCCAAACAAAATATATCACAGCTCAATTCTCCTTGCCTTTCCCTGTGTGGGAGCTCTACTTTGGGCTCTTTTCACCTCTACCCAGCTGTGGATGTTAATTAAGTTCCTATAAATTACAAAATCTCTGAGACTTCTTTTCCTGTGTCAAATTTGGTTGAAAACTGTCAATAAATTGAAAAATTACTGGGTAGGAACTACAGCTCAGCTGCGCAGATGGATGGCACTGTCATTTAAACTCTTCTTTGGAGTCCAAACTAACACATTTTGCTGGAATTGTAAGAGTTTGGATGTAGATTCTCAATATATCCTTGCACTAAATGCTGCACAGAAGTGGAATTTTCTGGTACATGCCTTTCTTTAAGGTTCTGGGAGGCTGATTGGCTACAAATTCTCAAGTGATCAGCAGCAAGCAAGCCTCTCATGATTAGTTCATGTGCCTGCTGAATGTTTAATATATACAGTTCATTGTCCCTTTAATCTACTTTGATACCACCAAAGACAACTCATTTTAAGGAAAAAGTGAAATGCTACTTCTATAACAATGCAAAAGGACGTACCAGTCTTTGTCATGGTCCTCATTAATGAAATAGTTGAAAACTTCTGATTGTACTTTGCCCCTTGCTCATTTTTCGCCTCTCACTGTGTATTTGTGGGTCCAAACTAAAAATTTAACCATATGTTTTATAGAACAATAGAAAAGCGAAGACAAAAGAGCAGCGAGAAAAACAGGTTGAAATGTACTTTGAAACTCTTCCTAAAAACTTTGATAGGTTGGTGACATGTGTTTTACAAAGCAAAATGTCAAAGGTATCTCAGGTTATGCTAAGGTTGGAAATACAGATCAACATTTTACTGATCTTGTGATTTAAACTTGTGCAATTTAAGCATCAACATTAAGCACTAAAGATAACGTTAGTCTTACAAAATCTAAGAAAAATCTGAAGGCAAATCCCCTAAATTACCTATGTAATTATAAAATTATAAAAATAGAACAGGCAAATATTTCTATCAAATACAGAACAAACTTTGCTTGACATCGCTGATGAGATTCCTGGTTTTTTATGACTCTTTGCCTGAAATATTTCCTTCCCTTTTCACTTCTGCGTCACTCCACACCCTGCTCATCTTACCCTCAACTACCTTACTCTGTCCCCCTTTCCTTTGCTATCCTATTTGCTTCTCCTTTCCAAAATAAATCCACTTGCATATGCTCAACTTCACAAAGCTGCCAGTCTAACACAACCACTTCGGTCACTCTGCTTTTGTCTCAATCTTTCTCCTGGTCTGAAACAAGAACGTTTCTCAGTCCAGTGGTATCTATGAACCCCGACTGGCAAAACCTCATATAGGAATTTACATACAAGATGAACTGCAAAATCTTAAAAGCTAGCCATGATCTCCTGGCTCAACAAAATCATTTGTAGGCCATCTGCTCATGTGTATCTACACACACCTTTCCTAGCTGAAGTGATTTGGAAGTCTTCCAATCTTTGTCTATTGTGACTGTGTTGTTACAATAAATATAGTAAAAGCATTCTTTTATCCAGCAATTTTAAATCTTGGAAAGTATATGCCAGTGTTTTGACCACAGATCTTTTATTGTTACATATTTTTATTGTTATATACATATTTTATTGTTATATGACTCACCACTTCAACTGCATTTGCCTGCAGCTTCAAAGAGTTGTTAATAGCAAAGCCCGCTCCCCTCTATACATGCTGTTCTTGGCAAAAAAAGGAGTTATGTACAGATACAAATTCCTAGATGCTAAAGTGATGTGAGCTGCTCAGTATCATCTCAACACAGACTGTCTGTGACTGCCCAGAACCCAGCTCTGGGTGTATACACGAATGGATCTGTGTCTACATGATATAAACAGTGTTGATAGCAACTTTAAGAAAAACACACAACGAAACCTCAAGACTATTTGCGCTTGTTCTGAAATTAATTTTAAAAGCTGTTGCATATAAAAGAAAAAGAAACCCGGTATTATTCTTTTTGTGCCTTGCTTTCATCTTTGAATCCAGGCAAAATCCTGCACGGTAACTGCTGGAGGGAAGAGCTGAAAGGGCATTTCCTTCGACAACCAAAAGAGCTTTGCTACCGCAAACTAAGTAAAAGTTAAGAATTTTTTCTGTATGGCCAATCATTGGGGCTGACATCCACCTAGAAGCACCCAGCCTCCATACCCACACACACACAGACATTACATTCCTGTCTGTCCACACCAGCAGTGCGTGTGGTCTGCACACACAGGATTCCCGTCCATCCTCACTGTCCCTGTGTTTGGCCCACAGAGGCAGGATTCCTGCCCGAGCACACATGTGCACTACAGAGCTGGACAGATGATTCCTGTCCATTCCTCTGCTATTGCATGCAGTACACAAGCAAGGAGAACCACAATAAACCAACACTTTTCTTTTTTTTTCCTTGTTATTCCAGCAGAGGTTGATTTTTCCTATTAAATCTGCATCGAAGGTTAGATACCAAGCTGGAGAGACTGAAAAAACATTCCATTTTTCTACTGTATTTGTGCCAAAATTATTCTAACCAAGGAAAGAAATTCTCTTACTCTCTACAAAATTCACGGAACACAATGTGTAGAGATGTGCCAGTTTGACCAGATGAATTTCTCTAAGGTGTCTGCATTCCAGTATTCCTGTCTTTGCCCGCTCTATTCCTAATCTGTTGTCTTTCTGGGATTTACATTATATGATGCCATTCCATATGAGTAGCGGCCCACCCAATGGGCACCACAAAGCACTCTCTAAAGCTTAGACAACACCTTAGAGAATTCTCTCTGCTACAGGACCACTAAAAGAAAAACATCTGTGGAACAAGATGAGAAAAAAGCCAGTCGTACCTCTGGTGAGTTTTTCTTAACAATCCTTTTACTGCTAAGTCATTAAACTTAAGATAGGTGATGCCACTTGTTAAAGAGCCCTGACAAAGCAGAGGAAGAAGTAGAAAAGAATGAATAGAAGGACAAGAGCAACCTTGACTGATTGATTTGCAACTAGAAGACCTAGGAGGAAACAAGGAAGCCTTCATGCTTTTATGCCCTCTTTATATCACAAACCAGATTTCTGTCTGACAATAGAGAAAGACTAGCTGGTTTTGGTAATCAGGAAAGGGGGGAAGAGAGGCATCAAAAAATCTTTTCATAATCTGATAGTGATGAAAAGGTCTAGGAAAATAAGGAACTAATTCAATTCCCAGTCTGTGGATCCTTCCCACCAAATCTGTGAAGTTTTTCATTGTGCAGAAGAACATACATCTTGCATGCCTCCATATGAGATATAGAAGACACTTGAAAGATGCTTGAAGATCTGTATATATAAGTAACTATATTTCCCCTTAGGAAAAAAAAAAAGGGAGGGAAAAACTAAAATGAGAAGGTACAGTCCTTAATACTTCCATAGAGCAAATAAACTCATGCAGGCTTCCAAGTTTTAAACAACCTGTGAGTTTGTGTGTTCTTAATGATCGCTATATTGCTTTTATTATTTTTTCAACACCATTACTGTCAGCAGTTGGCAGAAGTTTGGGTTGCTCGCTGTAAAAAAGGAGGGAAAGCCAAGGTTGCATCTACTGGTGTTTAGGAGATGGAGAGCACACTGGCTTGGTGTCATAAATTATGGTAATGTTTCATGTTAAGATGAAAACAGTGAGAAGAGTAACTTCTTAACTATTAGAAGGATTAAGAGTGGTACAATGGTGAAACAGAATGTTTAAAAATGTTAAGTTTCCCACCCCAAACAAAAATCCACTGTTAAAAACAAGAGATACCTAGGTTGTTTAAATCCTGAGGAAAAACTTGTCTGGAGTCAGCTGTGAGACCTCCATTTATTTTTTGTTTACTCAACCACAGGAAATATTTGTATTCGCACTAAGACAGACAGGCATTGGTGGTAAACAAATAGAGAACAAAGGACTGGGTTCTGTGACTGTAAAATTGTACTCAAATACAGAGAACAAAAGCTCTAATAAGATGGCTACCCCTCAACCAGGGCTGTGTTCAACATAAAAGACCACTACTTCCTCCATGCACCAGTACTGGGATGAGAGTTTAATGTATATTTGGAGAGTAGAGCTTTACAAAGTTGAGAGACTAACATTCACCTATACTACTGATAATCTAAAATTCTACAACATGCAATTGCAAAGGTAAATGACTTGTATTTGAAATTGACAGTACATAATGAGCATTTTTCTTATATCCACATGGTAAATGTTTGATTATGCCAAGTAAAATCAGACAGCAATCTTTTGATAGCTGAGTTTGAGACTTATTTTGTCTTCATGCAAAATCTTGGACTAATTCCTAAAAGCACTTCTTGCTACTGCAAAAACTCAGAACCTTTGGTAACATATTCAAAGCAACAAAGGGCACACAGAAACTGAGCTTTTATCTTGTGTTCAATACAGGGACAGCTCAGGGACAGCTGAACACAACTGCCCTAAAGACCATCTGCCAAAATCACTAACTCATATTTGACAGCATTGTCTCCAGACTCCCATTCGAGGGAGGGACTGGAAGCAGAATCTCCACCACTATCAACCTTCTCATCTTGTACCTTTTGGAGCTGGCAGCTGTTTCCAGGCTCCTCACAGCTTCCAAGTTAGTAGACAGTAGAAAAATCTCCATCCCCTCCCTACATTCACAAATGTCAAGTGGCAAACACATGACCTCTAGGGAAAATCTGCACACCTTTTCTTAGGTCATGAGTATTTCTTCATCTTAGAAAAGGGCTGTAGAAATCAGCCTGTACTTATTAAGGAGTAAATGCATCATTTGTTCTGCACCTAAGCAGGAGCAGTAATTTTTTTAAGACTTGGGTTTTTCAGAACATAACACCGTGGGTTTAACAGAACTGAGGGGAATGTGCAGCCAGCAGCACTCCTCCATTTGCAGAGGCTATCGTAAGGAACTGATGCCTCATTTCATAAATCTGTGTCTCATTCTGACAAACCTGCTACACTGTCCTATCAATTTCCACAACTTGGTATGTAAATTAATGAAGGATTATTATCAAAAAATCAGTCCTAATTGACAGCATATATCTTAGATTTCCAACTGCAAGATGAAACTTCTATTTTCCCCTGCTTTACCTGTTCATTTGCCTGAGATACGGTATACTGGACCAGGCTCAATCAGACAGTTTCAAAAAGGGAAATTATTTTCAGAATTTAAGGATCTTAATACAGCGGATGAGAAAAAAATCTGTAGACTGAGAGATAGTTCAGTGCATAAGTTCAAAAATACCTGAGATCACTGTTCATCAACAGCTCACTGTTTACTGAAGCTGAAGTTCATTCCATGCAGTTAAGACTTAATTTTTTCCATTATCAATTTTTAAGATGGTGGGGATTAAAATTCTCTTTTGCAGACTATGCATTTTTCTCTTCTCAAGCAAAAAAAAAAGCAGTGATTTATTATGTTACTCCCAAAATAACACAGCAAAATCACAAATATGCAATATATTCTATCTTATAGATCATTAATTTTCATTACATATTCTAGGTGTACAATTCTTTCCATCATTCATTTCCCCTTCAAGTAAAGAACACATCACTAACACATTAAGTCATACAACTGTTAATCTGTAATCTACTTGAAACCTTCTACATATTTAGTTTATGAACCCAATCAGTCATCTCATATCTCTGACTTCACCTTCTCCTTACACGTTTTTGGAACACACCTTGAATCATCTATCACCCCACCAGTGCCAGCTCTTACACAAATTAAAACCAATACTAAAGCTGGAAAAATGCCTTTCAGCTTTCTGCCACTACTTTTTAACTGACTATCAATATGTGAATTGGTTTTTATATAAGATAGTTGGCAATGTCACAGGTTCGTCAGGCTTTCCATCCGAAGACAAGTAACCACAAATAAAGCTTTACTTTATAGCTTTAGTATGAAACTGCTCAGTGAGTTGTGTGTTCCCTGATGAATACTACCATTAAATACAGGAAGAGATAAGCATAATGTACCAAGTTAGCACATTTTGAATGGAGATTTGATAAAGGGACACATGTGTCTCCTAGACAATTGTCACTGTCAGGTAAAACAGCCCAGATGAACAGGAATAATTTAGTACAGAAAAAGCTGCATCCAATCAATGAAATACCTGTAAGGATGCTTACACACCCATCTTCCCCGAGTTCAAGCAAATAATTCAAAATCTTCCTGAATCTGAAATTTTGGTGTGAAATTTCTGTTTCTTCACAAAAAAAAACCTATTTGTGGATTTATCTCATCAAGACTTTTTACATGTTTAAGTGGAGTTCTCCCTGTCACAACACTTCAGAGTTCCTTAAACAATGGGTCTAAATGATACAATTTAAATGTAATCATAACCTCACTGTATTTTCCGCTCATCCTTCAGACATCATCAATTCAAATGCTAAGAGTGATGCCAAACCAGCCCAGCCACAAGGACCAATGGCTGGAAAGTCTCAAATATTTCATCCCTGAGGCACATCCTGCCATTGGACAACAATCAGGGAGCAGTCGTGCACGGGTCCTTCTCAGCTACTCCACAAACCATGGAAGTTAAGCAAAAGAAGATGTACCCATAATTGTATACCTTGAATGAACAACTACTGGCAATCCTGAGCTGTTCTAAACCACTCTGAGATTTTGCATCTATCTCATGACTCATCAGCTAAGACAAATATTGTCAGAAACTATTTTCAACATAATATTTGTAGCAAAGAAATAGAATGAATTATATAAATACTCTGCTGAACGTATGTATCATAAAGACCTGTTCCAATACATTCTCTCTATTTAACTGAAACCATTGTGCATCAGACCAGTGGTTTGGGCCACAGTAACTACAGGAAACCACTATAAGGTACAACTGTGATGTCAAATGACAGTGACCGTTTTCACATTGCACCAGTGTCCAGAAATACTATTCACAGACAAAGGAAAGATTATTTTTCAGGCCCAAATTAGATCTTCTAGTGCAGTCTTCTGAGGAAACCCAAGCTCAGTGAGCATTCTCACCTCTTTAATAGTGCTAACAAGCCAGGTTCTCCCAGGGGAGGCCTAACAATCTTTCCTGATATCCAACACCATCAAGTTGGTCACTTAGAGGAATGGGATAGGGGTCTCCCAACTGCTAACCTAGACTTGTCCAGCAATCCTGATTTTCTAGAGAGGCAATGCTGCCTAAAGAACTTCCTATATGAGTTCATAAACCTTGAATGAGAGCTACTGTGTATGTGGTGCTAAATGCTGTTGGCAATTAGCCAAATAATTTAAATTTATTGTGAGAATTTTTAGTCCATTAAAAAGCTGTAAAACAAGAATATGAAAATCTTAATATATTAAATAAATGGAGGAATATTTCTAATAGAGTGAAACGGGTCTTTGAAATCTGAGTTCAAACTTGGGAAATATTAGTCCTTACAGTATTTTTTAAAATATTGCAAATGTCTAGAAAGAAAGGGTACCACATACTGTATTGTCATCTGAGTTCCACAATACCTCTGTAAATCTTAAAGCCATCTCTCTCAGTGAGGCAAAGCACCTTCCTCTTCCAGCAAACCAACATAGCTATACCCTAAAAACTCCAGGCTGTGACATGGCTGAAGGCACAAGCAGAAAGCAGACTGTTCACAGCAGCTCCAACAGGCACAGGAAGATGCACTCACACGGTTCCAGCAGGCAGGTCCCTTCCCTGGCACGGTGCAGCCAGCGACTGCCAGGGCTCCCTTGAACATACATTATTATTTAGTCATGCAAGAGGCAAAGGGTAAAGGTAAAGGAGGAGGGAGAGGGGAAAGAGTGTAAGTAATACCAGGGAAAGATGAAATGCTGCCCCCAGAAAAGACTGCTGACACTGCACTGAGTGCTGTTACTGTGCTAATAGATGATTAAAAATGATGGGAAAAAGGTCTGGAACACATGGCAGAAAGAAGGTGCTTTCTTTTAATCTGGGAGGGCTTCTAGTGCCGTGCTTGAGGAAGCAGTGCTCAAGGGCATGACAAAGCCTTGCTTTCTGTGCCTGCTCACTGCTGTCAGGGCGCTGGGGTCTGCTCCTGGCAGGGACTTCCCCCTTGACAGAAACAATTACTGAGGAGCAAAGCCTGGCAAAACAAGCAGTGCTGTGATTGATAATCTGAGTGGATTACAGGCCTTCGACAAAAGCCACGATGCTTAAATTTGACAGCTGGCAATGCTTGATGAGAGCCAATTAGTGGATATATATTCACTTCAGCCAGAAGTTTCTTCTGTTTCTAGTCCAACAGCTTCCTGAATAGGAAGTGTACAGAGTGATTTCCCCCACTTCTGCCTGCTCACATGTATGCCAGCTACACTGCCAGTACAGCTAAGAATATACTATAAAAACCACATATTTTGGTACCTTTGTGTATTAAAGCCAGTAATTGAAAAGCTGCAAGTGACCTTCCAGACATTGGTGGTACAAGAACTTGAAAAAAGGTGACTTTACATTGACTCTACAGACCATGCAGTGGATAGGTGAGGCTGAGACTGCACTGCTTATGTAACAAGTCCACTGCAAGTGACAATAGTTCTTGAAAATCTTCACTATTCTTTGAAAAAATTCTGGCAAAGTACATTAATCTGTTTGTTCCTGTTTCAAATTGGTTAACCTGGCATTCAGAGACCACCAGAACTCAAGAGTACCTTCTGTTCTGCCCAGTTCATGAAGAAACTTCTGACACGGCACCTTCAAACTCATCTGTGTGTTTTTAACTTTCTTATCACACGAGTTTTCTTTCCCCACTTTTACATCTATTTGCACTCTTGCCAGTGCAAGTACATGGGCACTGTGGTAAAGAGATCAAAAAACAGAAATGGATCCAAGTGCCCTGACTATCATCACTCATTTTGAATATTAACTTTTCTTTTTCAGCTATAAAGAAGCCAACACCACCACACTCAGACAACTTACATACATATTCCTAAGTTCCCTTCTGACAGTGGTTTGGGAGATGCCTCCCCTCACTGAACTCCAAACTGCTGGAACCTTTCAGAGAACAACAGGGGTTCTGTCACAAAACAGCACCACATTTAGCAATTACCTGCCTTGATTGTATCCATGCCACCTGAAGAAGAAATTCGCTTGCTAATAGGGTAATCACTCTCATCAGACATGGTTTCAAATCAGGGCAGCTAAGGTAAAGCAAAGACTAACTGCACGCCTCTCACAATCTGTATTATTTCATCGGGTGGTAACTAAAACTGCCAGAAGTGTGGTCATGCTGATACAGCTCCACAGCAGTAAGAGGAAAACATTTGCCTGTCAGTCTCCTTTGACCTGTTTTACATTCTCTTGTTATAAACAGAAATGACTCCAGCTCATGGAACTTCGCTTTGGAAAAGTTCACAGCATAGGAGTGTCAGGTGTCAGTGTGCAGGGTTTCCAGGGAAACAAGTAACAGTGGAAAAATATAATTTTTGGGGTGAGAAGCTATTCTGGAATCTACAATTCTTTTCTTTTTCTCATGATCCCATGAACCACACTTACTTGGGAAACCAGTCTTTGCAGTAACTTGGCCTCATAAAGAGAGCCAGTCAAAATCTTACAGGGAAGAGGCACAAAGCAGCACAGAGAAAACAGCTTTGGTACTTGCTTGCTTAGATGAAATGTATATTAAATATTGCATAAATACTAACTATTATTACCAGTTAATTATTAGTTATTTGACTAATTATGAGTTATTGTCAAATAATTCCTCTCCATTCATGGGAATGTTAAATAACAGCCCCTCAAATTCATGCTGGCCCACAGAGGAAGGCACAATCTTGATGAGGATATAGAAGCAGAAGGGAACAACAGGTATTAAAGATTCCTCTGAATGGCAAGCAGGCTGACTACAAAACCCACGCTTACAACAGCGTGGGGCTTCTTATCTCCCTTTATTAAAATAGAGAGGAGCTCTTTCCACTAAGTGAACAGCAAGAGTGTCTATGGTAAGAACATGAAAGGTAGTACATTTTTTTTTTCTATGCCCCTAATAGATAGAAAAAATAGTAATGAGCTTAAACTGCAGTAAGGGACATTACAGATTCCATGTAATTATAAAGACAGATAAGCCATAAAAAAGACTTCCCAGGACTGGAGGTCTCCTTCACTAGAAGTCTTTAAGAACAGATTACAGGTGTAACTGGATGAATCAACTGGATTGCAGAGAGCTCTCTCCTGAGGCCGTAGTATTCATTATTTTTCATTACCAGTTTGCATGACAAAAGAAAATGTATGTTTATGAAATACATGGAGAAAGCTTAAGCAGGGTGGTTCTCTGAGTGTGCTGAAGTACAGAATGAAAACTCAACATGTTCTTAAAAGACTGAGGAACTGATCTGCAAATAACTTTTATTTAGGCACAGGCAGCATAATAAAACATACGTAGTATCAATCTAACCTGAAGTCACACGACTTCAAATGAAAATTTTGAGATCCTGTCATCAGTAACACTGAGTCAAGCTAGTTCCTGGTAACTTCTGCTATAATAATAATTATGAAACATTATATAATAATACAAGTGAATATGGTGATTTACAAGCAATTAATTTGAATAATACTCCAAGCTGTCGGAAAACACTAATACTGTTCAGAGCCTCCTAAAAATTTTAACACTATTACTTCACATTTATGGCATGGCAGTGACAGAGATGCTGGTCAAGTCAGGCACCCACTGTGCCACGCACTGTACAAATACAGAAAATGACAGTCTTTGCTACAAACAGCTCCTAGCAGAAAAACCCAGGCGTTTAAGACTGAAAGCCCACAGCCAGGAAAACCCCAGCCTGTTCAGAGATGCCTTTCCTTTACCACTCAGAGCTGTGGAGTAGTGCTTTGCTCTGTTACAATGAATAGAACCTGATATTAACACTTAGCTGGACGAGGGAAAGGATAGAAGGCAAACAGGCTATTTCCTGACAGCTGAGCCCTGGCTGTGCTGGCACAAAGCAGGCCAAAGCTCCTCGGGTCCCTGCCAGGCCGGTGTGACCCACGGCGGGGCCCTCTCCAGGCGTCCCCGGGCGCGCTGGCGCTCGCCGCGCCACATCTGGACTCGGTTACACAACCTCCAGCTCGCTGCTCTTGCATCAGCCCGGCCCCCTCCGGCGCAGCAGCCTCCCAACCACTGCTTCTCCATGAACTACCCACGGAGACAAAGTGCCCTGGGAGGAAGTAAATTGGGACCACATTAGCTGGTGACCCTCGCCCTGCAGTCACCCTGCCTGTCTGATGATAGTGGAAATCCCTCATACAAACTGACAACCAATATGAAACAGGCAGCTCCATTTACTGGAGAGCCTGGTCAATGCCGAGCGCCTCATTAGGAAATGGGCTCTATATTGAGGCACATTCCTGCAATTCGGAGCCTAGAAACTCTAAATTAAAACAACATTGATGCCATATCCTCTTTCCAAAACGCTTCTCTTCATCCAAACTTTAATGCACATACTTAGAGAAATTAAAGAACCAAAATGTGTTTGGCTGGACTCCTTCCCTCTCTTGTGCAGCAGTGCCCTTCCCGTGTGAGCGACCAGGAACGTGACAGTGTTGGGAGAGGAGAGAGTTAGCACAAGGAATGGCAGCAGAGTCCTCCAGATTCTGGATAACCTTCCCTTGATCAATCTGTGTGTCTGACATGTTTTCAAATAAATAAAAATCACAGGAAACTGTCGGAAGAAGTTTTTGTTTTGTGAGAGCATTGTATCTTTCTACACTCTAAGAAAGGCCAATTAACAGCAAGTCAGCCAGTGGTAACCAGCAAAGAAAAGACATAATCCAAATCCTATTCTGCATGCTTGGATTCATTCACACTCACTACTGCAGCACAGTCAGGAAACTGCTTTCCTAAAGCGCTCGGTCAGAAGCTCTTCCCAGCTTGCAGTAAGATGCAGCAATGCTGGTACCACGGCACGCACAACTCTTCCCACAAACCACCCTCCTCCCATATTGCTCACCATTTCTGTGTGCATCCTACGTACATGGAAACAGCAATCTTTTACTCAACTGTGTCTGACCACCAACTGAAAGAGCTGCTTTCCCACCACAAAGCCCAAGCATTTCCTAGGAATGGGATGGACCGAAACACCAAATACTTATCAGGGAGCTCAGCAGCTCTGAAACACGAATGACTGAGGTCAGGATCCCAGCTCTGAATCTGAAGGGTTGAATAAACTTTTTGGGTTCCAGAACTGCTTTTCAAAGTCTTCCAGAATATCCTGATTTGTGGCATCACTTGCCTTTCTTGAACAGCTGTGTTCAATACATGTGCAAGGCTGAAAGATTTTTCATTCACAATTTCTACTGTAAATTTAAGAATTACAGCTAAACTCTTAGGAAGTTCCTGAAAGGTGACACGGTTCTGCAGAGCTGGCAAACACAGATGGACCCTTGTTCTCAAGATGCAGAAAAGGGTCCATGTAGAGAAGGTTTAAACTGAGGAAGCAGCATAGCTGTTTTGTTGGAAAATATGAGGCTGGTGACCTGTAACAACTGACGAGGAGTGCAAGGGCCAAGTACACAGAATATTTGCAAAGCATGTAGAAAAATGAGATTCCCCTTGACTACATCAGTAATGAGGATCCTGTAAAATCTCACAGCCATCTCTTCTGACCCATCTCCTATTTCTGGAGCTGTCAAAGTTGGTGTGATTTGAATTTATTCAGAAAAAGTACATACCAAAACTACTGGCACTGAAAAAATAAATGGAATTTTAGACTCCCTGCAACTTACGAGGTGGTGAGTAATACTGTCCTATAATAAGCAATGAGGAGTTTTTCTATCAATGTGTTGAAAGCTACACACAAAAAAAAGGATAAAAGATGACACATCCTGAAAACATAGGATAGAATTTAGGGAAATGTGTCAAATCTTTGTTGTTCACATAAATATTTCTCAGATATGTTTTAAGTATAATTTAGATTGCTTATATGTAAACGTTTATTCTGCCTTGGGGATTGTGGATGTACTGGAGAATACCTGTGATTTTATACTACACATGTAGCTTTTATTTATATTACTCATAGCACAGATGTGTTGAGGAGATTACTTTCTGCTTTCTTAATTTTTCTTTTTTTAAGATTAAAATCTTAAACAATCTTAAACAGTGACAAATCTTCACAGCTAATGGCAGTTTTGGAACAAGAATCTTCAAAGGCATTATTTGAAGAATGAAATATTTGAAAAAGGACTATTGCTCCAACCTCAGATCATAATTTATCTCACTTCATAACCAAGAACAATTTCAAATTAATCTCCTTTGCAATTTTTGTTTATTTGGGAAATTAAGTATCCCACACATACACACAAAAGAACTCACATCCTTAAGGGAAATGGCCATGTCCTTTTAGGAAGAATTTATGATACTCTAAGACTTACCAGCACTGAAAGATAAGGATAGGAACTACAACAATGTTAAAAAGAAAATTCTTAACTGAAACCTAAGTCATTACAGATAAGCACAATGCTAATACATTAATTAAATATACATAAATTTTCAGCAGAAAAAACTCACCCCAAAAACACTACAGATTGTTCCATCTACTCACAGAAGATAATCAGAAGGAAATTGGGAAGGGCAAGAGGCATGAAAGCACCAGAATTTAAGCTTAGGACAACAAGACCTAAGAATGAAGTGTTAATTTCTCTTGGAATGAGTGGTACCATATATTACAGCTGCTGCATTAGCAATTACATGAAAAAAACAAGTACTTGACATTGCTGTGACCACTTCTGACTCCTGCTTTAGTAGATCACCTGGCTGACCAGTGACAGTAATTACAACTGTTGCTCAAAAGTAAATAACACAAGACTGTAAGCTATACTTCTTGCTCATTCTGAAGCTGGCACAAAAAACCCCCAAAGTATTGTTCTTAAATTAAACTGTAAATAATTGTTATCTTAAACAACATGGCCAATAACCTACTTGTGTTTCCTAAGGAAGAAGCACAGAAATCCCTTATCACAATGCTGACCTGTTTTTGTCTAATGTTCTTTGAGCAGCAGAAATCATCTGGTTGACAGATGAAATGTTGCACATAAAACTTTATGAAGATGGAAATGGTGGCACTGAAGAAGTTGATACTGGATCGGCAGCAGCACATGTGCTATTACAAGGAATGTGGCAAGGGAATAGCTCAGGAAAACCCACCAGAAGTGCTGAAGTGAAAAACCTACACAGATTTTTTTCAGATCCTAAATCTCTTTTTGCCAGGGATGCCTTTTGCTTCCTCTGTGTTTTACTGGCAATGTACTTTTCACATTGCATTCAGTACTGAAACATAGCATTAAATGCTTGAACAGTAACACACTTCTAATTGTTATGCCAACGCAGAAAGATCTTAGAAATGGGAGAGGCCAGAAATAGGAAGGGACCAATCCACTCACAAGCACCAGACCTCCCAAAGTCTCCTCTAGAAGCTGGCATTCCCACGTGGTGCTCCTGTTGCAATCAGAAGTCACAGGAGAGACTGTGTGGTGTAACATTCATGTTTGAGCTGTGCAGCTAGGAGAAGTTTCTTCCAAATATGCTTTTTCCCCAACAAAGCAAATACAAACCCTCAAGAGAAGTGTCACTACTTTTCTCTGAATCTGTGACTGTTTGTGCCTGTAGAGGATAACAACCAACATCCTCTTTGTTCACAATTTCCTATGCATTCTACCACACATTTACTACTCAGGCAGGGATACAGACACACTTCCCTCAATGCTGAGTCCAGTAGCTAGTTTGAAATTGTTATTTATGCACTTCCTGCCCTAACATACGACAGGATTATACATTATTAGTTCCATAAATCAAGATAATAATCCCACACCAGATTATTAACTGGATTTTTTCCTGGCCCTCCTGTACCCACCTGCTGCTTGAGCTGTTGCACAAGACGGTCTTTCTCTCGTTTCAGTGCAGCCACTTCATCCTGAGTCTTCTTCTTAGAGGATGAAAGCTCTAGCAGAGCAATATTGGCATCTTTTTCACTAATGGCAGCAAGAAGGGCTTCTTGTCTGAAAAAAACCCAAACAAATTACATTACTATGCTGCAAAACTTAAAGGGCTCCTCTACAAAGATTTGAACGTACCATAAATGCTGTACCTGTGTGCAACTCTGAAAAGCAGTAATAAAAATTTTTGTCTGGGCTATATGTGTGTTGGTGGAACAGGAAGTCAAGACCCACACACCTCCCCCTAAACAACTGTGCTGATACCAAATTGCAGCTTACAGGATAAGAAAAACACATTATGTTCTTCTTCTGCACTCACCTTCTCAGTTTTTAATAACTACCATTTATTATTACTCTGGCTGAACATTTTCATCCTTTATCATGCTCTAAACATTTCCAGAACAGATTATGAGAATGTAAGCACAGATACTGGACTAATCACAAGACCTGTGTTACATTTCATTAGGTTAAACTGCCTGTTCATGAAGTATTTTAGAAAGGTGGAATGAGACAATTTTACTGAAAGCACTCCAACAATACAGTGTATTCCCTGAAGGGAATGGTGACAGAGACACCTTTGTGCTACATGACAGATGTTCGATGCCTTCAAAGATGCTTCAGCTATTCTTTGACTTTCCTAGTGAGTAACCAATATATAGCAACATTCTGTAGCAAGATCTTGAGGCCCAAAGGCTGTAATAACCAGCTACAGAAAACCAACCTTGCCATACTCTTTCCCAGTAGCAGAAAACTCTTACAAATAGAATTCAGAAACATTTTATATATATGGGGAAGAAAGGAGACAAAGCCAATCACCCAGATCATAAAACAGCAGTTCTCAAATGAAGTCGAAGTCTTTGTTTACTCTATGTAGGGAAAACAACTATTTCTGTCCCTTTAGCTGGTGATGTGCAACACAAATTAAAAGAAAACCTTGGCCTTACTGCCCAATAGCGTTGGCTTGTCTCACTGCTCCTCACCTTGCAAAGAAGGAATAAAATGAGATCCTAAACGTGTGGTGGTGTGAAAGATGGCATCATGCAGGGGTGATGAAAAAAGACATTTCTTATCTAAAAATAAAGTTGCAAATGCACTTAAAGTTTTGCTGCAGCAATCAATATCAAGAAGTTTATTATCAGGATCCCAACTGAAACAACTGTGTCAAAAAATGTCAAAGAATCATGTATTTCAAGAGGAAAAGGTGTGCTTCAACAGACAAAATTGTTCACCATCTGACAAGAAAGTGGACTTACACAACAGACTTTCTGTGGGTGGAATTTCTCTCTGGGTTTACACAGGTGTTTCTCGTACAGTCCAAGAGAGTTAGCTTGCTTTAAAAGAACTACCAGCATATCAAAAATCTCACAGATCCAGTGTAGAGAGTACTTGAATTCTGCCTAGATCATATCTAGAAAAACATTATTCCCTCCCTTTCAAAACGTAATACCATAAAGTAAAGCAAATTTTTTTAGATACTTTAGGATAATCATAAAATATTCTAAATACATTTGTGCTATTAGGAAATACAAATATTCTGGTGACTTAATGGAGGCAAAGAGTAGAAGAAAGGAAAAGGTGCACATCAGATTCCCAGTTGTAGTGTCAAGACTGTAGGTGTAGGAACAATGGATAATGGGCATGTTACTATTGCCATTTTGTTTCTGCTGCTTTTGTTTCTGCTGCTTTTGCTTTATGGAAAAGTATCCAATTTTGGATGTCTGCCTGAAACATGAAAAATACCAATAGGGTGAAGTGACAGAACATGATCCATGACCTCTGCTTTTTTCCAGCTATCGGTATCCTGGGAAAGACAGGCTGGCTTGGAGCTCTGGTCATTTTCACTTTCTTTAGAGTAATCTGTTTTGATTATAAAGAAACACTTATTCTTTTAATAGTAAGCCCACAATCCTCGCTGATGATTCAGGAGCAGAGCCAAGAATATCCCCGTAACTCTATCTATATAGCCATTACTCTGGTATGGAAATTGGAGGTGCCTCAAATAGCACGTAAGCCATATACCTTCTGCAATCAAATCCTTTGTTGCCCATCTCTACTGCTTAAGTGAAAACCCCAAGGCTGGGAAAATGACATATGGATAGCAGTCCATTACTTTTTTTTTTCTGAAAAATCTTTGCCACCATGCCTTAGCAAAGAACATCTTACTGGCCAAAACTTCAGTGCTGTGCTGTGAGGTGAGAGTGCTGCTCAAGAAGTGGGGTGTAAGCCACTGCGGTTTGCTGACTGTTTTCTGGAACTGAAACAAGGTGAAGTTTGAACAAAAGGAAGAAAAATGCCCTGTGATGTGATAAGTGCATTGCAACTGCATTCTTTACTTCTGCAAGCTAAGTGTACACTGCTCCATGTGGGAGAAGTGCAGGTGCCACTGTCAGCTCTGCTGCAAGGGACAGGTCTGTAATGGCAAGTTGTTGTTCTCAGCAGAGCTTGCAACTGCCAAATGATTCTAAGACCACAAAAAGGACATACTACCACATAAAAGACAAAGTTTCTGACTGAAGGGCAGTACAAAAGCAACTTCTTTCCCTTCTTGAGAGCTTTATCCCCAGGGAGGCCAGAGGAACATGCTGTAAGACAGGTGATGTGGCAGGAAGGAGAAAAGGGGCTGCACGTGAACAAACCCACCCAGCAAGAGTGCTGCAGTCAGTCCTAGCAGCTCAGGTACTGCTACAGGCTCAGCTTCTCCTCAGTTCACAACACTGCAGGTCCTGAAATGTTCTCAGAAGTAGGCAAAACATGCTGCACAACCCAAGGTTGCTGATCTTTTAAACTGCTGGCTAGGGCCAGAGTCACTGAACAGACACAGCTCACTTAAGCTAATTCAGGTATTTCAGATGCTGGTACTAGTGTAGCTGTGCCAACATCAACTCAGCAGGGGAAAACTGCCTGTTTATCTCTCCATTTGAGCAGGTTCTGCAGCCTGAACTGAGCTGTACAGCAGCTCACAAGAGGTAAGCAGACTCTGAAACAGACTGAATATTACCAAAGGAAACCTGAAATGGCAACAGTGTAGAAAAATCTACTGAAAACAGGTTCAAGATCTACTCCAAATTGGACCAAAAAAATGGAGATTTTTTTTTTCCTTCTACTTACGCTGAAGCCTTTCACTGAATGTGGATCACCATCAATATAGACTGAAGTGGTATCAAGACCAGTAGGTTTAATTCTTAAGAGACAATGGTGGATATAATCTCAAGATCAATATCAACATTATTTATTGTGTTTGCAGTCTTCAAAAAATGATGCAAAGAAAGATGGGCTTGCCTTTTCAAAATAGATGACTACAGAATAGTTACAGGTCAGCAGAGCACAGAGATTTGACAACACACAACAAAAAACAGCGTGCAAATGCATGTCTCCTTCAGCTCTTGAATAGAAATGTCTGCTTTGAGGAAGATAACTGGGCAATAGTGTACTATTACACTACTACTAATTACTAATACTAATAGACTCAAGCTGTCTTCAAATGGGTTTCTATGGCACTTGGTTTCAGAAGACTGCATAATTCCTTCACAGCCCTTCCCTAGTAAAGGAGAAGAATCCTTTCGGGAAAACACAGGAGGAGATGAACTTTAAAAAGCAGTTTTGTAGTTTGCAGTACTGTTCCCAGGGTCATAGCACTGGAACATTTATCAGCTGTATAATTAGAAAGAATAACAGGCTGTAAACAGTGCTGAATAAATGATGCTTCAAAACACAAAAACCATGCATATTCATTAAAAGAATATGCTTACATATGTCAGGGAGAACACTGACTCCACATAGAAATGTTATAAATATATTATTCTATAAAATTTTATTTCAAATTATGAAATTTCTTCCTATCTGGAGTATTTCTGAAAGTGTGTATGAGATAATATGAAAGCAATATTGATAGCAGCAGCTTTGATTTTAATGTCATGGAGGACGTGGGATAATTCCATCAGCCCTGGTTGCATTATAGAGATCAAATCTGTTTTCCTTCTGACTGGCATTAAACTAAAGCATTTAAATGTCTGACACAAATTTAAAGAGCTCAGGTAGCTAGAAGCTCACAGCAATCCAGTCAGGTCCTTCAAATAGAGACTGTTGTACTTCCGTGAGGGATGATTAAGCTGCCACTGTTTTCAACCTGGCATTTTTAGATGAACTGTAATTATGGCTGCTGTGCCTTTAGTACACAAGGAAAGAGTCTCCTGTGTCATTAACTGTTTACTCATGGTAAGGGCATCAATCAGATGACAGAGGTGCCACTCGGACAGTCCTTGTTTCAGTTGTTTGATTTCTGTCCACTGCATTTACTCAAAGCCTACAGAAAATGCTGATAAAAGCTTTTAATGCTTTCCTATCAGAGACATTTGTCAGACTTACCCTGGTGAATCACCATTGCAGTAAGAACTGTATTATTTGGATTTGAATTAAAAACCCTCCCATGATGTGACAACAACAGAAAGAACTAGCAGGCAGAGAGGTTCAGGTATGGTACTGCAGTGTTATGAGAGACAGACAGACAGGCAACAGCTTAGAACATAAAAGCATCGGGACATGGCATTCAGTAATTTCATGGGTTTAGCAGAATGCAGGGTCTGGGTGAGTCACACTCAATAAGCTCTTAAAAAGTAATTAGGAGTACAACACACCAAACTGCTGATTCAAGGGGCCAGATCCCCTGGCACCAACATCGTCCTTTTCATCATAAACTGTCTACCACTACAGCAGTAGTTCTGAACTCCACATTCTTTCCTACTTTTTTTTTGCTGGCTATAGAACATCTTCAGAAAATTAAGAAACTCTGACTTGCAGTACCTCACAGGGAGGAGACAGTCCTTGCAGAGCTCTGGGTATCAGGATTTGGTTCTTAAAAGTAACCTTGAAAAAGGCAATTATACCAGTGAATGACATTTCATGATGCTAACAGACGAGTAACTCACTTAATATGCAAGTTGCCAAATTCTGCACTGGCTATAATTTCGGCAGCATTTAAAATGTATCCCAAAGTGAGCAAACTTTTATCCAAAAGAAACAGTAGCAACCTCTTACTGCAAGAGAGTGGGAAAAAAATTTAACTTGGCAATAGGTACTACCTGCTTTTTTTAATTACAGCTGGGAATAATCAAACCTCAGGCTGCAAATTAATTTCCAAAGCACAGCCTTAAACCTTCAGTCAAAAGGGATAATACCACACTCCTTCCATTCCAGTACTTGTTTCCTGAATCAGCATGTCACCTTTGCCTGGCCTGGCTGGCACATCAGCAACCTTTCTAATCTCTGGTCTATGCTCTTACAGCTACCAGAACAGAAATTGAGAATTCAAGCAAACCAAATGAGAGGAAAACCAGAGATTTTTGTCATCGGCAAATTGAAGCTTTCTGAATGTACACCTTTCCACTGGTCTCTTCAATGTCATTGCATACATGTGACCACAACAGGAAAACAAGATAAAAATAGAAACTCTTTGTGAATACAGTTGTGTGGTCACACAAGTGATGTCCCTTTAATTTTCCATTATAAGAATGGTGTGATAATAGCCAATGTGAATTCCACGACACAGGAAGCATTACCATGTGTACTGTCCTTGTTTAAACAAAAGATACTGATAATAGATGTGGACTTTCCTGCACACATTTTCTCCAACATTCCAATTGTCTAGAATCCCAGAGCTCCTTACTAGGATTGATAAGCAAAGCTTTTCAAAGTCCTTTCTCTCAACATATTTGACAAAGTCGCAAGTAGTGCTATAAATATTTTATATTACCTTTCCCATCAATATTTTGTACTTAAGCTTCTTGTACTAAAGCTTTCCATCTTATCACTTTGGCACCTGAGGTAAAAATTTGCAGTTCCTAGTCCTGCTCATCTCTCAGCTCTGAGCACTCAGAATTGCAGTACAGCCCTAGCCTGTGTCTGCCAGCATATATAGAAAAAAATACTTTCACAGAACTTTCAAGCCCACTACTGATTTCCTGAACTATTTTTATTGATGAATACCTCCGGTGAAAAACTGGCTGCTGCATATCACAGCTGCCAAACTGATAGTCCATAAGCCTTACCCAGGTGCCTGTGAAGAGTGGAAGTTCCCCAAGATGGCACATTTTAGAAGGAGCTTTCAATCCTGGCACCTGATGCTATAGGAGATCTGTCCCTATAAAGGGTAGATTTTTTTTAAAGACAACCTTTGTTGCTTTAGCAGCCTTCAGAGCAGAAGCTGGATGAGAGACAGCAGTACTTACAAGGCTCTCGAGTTCCCCAGAGCTGGCTTTTCTGAGCAGGAAGTCCTGAAACAGCCGTCCTTTCTTCATCTGCCCTTTAACAGCAGTGTGGACAGAGCACAAACTCAAGGCATATTTTTCATCCAGGCAATACAGGCCACCAGAATATATCCACCAGATTTTTAAAAAACTGACCTTATAAGAAAGGCAGCTCTAATTTCTTTTCCTGGGACATGGTCAAGTACAGGTTGAGCTTTAGCTTAGCATGTGGTTTCACAATCGGCTTAAGCTGACACAAGACAGGCTCTCGTGGAAAGAGATGGTTCTGCGCTCCCATTTTCAGGTTCCTGCCCCCTCCCCGGTGTCAGCACCGCTGCCTGTTTGTCCCTGCAGCCTGGCGAGCCAGTTAAAGCCCAGCCCTGAATAAACACGAGGAACCCAAATCTGCCCGCAGGTTCCTCATCCCTGGAGGAGCTGCAGCTCTTTGTGGCGCTGGGGCAGTGTCAAACCCTTCGCTGCCCCAGCCAGCACTGCCAAAACGTACGAATGGAAGATGAATCACGGCATTCACGCTGATTATAACATATCAAACTACCACAATTACTAGAGTGAAAACAATTGTCTCGATGACTTTGTGAATCTGGCCCGGGTTGAAAGATGGTAGAAAGAAATTTCAGCTTTTTCAGTCAAACTTTGACAGCAATACTGCAATCTCACTGTGGCTTCTGATCATGTGAAAACTCCAGTCATGATTTATAACACAGTTGTTTTAAGAAAACGATCCCATCTTTATACTCAAATCAAACTAATAGAGCATCTACCTCCTTGCTAAATGACCACCATGTTATTTCTGGTTAGCATAATTTATCTCATGTCTGCATCTGTCTCATTTCCATACTCACTCTGACAGGAGATCATACCTGCCTTCCTCTATATTTTATCAGCTCACTGGAAACCAAGGCAAAGGCATTAATTTAGTTATGGGACCATATTCATACTATCCTTATTCTCAGTGCATTGTGGTTCCCCTCCTTTTCCTCATCTTTTTGTAGCAGTGGCTACAGAATATTTATTATTTATTTTTATTTATTTTTATTTGTTTTGGGAGGTCTCATTCAGCATGAGTTTTCACAATTGCCACTTTATTCCTACAATTTCTGCTTCCCCTAAATATCTCCTTCTCTTGACCAATTTTTAAGGCTGCTGCCAATTCCCTTTTGCATACAGATACACAGCTTTGTAACTTTCTTAAACTTTCCCCCTTTCGTTTGGGATGCAAAGACCTTATAGTTTTGGGCTTTTGATTTAAATAAATGCCCTGCTTCCTCTACATGAATCTCCTGAGTTCTCCTGTCCAATTTACTTGCTACATAGTAGTCTCCATTTTTCAGTTTATTACTTTGAAATTGAAAACTTCACTTTTCTAGCATAGTTTTTTATTTAAATATAAGTTTTATCAATTTGTGAACACTACAGCTGAAGTCAGTTCTGGTGATGATTTCTTCTCTAGTATCACCACCACTTACTACAATCTTGAAGTTTCACATCACCATTACATCTTGGTGATCTAGTGATTATTAAGTTAACAAGCCTGGCAGTTTCTCTGATTTTTATCCAATAAACAGATATCTCCCACAAAAACACATTTCTCCATTATTACTTACATTTAACATGACACTATACAACCCTAAAATCCACAGCAGGATACCATCTTCTCTTTGTATAACTCCTTTTATGATCCTTACATTATTTTGACTCAAAGTAATGCTATAATTATACTATCTCTTTTTTATTTCCTCAGAACCTCCAGTATAATTAATAACTATTATTAATTATTAATTATTATTAAAATAAATAATTACTATAACACCATTACTTTCATTTTTAGCTTTCCTAAACAACTGGTACCCACATTCCAGCTCTGAATATTATTCTAGTTCCCATTAATTGCTATTATCCCTGTGACATCCAGTTTCATGTTACATACCAGATGTGTAGAGCTACTTCATTTTGTCGTTCTTCTACAAGCATCTCAATTTTCTTCCACATGTACCATTTCAACAGATTTTCTTGTCAGAGCTATGGATTGCTTTCATTATTTATTGTCTGACTACCAACCTGGATGTGTGTCACCTAACCTCCTACTTCTCTGAGGGTTATTTTGTGCATTTGTTGAAGCTTCTCTTCCAGAACCACGTTGTCTGATTTCTTAACAAAAATATTTTCTTCAAGGACAGACCTTTTTATATAAAATGTGCAAAGGATGTCTTAGGGCTTTGGTGGTAGCAACAACAGCAGCACTAGTGCTGATCCCTATTCCATCCTAACCCTAACTATCTGTATTTCAGTCTTCTCTGGTTGCTGCTGCTGCCCAGGAGAGGGATTAAAAAAGGAGCATAAGAAATGCCAAGTGTCTGGATAAGGACAGGAATAGCAGCATCAGGGGAAAAAGAGGCTGGAAGCAGTTTCATTAAACACCGAGGCATCACTTTGCCTTCTGCTCCTGGTAGCTCCAATGACTGCTGCTTAAGTAGTGCCAAAAAAAAGTGTTTCTAAGCAAGCAGGAGTTGTTGAAAGGGTTGAGGACAGAAATGGAGCAGGTGTCAGGGGCTATGGATAAAATTTGGATATATTTAGTTCTGTAATTGCAGCAGAAGGTGCCTGAGAGGTTTCATTTAATTTCCTTTTTCAGATCTGAGTCTGAAAGCAGGTGTAGCTACTTGTAGTCTCTGAGTGCAGAAGATCTGATTGAATGGGCACTACAGCATTTTCTGCTGAGTTCTGAAGACAACTTTCCAGAGGTTTGAAGCAACTGGCATTCCACAGTAACTAGGGAGCATCCTACTACCTTCCTTTCTGTTTTACCTCTACCCAGTGCCTGTTCTCCATGAGATGAAGCCAGAGCTGCATGCTGTAAAAAGTTTAAGAGACTGAGCATGTGTACTCTGCTCCAGAACAAGCACTGTTAAGCCTGATCTAAACCATGCAAACAGACCTTTGACAACCCTTTATCAGACTTCTGCTAAACATAATGATACACTTCTATTCAAAGCTTTTCTTCATGTACAGATCTAAAGAGTTTTATTGAATTAAAGAGAAGCTCAACCATCTCAAAGTAAGCTGTCATTGCCTGTTTGTAATGAGACACAAGGTACATGAATGTTAAGAAACACACAGAAAGTGAGAGAGCAAGTCACTCATGTGTGAGGAAATTGGAAAAACCTCAATTTAGCACGTTCTAGAAACCAACACCTTTTCAAGTGAACAAATCTGAAGCTGTGTTTATGCTGTAGTTGAAACAAAAATCCCCCCAAAACTGCCTTATTGAAGAAACATGATCACAGATAAATTTACAGGTATAACTCTTAGCATTTTAGAAAAAGCAAAAATCTCCAATTTCAAGGCTATGAAGTAGAAGAAACAGAATTAAACCAGGTTGTGTCATACAAGAAACTGTCTCTCATGAAAACCTGCCTCTACTATAGATAAATGAAAGTTCCCCAGCCTTCTTCTAAGTAATATCTTGCTGATTTTGGTAAAGTTGACCTTTAATTGGTTGTACAATTGTTGAGAATTATTATTAGCTATCTACTTAGTTATTAAGATATGTGGCAAGGTTAATTTCTGGCAAAAAGATATCTTGCTAAATTTTAAGATGTTTAAATTTTATCTACTTTAGGGAAAAAAAAGGAAAGTAAATAAAAAATAAAGGGGCAGAAAATAACTGCAAGGTAGGGTGGACATGTGTGATGTAGACAGCTTTTAATCCTGAAACTATCCTTAAGAAATAGGTATTTTGGACATCAATAAAAATTCTGAGCATTTTCTGAAGAGTACAGACAAATGAATTTACAGGAAAATATCAGGATGCTTCACACAGAAAAAATGTTTCAAAAACCGAAAGACCAGCACCAAAGGAAAGTGCTAGATTTTTAGCACCAACAACTGCTAAATGCAAAACATGTAAACAAACAGTGTCAATTGGAATAGAAACATGGCTTAGTGGGGCTGAGAGCCAGGAGCTGCGAGCCAGGAGCTCAGCTGGTTCCCCGTTATTTGTGATTCGACCAAAAGCACATCAGTTAACCACCTCTGTAAATGCAAATGCTACTATTTACTGAAGAGCACATCTGGTAACGTGTAAAACAGTGACAATCTGAGATGAAAATAGTCAGGTCTCTTTCTTTTTGTTGTTTATTGTTAGCTGAAAGGAAAAAGGGGATTACCAAAAACTTGCACGCTTAGAGATGCCTTATTTCTGCTGGGAGCACCATGACTCCTCTGAGATTTTTCATTTCTTCACACAAGAAAGTACAAGGCCACAAAACTACGAAGGAAACACCTGAGCAGCAAGAGGATTCCCCAGCAGACACACGGCAGAGTGGGCAAGACAAGTGGAACTGCCAGCCCAGAGCAGACCTGCCTTTATGGATTTATGGCAGCCTCCCAGTTAAAGGCCCATCTGGCTGGAAGGGGGAGGCTGGGAAGACCATGTGCTGCTTACATTTTTGCCATTCCTGCTGCGGTATGGCGTGAATAAATCACAGGGCTGAGGTCAGAACAGCTAGCCCATAAAGTGATTCATGGGCCCAGCAGCACATTCCCCCGGGACTATGTACTTTATTACAGTAAACCTCAGAACAAGATACAATTTCCTGTCTCAAGGAGCAGCCCCTAAATCAGGACACCTGGACAGCCCTGCAGCCGCTTACAGAAACAATGGGTCTGAGCCCCACCGCTGCCTCTCCTCGCTGGCCCTGCTGCCTTCAGCCCAACCAGCACCTTCAGAAAGCCTCCTTCTGCTGCACGTTACTGTGGTGACAACACTGTGCAGCCAACACACTGATATAATCCTATTCTTCAGCCACAGCTCCCCGCCCAAGAAGTAAATACTCTCCATATGTTGTTTTTTCACTCCATTTTAGCTTTTAGGTCTCTTCTGCACTGTAAAAATTTGACTCAAAATGTTAAGGCAACACAGGAATTGAAAGGGAAATCATTGGTTTCTCTGTTTGCAGGAAGACCTTGCACTGGAAGGGTTTTTTCTTCTTTGCAAACTGAAGAATCTGACATGCAATTTAGGTTGTAATATGGATGTTCTCACTGTGATCAAGGGCTGTGATCTGAGTTTTGGGTTTGGCATCTGGAAAGAAACTGAGGTGGTGACAGAGATGATGGTGTTGTTAGACTCCAGAGAAATCTCCCTCTCAGCTAAGAGTAATGTTGCTCTTACACCACAGGTTACATTTCCAGGAGAAAGAAAAGAGAGTTCATTTTAAGCCACGAAACAAAGCAGCGGGTATTTTCCACTCCAAATGTTCTGTGGAGCCTTGCTTCTCTAAACATTTCAACCACACAGACTTTCCAGGCTGTAGAGGAGCAACCTGCCATGGCTGGCTTGTATTCCAGCTGTCCCTCAGGTACAGGTGAGGCATGTGCTGACTGCACTTCTGCTGTTCCCGTTGGAAGCAACAGGACACCCTTCAAACGGAAGCTTCCCATGTTCACACAAAAGAGGACAGAAGAAAAACTTGCTCTGCCTCCTTCAGATCCATAATGGATCACCAAACACAGAGTTAAACTTGGGTATATTTTTTTTCAGTATGCATCATTCATGAATGAGAAAAGGGAGGGGAAGCTTCCCTTCAAGTCTTTATTGGCAAAAGGCAAGATTTTCCTGCAGCTTTGATGACAGTAAGTAATTCTGTACAATCACTGCAAACAGTGGAAAAAATCCTGGTAATTTTTACTCTTCAAAGTTCTTTTGGATCTTAAAACTACAGCCATAACAAGGTAACATATCCCTGGGAAGTTGCTTCATGGAAAGCAGACACAACTGAAAGGTGTTCAGAGGACAAAAACATAAGAAAAAGCGATAGAGCAGAGAAAGTTTTGGGAAAATTTAGGTCAGAATTCATCAAATACTGTAAGTTAAGAATGCTATTCAACCAGTCAAACTAAAAAAAAAAATCTGTGTAAGGAAAGAGGAGAAGAAAAGGATTGATAAAACAGATGTAAGTAGCAATAAACCCATCAGATTTATCCAAGACTGAATCTCCTGAAGCTATTTGTTTCACAATTACTTTTCCTACAAATGAAAACAGTTGTGTGGAAAATAACTTCTTCCACCTGCTTATTTTATTTTGTTGTTTTATGCTACTTAAAGGATCTCCTTGACTCTTGTGGATTGTTTCAGAGCTTACAGTAGGCAGAATTAAGGCTTACTGATTTTATCCAGTCTGCTTTCCTGTACAGAATAAATATTTACATCATACCCAGTTGCTCCCAATAATTTATTCTGTGGGGCTTAGGAAAAGGATGTCCACTTGTGACTGAAAGCCATGAGGAACTGGCTGCTGTCCTTGTGAGTTTGTCACAGTGGTTAATAATTTTCACTGTCACAGTCTTATGTCTTTCTATTTCCAGCCCTTCTACTCTCAGCTTCTGAACTGAGATCATTATCTGAGTTTTCAGATAATGATCCTTGTTTTGACTGTCTCTGCTTGAATAAAGTGTTTTAATATTACGATTATTTGATTTTCTAGATACTAGGACTATACAGAGTCTTGTGACAACTGTATCAATTATCCTATAAAACAGAACTAAAATACTCATTCTAGTCATACTCATTAATCCTACTTTTATGTAGCCAAAGTCCTTCTGCTGCCAAGATCACACTTTTTTCCATAACATGGCTAAATCTTTTCCAAGTCACTTCTTTCCAAACAGTGCACAGCAGAGTCCATATTGTTCTGATTTATAGGCTTGATGTTCATATGTACTTTGTGTAAATGAGTTTGCATTAAGAAGCAATTTAAATGGCCCCACGTCTGCTCTCACCATTAGGGAATGCTACACCATTTTCTCTATCACCTGCACCGTCATTTTAGACTTGCTTCCAGCTCACTGATCAAATGATCATCAGCATCAAGCCCAGCACAAAATCTATTAAGCTCAAAAATGAAGGTCACTGTTCAGTTTTACCTGTAATGGGAAAATGCTGACAGATAATGCTCACTTTAAGCACACTGTCTATGCAGCGTTAACAGGTAACATTAAGGGACTCCTTTCAAGGGCTTGAAGGGACAGCACACGGGGTGATGGCTTTAAACTGACACAGGGTGGAATTAGATTGGATACTCACTGTGAGGATGGTGATGCACTGGCATGGAT
Source organism: Dicrurus megarhynchus (assembly GCA_013399195.1). Taxonomy (NCBI): domain Eukaryota; kingdom Metazoa; phylum Chordata; class Aves; order Passeriformes; family Dicruridae; genus Dicrurus; species Dicrurus megarhynchus. The sequence goes on from VXAD01012528.1 coordinate 134,984, forward strand.
TGCCCAGAGAAGCTGTGGATGCCACATCCCTGGAGTGTTCAAGGCCAGGTTGGACGGGACCAGGATGAAGCCTGGTCTAGTGGAAGGTTTGGAACTGGATAATCTTTGAGGTCCCTTCCAACCCAAACCATCCTATGACTATGTGATAATGTTCTACAGAGGATTAATTATACTTAAGGCAAAAAGTTACTTATATTAAACAAGTTTGGGGCTTTTTAAACCAAATTTTAGAGATAATCAAGGAATAATATCATATTTGTTTTGCCATTACACATCTTACACAAAGTAATTTGACTAGTATTAATTAAAAGCCTATTCTTATGTTATCAGAATATTTTATCAGCTTATGCATCACTCTGCTCATGAATTGTAACAGTTAATCAATTCATAGCACATTAGCCACCCTCTGTCTGTTATTCTGCAACACTTCCAGGACTTCAGCATTTCCATAACTTCTAGAATTTCACCAGAATTCCAGTATTTATTAAACTTTCAAGGAGCAAAAATTTCCTTTAGCCAACTTCTCTAATGTTCTTAGATACCAGAAACAGTGGTATGCCACCCCCAACACGTGTAACTTCTTCAGCAGTTTCTTATGTTGGAAAGAGAAATATGGAATGCCACAGTGCCCTTCTAAGAGAGGCAAAAACATTTCTGTTCAAATCTTATGTGATCCAAATTAACAATAAAGGATGTTGCAAACCAGTAAAGCAACATTTTAGATGTACTGCGAATACGTCAAGTGGCCTAATAAACTGAAAAAAAAAATCTTTCTTGACTTTGTTTTTTTCTGTAATTCTAATTATGCTGGCTATTTTACTATCAACAGAAAACAGCAGTTTTTTATAATTGAATAGGTTTTTTGAATGCTGGCATTAAGAAAAAAAACAGAGGTCATTTCATCACTATAGCAAATACAAATGGTTTCCTCTATCAAACAAAAGACAAAATTACCGCTGACTTCATATAGTAAGAGCTGTATTAAGGGACCAGACTCTCACTTCCTTCCAAATGGCTTCAAATATTCACTGAAATTTCCCAAAAAGCTTTCAGCATTTAATCTATCTACTTCAAAAGACACATAAAATCATAGTTAATAAAAAGCTCCAAATATTTTAAGGTTGCAAAGTGAAATTTGCAGACATTGAGAGATGTAATTTTAACTCTACACGCTTGTGAGGATGCTTTATGCCACCGCAGTCTTCTGTTAAATGAAAGTATATAGGTTTGGCCAAAGAACCTTTCATTTCATCTTGAAGACCTTATTTACATAAGATAGTAACACATTCAGGGACTGTGGCAATACAGCACCTTAACTTGCTTAGCAAAATCATCTCCAGATAAAACAGAAATTAGCACTGGCAGATCCTTAACAATTTTTTGGCTAATCATTTGCAGCAAAGTGCTTAACTGTGACACAGAGTGGCTTCAAGAGTGGAGTGAAAAAGCAAGTTTGGATTTTTAGGTATTGTCTAGAATGTGTCATCCCCAATCCTATTTCAAAAAATCTGACAGCTAACATTCAATTATTACCATGGTTTCACTGCAAAACAAAGTAAGGAAGCAAAAGGAAATACAAGGGTTTCTTTCTCTCACACATCTTGCTTTTTTACTTACTGGTGTGGTAGAGAGAGGGGAAAGATAAAGGTGACCAAGTAGAATAAATGTAGAAATGAGAAACATCTCTGTCCTCTGCACTTGAAGGCAGTAGTCTGTATAATTCTGTTTAAAGGGAACCATATCACAGCGGTGTCCATCAAGACATCCATTTGTGGTATCTCGACCTGGGAGCTCCTTTGTGCAACGTGCCAGGGATGCCATGAAAAGCTGAGTGAAGTGCCAAACTCCCTGGCTGTCCCAGGGGATGTTCTGAGGCTACAGCAAACACCAACAGAACCCTTTTCCCCTGCCCTCCAGACAAGCACATCCCATGAAGGCGTGAGCTGGGCGCAGCGTGGTGAGCACGGCCCGCCGCAGCCCGCTGAGGGGATGAACAGCTCTGCCTTCCATGTGGCTCCAGAGCTGTCGCTGAGCTGGGCACGGAGAGCAGCGCCCGCTCGTCTGCCTGCAGGGGAACCGTGAGTTCAGGTGCTGTGAAAGCCCCTCTTCCCCGGCGGGATGGTGACACAGGCCAGCGCATGTTCACAGCAGAGGTCACTCTGAGGGGAGGAAAGCAATTACAGCCTGACTGCAACAGACACCTTCTTCACAGAAAAGTCGGTCATTTATGTTTTCGGTCTCGTACACCTCACTGCAAAAGAGTTTGAAGTAGTTAATTTAAAAATAGAGCAGGAGAGCCAGCTCTAGAAGCAGAAATAAAGTACACACACTAAATATAACCTACTCCAGCCTACAGAAAATACTTCTGAGAGTAATGGCCCAAAAGACTCTCTGGGAAAAAGAATGTTTTAGAACAAGGAGGCTATCACACCGTAACAGCTTTACAACATTAAAGTTAATGGCCGTTTTTCATTAATACGGCTGGTCAATATTATTTTGTTTAAATTAGCATTTCACTATTTTTGATGTCTTGAATTAGCTGCCTAGCTGTAGACATTTTCTTTTCCTTTTCCTCTAGTTGAGACTGCTGAAAAGAGTGAAAGAATGCTACCTACAGAAGAATTTTAGTTTCTATTAAACCCTTTCAGAGCAAGGAGCGGCGTCGGCATAAACCAAAGCAGTTGGAAGAAATAAAATGGCAGCTGAGAAGAGATCCCAGGCTCTCCAAGACGGTCTCAAATGGGCAGCAGAGGACTGACTGTGATCTCAGACAGCGCGTTGCTTCCTCAAAAAAATGTGGTTTATGACTGATGAGCAATTTAACCATGAGAAACACTATCAGACAATTTGCCTCCCCAAAGGACACAGACAAAAGCTGTGTTTAGATTAACATACTCTCCTTAATTTTCCACGTACTTGAATCACTCCAAGTCCTCAAATATTCGGCAGCTCTCCAAACATGAAAAAACAAATTAAAATCCAACAACTTAAAATGAGTGTGTATGACACACACCCAGCAATGTATGGGACTTCAAACAAGCACATCTGAATGAGACAGTAACTCTTCCTAAATCTAAAGAGAACAGCGTTCTCTTACAAAATGTGAGAACTTTTTCAGGTTCAAAATAAGTAAAGAAGGTACATCCACGCTACTCAGTAATTTTGGGAGGGGAGGGTGTGGGTAGAAGAGAAGGGGGTTTTCAGTGCAATTTGGTTACAAAGCTTGTTTGCTCAGGGCTGTGCTTGCCTCATGGTGACTATTCATAAGAGATCCCCAGAAGAGCTGTAAAGTCTGCCTATAGCCCAGGTGCTATAATTGCTGTCTGTCAAAACAGAGCTGTTTTCTCAGCAAACATTTCAGAATGCCCAATGCTAAGTTGATTAGTTAGTGAGTTTCTGGGGAGGAGTAAAAGGATGACAGCTGAGAGACAGAGCAAAATTGATGACTCAGAGACAAAACTTGGATTTCATTAAAACACTCAAGAGAGCATTTAATTTCTCAAAGAGAATTCCTACCATTGAAAGGGAAGCAGGCACTAGGAAGGAGTTACTACCAATAACGTCTAATTGCCACTGCAAGGAACATTAATCAGTTCAAGAACCAAACAGAGGTGTTATCAGTACAAATCCAGCTCAGCTGCCCCTTGAGCACGACTGTTTCTACAGAGATACCATTCCCATGCCAGAGATGTCTCCCTTTCAGTACACCTAGCGCTCTCCCAGCGAGCTTCTGAGGCTTCTCCCCTGAACAGGAGCTTTGAGGAGCACCTCCACCTTCAGAGCATGCCAACTCCCAGGCCAGACTGCTCTGGGTTGGTAATGGGGGAAGACAGACCTGGTTGCCTCAGGTGTCGGCAGCAGCAGTGACCACACAGAGCCCATTCAAAGCTGGAATTCAAAGCACATCATGAGCTCATCTGGTGGATCTGGACACAGGCTGAGCCTGTGCAAGTCCTGGACACCTGAGCATGTGAACTCCAGAGAAAACACTTCTTGCACGAAGCCGCACACGGAAATGCAGGGCTGGGAGAGGGGGATAGCAGGAGGAGTTGGCACGAGGGAGAAAGGAAGGAAATTAGGGGCATATAGCACAGCAAGGCTTCAGCCATCTTCTGCAATTAAAGAAACTCTTCACAGACCCTTAAAGTGGCAGAAGGCATTAGTTGTGTGCTCAGGCTGTGACTTACAACTTCCCACCTCTACAGGCGGGTTAAGAAGGCAGTGCAGATGGAACTCATCGACGACCACAGCAGCCCCTTACAGACCCCTTTAGGAAGGGCTTGGTGAAGCAAGTTCATAATGGCTCTTCCTGGACATTATCTGCACTTCTGTGTTTTCCATTAGTAATCACTGCTCCTGAACATCCACAGTATTAAAGCAACGCCATTTGTACTGCTCAGGTTACATCAATGTCAACGCTTACTCGAAGTCCTAGGGTTTCAGGGGTTTGGAATTTTGCCATCAAACTTCCCTTCAGGCATGGCAAAGCGGGGCTCTGTCCGTCCTCATTTCCCAGGCACCCTCACATAAGGATTTTTACAAAAATTCCTCTGCAAGCATTTAAGATGTTTTTGTTTTTCTCAAACTAGAAATGTCTTCGATTATTATTATTGCTATTATATTTGAAAAGGGTTAATTGTGAAGTCTCAAAATGTACATTAAATGATACAACTAAAATGAAACACTTTGTTAAATCCACTGCAGCATAAGTTCCTACTAGAGTGCACCTCTTTATTTTAGTATTAGCTGACACATCTTAAGAATGCAGAGGACATGACAATGGGTAATTACAGGGGTAGCTGAAACAATACAAACAGAAAGTAGTAACATTTCATGATCATTTAAGAAAAAATGTTGAATCAATAACAAAGCTTAAGCACTGCAGTAATTTGAATAAAAATTCTAATGATGGAATGGACTGATGTAACAATTTCTGAGATTTAATACTGATTAACTAATTTAATGATTTTTAACAACACCCTGAGAAATACAAAGCTAATATGACACTATTTTTTCCAAACTAATGGTCATTATAGAGCACTCTGGGAATGCACCTGTGAAGCAGACATCATGCCAAAGGCCTTCAGCAAGCTCTCTGGCCCACTTGAGAAGGCATTTATTTATGTTACCACTCTCAGCATTGCCTCAAACCAGGCATTGGCTGCACAAATAGAATTCACCACCCAGAATGACATGCACAGGTTCCCTTCACAGCTACGGAGCCCCGCAGCTCACAGTGGAATCAGAGCTGGGCAACAAAATGAGGAACACATGAATCAATAGGAGAACAGGAGAATACTTGTTTTGTTCCCAATTCTAGGAATTAAAACCACTGCCATGAGAGGATCCACCTGTAAAAGTGGAATCCACAGCCCCCAAGTGCTCGTGAGGATACACATGTAACCCAGGCAATCGCACACCACTGACTGCAGCGACTTGTGCAGTCTAAGTGAGAACTGAGCGATGACAGAGTGCTGATCACCTTATTGACAGCTGCTTGCTGGGAGCTTCTTCTAGAACACTACCCAGGGACTGGGAGATTTTGTCTCACAAACTTCAGACCCACACTGTAGGGCAGTTACTGGAGTAACCAGGCCATATGATGTGTTTTGGGATGACTTTTCATTTCCTATGCAGAAGAAAGTACAAAACTGTGGCCCTTTACTGACAATACTCAACAAGGTCCTCACTTCGTATTAAACTATTTTAAGTATTTCCTTTCTTTATTGTCTTGATGTTGCATTTATGATCTTTATGTCATTAAACAAGCTCATACCAGGTCAACAAAATGCTTACCACTTTAACAAAGTATAGAAGACAGTTTGTTGCAGTGACCCAGCCCACCTTGGGGCTGAGAGACATCCAGTGGGTGGATTTCCCCTCCCAGGACAGTGACTCTAAGGGAGGATCCGAGGGCGGGATGGAAGTCTAAGTCCTCACCCCACTGGGTGTCTCCTTTGGCAGCATCTCCTCCTCCCGTTCTAGATGTTTCCTTGACGTTTAGCTGTTCATTGGTTTAGGGGTTCATGTCTATTCAATAGTCTCGTTGCTTATGCAATTATGTTCTGGAAAGTTCTGTCAGTGACACTTATCATTGGTTGATTTGAATAAGTTCCTCCCTCAATCCCCTTCCATTGGTTACATGCCACCCCTTGTCATTCTCCTATCGGTCTGTCCCTTTGTTCCCCCCCGTTCTGCCCCTCTATAAAAGGGACTGTAACAGACATCCAGGGTCTCTTTTGGTTGTCCCCCTTCCGGTTCTGCATTGCTCTTGTCCCCTCGGGGCAGAGAATAGAGCTGGGAACTGCGACACCAGGAGATCCCTGTCTGGTTCTTTACTGTCCCCGCTTGCTGAGCAGCACCCGCCCGCAGCCTGCTCCGTGGGGAGCCGCAGGCACGCAGCTCCAGGGGGAGCCGGCTGAGCCTTGGGCTGCCTCGCTGCTGGGGCAACGAAGCCGGCTGCCTGCCAGGCCTGCGGGCCGCCGAGGGGTCAGCGCTACAACGGTTCTGCACTTAAAAAGGTAGAAGAACAGGTGGACTCTGCCAAGTCTCCTTTGCACATCCAACCAAAGGTTTAAAAGTTAGTCTTCTGCACTCTGAAAACAAATACGTCAGATATAAGGAACTGCCACAGGAAATACTTGGTTCTTGAAGATTATTTTCTAATTAAACATTGGTTTATTGATTGATTCTTAGGGATTAAGCCTTCAACTTCCCCATTTTGCTTCAAACCATAGTGACCACAAATGCATAACGCAAGCTGTTCCACCCAGAAGGACCCAGCTGTTCCCGTTCCAGAAGGATCAGGAATGGCCTCTGAAGTACCACATAGCTGAGCCTGGACTGCTGGGGTGACCAAAACCAAGCACTGCCAACATTTGGAGCTAACGCTGCTGTAAAGATGGAAGATCTGAAGAACACTCAAGTTATCAGTCAGTGCAGTGGACCTTGTAAATGCCAAAGGGCATTTTTTAACAGGATAGGAGATTATGTAATGCAAATGCCAACTCGATGGAAAAACTGGATCCAATTATAAATACAGAATTTAATTTGATAGTTTCTAGCACATGTTGAAGAACAATAGTCTAACTTGTTGGTTTCTGTGCTAGAATTTGTTTTTCTTCCAGCTAAGTTGCATGCAGACATTCCTCTTTTTGAATCAAGGGGTAACCACCCTACTAAAAATTATCATCCTGTCTCCTTTTATATGAAGTTCCAAAATCAACCAAGGTTACCAGGGTTGCACATTCGATGATAAGACCAGTATGTCTGGTCTACAGCTGACTCCTGAACTGGCACAGAACCTGAGGACTACAGATTTAATGCAGCAGTGTTCCAGAATCAAATACATTTCTATAACGCAGACACACTGTTAGTCAGATCAAGACCTTATACTACCTGCCAAGAAGCCACAGTATTCAGGACTTTTGTGTCTCTCAAAAGAAACAAATAACAGACTTCATGTGGCTCTTTATGGATATCCTTTCAATCACAGGTTAGGGCATAAAAAGGTGGACAACATGAATGATTGAATTAATGTCTTATCATCTAAATGGCTGCCACCCACACTGATCTTTCTGTCTAATCCTAGTTTAGTAGGGTCACCAAGTTCATTCCCTTGCAATCAAAGACAACCATACCATATAATCACTTTTAAGTGCAGTACAATTTCCTCTTCAGCCCTCTAGAGCTACCAGATTTCCATAAATGACATTGGTCTGCTGTCTAAGACACCAGAATTCTAACCAGAACCAGACTGGGGCCCATAGCTTGCATGTAAAAAGATTTTCTGAGGCTTGATGCACAAGTTATGGTAGCATCATACACAACAGGGGGAACAGCAGGTAGGAGAATTTTTCTTATGAATTTCCTTGAATAATCTGGATTCCTTTGCAGTGGAAAGGTAATAACCTCCCAAGCACTCTAGAACTCTTTAACTGGCATGCAAATGGAAATTCCTCCATATGTTCAACAACTTCCAGTGAAAATTACACAGCTCAAAATATCGTACACAAGAATCTGAAATACTGCAGGCAGCACCACTTATTTTAAGTACTAAAACCGAATAAATCCAAGACTGGGCTCCAGTCCTTTCTGTAGCCCCACTGGTATGATGGATATAAATTCTCATGTTCTTACATTTCAGCAGATGAAAGGACCTCTGTGATAACCTTTCACACCCTAAAGATACTTCCTCTAGATATAACTTGCATTGACTTTTGTATTCACATGAACAGTAGCAAACAGGATATGGTGAGGAAAGTTCACCCTGCACAAGCTGAGATGCCTCACTGCTGCAGCCACAAGACAATAAAAGAGATTGGTTGAGATTTTTACAAGTTCTGACAGCCAATTCCAGTACTGCTGGCTGGCTCATAGGATTTAAATATCTGCATCTCAAGTTTTATAACTTGCCTCCCCTAAGGAATTACTAAGCTTCTTTCCAGAGACTGTTTAGAAGGGAAACTATTCACTTTGGAAAAGACAGGTCTAATGCCCTTACTCTGGGGGCTCTGGTTTTGGCTTAGTCCCCTCTGTTCCCTGTCAGACACAACAAGAGTGAACCTGATTGCTGTGAGTCAACAATTCTAATCCATAAAGTTCAAACATCAGGATGCCAAGGACCAGGCTTCACTCACAAGCATTACTGTGTCAGGCTCTTATTTCCTGAAATTAATGGAAAAATCTGAGGTAAAGCAAGATAAAGTTACAAGAAGGAGGAATAAAAACGTGATTGCAATTGTAGCAAAAGGCAATCAGATAGATATTTCCATTATAGGGAAACCTAAAGCAAACTTAAATTTTAGGTTGCAAAGAATCCCTCTGTGATCAAACTTCTTTAAAACTGTTTGTAGGCACTTCTGAAACAACTCCAAATCTGCTTCCTCCAATCAAGTCTTGCTGTTTTCACCAGCAATCAGGGTAATTGAAGCAACCTCAACTCCAACTAACCACTTAGATCTGATCCACTTCGACACTTGATAATACACAGAAACATTGCAGAAAGAGGCATTCTTAAGAGAAACAGGATTAAAGCCATATGACAAAAATATCTGTAGATTTTTAGTGTTACACCACACCCACCTATGGGACAAACAGAATTCTGCTGCTTGTCTTTTTAGGCAGAAGTCCATGATTTTCTCAGCATATTCCTTGAACAATTCCAAATTCATTTGGGCTCGATGTTGTCTCCTTAATTTCAGTACTCCGTGTTTCACAGAATACAGTCTATAATTTCAGCCTTTCAGACCTCACTGCCACGCTTTTCTCTTGGTTGCATTTTTTCAGTTCTGTTATAACCTGTAACACAGCCTATTGGCCCAGTCACCTCATGTTTTGCCAGCATTGAGAATTCCAGTACTAAGGATATTATACAGCACATCCCTACCTAAGGTCATTCTAATATCCACTTAGGGACCTGTTGTCCAGGAATCTGTCTAAGCCACATTTGATCCTGCAGATGCTGTCTCTACAGTGCAGATTTCTCTGTGGCTACAAAGCCTCAGTACCCGCTGCACAAAGAAGTGCTTTGACATCTTTTATGCATGTTTGAAACTTAGCAGAAGAGTACAGCCTCCCCATGTAGCCCTGACCTCCTGTACCAGCAGCCTTGTGTCTACAAGAGTTAAAACCCAACGTGGAAAATAAATTCCTTCTTCCCATGAAGAAAACATTCTTTGTCACTCAGCAAGTGGCACAGTAGTGCATTGGTAAGCATTGTTATACTCTCGTAATTTCCCTGTAACAAAAATTTTAAATATCATTTGATGCTCTCTTGGGTGTCCCTGACGAGGTGTTGGCAGCAGAGGGATTGCAGGAGCCTCTGGGAGAAGAGACCAGGGCTGCCCTGTGCTGGACACAGCTGGTTCCTGATGGCTCCAAAGGACCCCCTGCAGGACAGCTCAGCCCCCCAGCCAAGTTGGTGTCATCTCTGGGAAAACATTTTAGAAAGGGCCAAACCTGCAACACAGGCAAAGGAAGGGGCATGGGGGCAAAAGGGTGAGAAACAGCAGTGGGAAGCCCGAGACCAGAGAAGGAGGAGGGGAAAGAGGTGAAAGAGGTGCTCCATGTGTCAAAGTACAGATGGGCTGCAGCCCATGCTGGAGCAGATATCCACTGCTGTCCTCTTAGAGCCCACACTAGAGCAGATCTTTTCCTGAAGGACTTCAGCTCCATGGGGAGAGCCCACACAGGTGCAAGGAAAGAGCTGGGTGGCTGGAGAAGGCTCTCAGAGACAACGTATGAAATACTGCAAGGCTACTTTGCTTGCCCTGCGAGATTTGGGGGAAATGTCAGGATTTGGTGAGCCACTGGAACAGGTTTCTCAGAGAAGTTGTGGATGCCCAACCTCTGGAACTGTTCTAGACCAGGCTGGATGGGGCTTGGAGCAACCTGGTCTAGTGGAAAGTGTCCCTGCTCATGGCAGGGGGGTTGGAACTAGATGACCTTGAAGGTCCCTTCCAAACCAAACTACCTCTGAATTCTCAGAGAAACTGTGTACTGACCATACCCATCCCTCCCTGCACTGAGAGAGCAGAGCAGTCTGGGTGATGGACTGAAGGGGAGCATAGGAAATGGGACTGGAAAGGTGTTGCGTTATTGTTTGACTTGGTTTCTCACTGCCCAAACCTTTCACTGGCAATACATTCATCTTCTCCAAGGTGAGTTTGTTTTGCCCATGGCAGTAATCAGCATCTCCCTGTCTTTGTCATGATGCATGAGCCTTCTCATCCTAGTGAGTGAGTGGCTGGGGGGGAGTTTGGCCCTTAGCTGAAGTTAACCCACCACAGACATATTTTATGTTCCAAGACTAGCTAAGAAATACACTTTTAACATCAGAAGGTAAAGTCTCATTGGAAGTAAGCCCATACAGTCACATGCCAGAGGTGGCTTTTAAAGCTGTTGGTGAAGTTCTAGGTATGACCTGGGTCTCAGAAGTGGACTTCCTTAAGTCTTCAGGCTGGAGGAGAAAGAGATCAGCTTCTGTAAAAATATAGACTGATTGCAGTCATGGGTATCACAGAATGTGAAGAAATGAAAGAACTGTCACCATGCACCCTGCACAGAAGGAAAACGGTGCTGGATGAAGGAAGATGCAGCTAAGCCAGTAGGGAAGGTCAGGGGCAGCTGCTCTTCAGAATGAAATTCCCAAAAAGCAATGAACCACAGCAGGGAAGTGCACTCAAACAGTTTACTTTTTACCACTCTATGTATTCAGTAAGGAAATGTTACTTCTTAAATGCTGCCTCACCTAGTACCTCTGCCATGAACTACACTGAAAACTATGGTGTTAAAAAACTAGTTTCAATTCTAGTATGAAACAAGGATACAACAATCAACTCTTCAGTTTTAACATGTACTCTTTTTTTTTTTCTGCCAAAAACATTTTCATGCTGTCTTTTTTCCTGCTCAGCCAAAAGCAACAGTGATTTTGGCTCGACACCATCACAATAATCAGCAATAGCAAGAAACTTAATCACAATGGCAGCAATGTCAATAAAGCCCTGGAAGAAGCCAAAGAAGTTTCTGTACAACCTTATTCAAAAGGAAATGTTTCCTAGGCTGAAGTGCTTCCCTTTAGCTCTATAGGATGGCATGAAACATGCTCTCACTCTATTCCCAGACTTCCTGTGGAAAGCAGCCACCTGGGTTTCTGAAGACAATCTTCCAGGACTGGATCATCATTAAACATCAGTAAGAAACTAAAGCAGATTGGAATGGTTACCATGCAGGATCAGCAACTCTGACACACCCTGACTTGTGAGTATAGTCAACAAAAAAGAGAAGGGGCAAAAAAGAAGGAATGAAGGAAAAATAATTTCTGTGTAGAAAATTACTTGGCATTTTCTAACCTACAATCAAGTTTAAAAACAGTGCATTCTGGTTTCCTTGAGAGAAGCTAAATCTGAACGGGCTGTGGAAGTTTGGTGGCATTCATCAATGTAAGTTGCTACCTAGAGTTCTAAGAGATACTTCTAATCCACATACAGCTGCTTTTCTACTTAATTTTTTGTTATATTATACAGCTGTCCTAATTATCCCAAGAATTAGAAGACCCTACCTGGAGGGGATAAACCCACAAAATACTGAAAACCAAAAGAGACATTAGACAGAAGATAAAACTGATTGCCTTTATGCCCAAGTCTTGCATAGAAGAAATCTGGAGATGACTTCTGATTTTTTATGTAGTGGCTCCAGTTTCCAGAGTCTGCTTCTCCACAAACAAAGCAAGAAGAGGGAGAAGACCAGACTCATAAAGATAACGTGATCAGCATGACATCAGTGTCATTCCGAAATGTACACAACAGTTGTTTTTCTATGGCAAAAATTTCTTTTGTGTTCTCTGTATCAAAACCATTTCTATTTTAGACATGAATAGTAGGCACATACCACCAACAAGTGAATGTAAGACAAAAAACAGTAGTAGGATGTCCTTATTATATAATTACAGAACAGATGACTGAGTTTTCATTTGATCAGACCAAGAATGTTTGAATCTGTTGCTGTAAGATATTTCAGGAGAAATTCTCACAATGCTGATCTGATCAAAACAAAAAAAAAAGCCCTTTCCTGTGACAGATTCAAGAATGCCATTTGGTAACCTCCTACCTTTTCTATTAGAAGAAAAGGAACATTTTAATATAGAATGGCTAGAAGATTCTTAGTAGCTCTACTCAATGTCACTGCTGGCTTTATTTGAGGAAGACTAGAGAAAGGGGTTCAAGTGCACAGAGTACTTCTTGAGATAAGTGGGCACTTAACAACCTCATCTCATTTCATCCTAAAATTTTGATTTTGAACAAATACCCATTCCCCTCAAAGCAAAAAAAAGAGAAAACATGTATCAATATTAATTAATTTGAAAACTACAAACTACAAACATAATGCACATAAAAGAGACCGCTTTCTGCTAGTCATAAATAACAGTCCATGGTGCCAACTCCTTGGTACCTCTTCCGCATATATCAGGTTAAAAAGAATTCCCTCCTCTCGTGAATCCCAACATTCATGGTACAGACAAGGCACCACATAAGGAGCGATTCCTTTGGTAGCAAAGAAAGTTGTTGGAGCCCTGGCCATACCAGATGATGGGCACTGGCACAGCTACCAAAGCACAGCAGTTTGCCAATTAAGAAGGGACACATCTAACCTGAAAATGGCTAGGTTCTTTGACTGTAAAAGCAGGACTATTTGCATTCCCATGTTTTCAAACATTGCTCAAAGTCTCTGTGAACAAGGCAGATGAAGTAAGAAATTCTGAAATTCCTAAATTTCTGCCTCTGAATAGAAGGGCAGATGGAGACATCAAATAAATTGTATGAAAATGTTGACTTCAATCTTTCTGACTGCTAACAATTAAACATGCAAATTAAGTTTTTATAAGGTTTTGACATGGTTCCCAGCATCCCTCACCCATCCCTCACCAATCCCACCCATTATACTTGTTGCCTTTTTTCAAGGCTGAACTTACTACTTTTTCCTTTTTGGATTGGTTTGTATCTACAAAATATATTCCTGAAATGGACAAGGGCAAGCCCATGAATGCAGACATTGTTACAGTCATACAGGCATACTTATGCAGAGACAGCTTGGGCCTATGGGCTTGGGAGTATCAGTTGGGCTTGCTATATCAATTTAAGTCATATTTATAATGACAAAATTGCATTCAGTCTAAGGGTCACACTAACGATTGTGCTGAGTTAGCCCTTTCTGGTGGGATCAGAAGGGGGGTAGGGGAAGAAACACCTTTTACCAAAATAGTTAAAATGCTATAAAAAAAGTCAGTGTATGTAGCCCGGGCCTTATAAGGCAGTGTTCTTAAACATTTATTTCTTGAAACACAAGGTTTCAATCAACAGCCACCGGAGACTCTGGGGTCACGATCTTCCCCCTCAATGTTCTGCACAAAGGTCAGAGAGGTTTTCCCTCTGTGAATGAAGTTGCCCTCCAAACACTTCAACTACGGAATAAACAGCTTCCAACCCAGCTTGCAAAACTCGGCATTGTTTTCTACAAAAAAGACAAACTCTTGCTAAGATATTTCACACTCATACTCTCTGCAGACTCTTTACAAATTAAAGGCCTATAAAATCTTGAACCTTTATTAAGTCTGTCAGCAACAAGTAAGTTGAGAAGAACACCATATGTCAATTTAAGAAGCCTGGTGAGTGCCTACACTGTATTCCTCAGCTACCCAAGCAGCTTGAAGGGCTTCTTACACCTTGACATGGTAGTATATCCATACTGTGTTAGCACAGACATACAATGAACACTCATGCTTGGCATTAGCTGGGCTCGTGTCAAAAGTAAAATATTGTGAGGTTGCAGGCAATCTGGAATATGTTCTAATGAAAGAGGTTTAAAGAAGAAGTAAGAAAAACAAATGCTTTACAGCATTTAGAGCAATGAAGGGAAAACACAAAGCAATGCCTTTAGGATGCATCTCAAATTCTGATTTGAATATTTCAAGGATCAATTGTTACAGTTGAAAATGTTAATAAGTGCCACCAAAGGTCAGAACTAAAATGGAAGAGGTATGTTCTGCACAACCTCAGATGGTACTTTAAAAGAAGCTACATCTCTTGATTGTGCCACTACTGCTGTTGTGCTGGGCTGCCTGGTGCCTGAGCCCCACAGAGCTGCCATGCTGCAAACGTCACCGTACAGATTTCCTTCACATCCGCCGGTGATAAGTTACGATACTGAAACTCGTCCAGGAACGTATACTTGTTAATTTTGCTTTAGATGGATTCTATTAAAACGTGAAAATCTTGGCAAGGACAGGGGTGAGACTTGCCCACTGTCTGGGTCCCTTTCCCACCCAGCCAACAGGGCAGACTTTTTAGTTCATTATCACCTCATCAGTGCTCCTGTCAGCTGCCAGCAGTGAGAACTGGACTAAGCCACTCACTAATTCCTGGCCCTCCTGCCTCCACTGAAGCAGCAGTAAATCCAGAACAGATGGATGCTCTTTAACCCTCTCAATCCAGACACTTACTTTAATCAGTCTAATCAACCCACTCAACTCAGAACAAGGAATGACTGACATGCAAAAATGATGGTGGGACGGAACTGTTGCAGCTCAGATCCTTAACAGAAAACACCACCTTGCACCTTGGATACTCTGCTGATAAGGGAGGCAGCTGGCCAAAGGCAGGAGGCCTCTCAGGTCAGGAGCAGGACAAACCTGCTATCAAGAGGAAAAGCTGAAAAGGAACCGATTATAAAGCAGGGCAAGTTTATTACACATTAAGATCTCAGCATGTTACCCAAGCTATGAATGAAGACCAGAAGGCAAGGGTGGCTTTTGGTTTTGCAACTGAACTTGCAGTTCAGGCCACTCTAACAGCTTGCTGTCACAGTCATCTCCTCCCCATGATATGAGACCGAGTTTCAAACCTTGTCTCGTGTTGTCTGAGACCTATGGATTGCCATTTCAGTGCACTAAGCCAGCAGAAAACTAACTTCAGAAAAATGTGGACATTTTATTGCTAGGTTAGTGTCCTAAATGAGTGCAGTGGAGTTTTGTCAGCTCCAGATAGCGCAAAGGAGGAGCTGGGAGAGGGGAGCAGGAGCAGATGGGTCTGTAGCTCAGCCTGCCCTGCAGTCAGACCACAGCTCCTCATGTTCCCAAGAATGTATTTACACTCTTGGCCTGCAGACCGCAGAGCACAGCTTCGTTCACGCAACAGGGCAGAACCAGAACGGCATGGGAAGTTTAAAATGCTTCTTAAAGGGGATGTTACTGTATCGTAACATCAAAAGGAACTCTTCTGTTTATTTTCACATTCATATATTTCAATAAGACCTAAACAACTGTGGAGAACATGGCTAAGTATAATATTCAGAAAAAATGAATTTTTTTTTAAGATTCTCCGTATGATTTTGTATTCCCTGACCTGCTACAGAAGACACAAATAAAAAACCAGCATTATAGTGCTCTGGCATCTCAAATAGTTTTATACACTTAAGAGGCTTTAAGAAAACCCTCACCGAGTTATGAAAAAAAAAGCAAGAAAAAGTAGTTCTATATTCATTTTAGAGCTTGGAAACCTAAAAAGGGTCTTGGCTAAGGTAAAATTACACACCTAGAAAAAGTTATGAATGCCATTTAGAACAATTACTTTCAGTTTTGCCATTCTGTAGCATCTTATGTAAAAAAAAAGGAAAGACACACAGGAACAAATTCAAAGAGTAGTAACAAAATGATAACAGATCTGCAAACCCAAAGTCTAGGCCTGGAAAAAATTCCAAAGTGATGGCTCTGAATACAGATCAGCACATGGCATGAATTATTAGGAGCATAAATGCAGCTTAATTGTCCTTCTCTCAATCAGGCTATTTTAACCTCAGAAGTCTTACTCGTGTGATTGCAGCTTCTCTATTTTGTACCTCTTCTACATGTATATGAAATATAAGAAGTGAAATGAAGGAGTCAATTAGCCTCTTGCCCTGTACCATGTAAACAATGAGTCCTCTTTACCCCAGGGCCTAACTGAAACCAGTTTCCTCGAATCAGGAGAGGTTGATAGGCACAATATGAAAAATAAAGCTTTAAAAAAAATAGATTTGTTTTATCACTTCTACAAATATGCTTAATTAAACCATTTTAAAACCACCCTGCTCTTGCATCTTTTACAAGGAAAGTGTGTCCTTCTCTTAGCATTTTTTTTTCAGTTATAAGCCATACACACAAATTTTAAGTTAAATCTCAGCAAGATTCTGCATTTACTTTTATAACTGACAACTTTAAAAGTTATGAATAAGGAATATATAACAACCCAAATATTAACTAACACAATGCATTTAGTGCACATCTCCATTCACAGAACTGGCTTACCATGTATCATTTTGTTAAAATTTGTAATTTTGCTCTTTAGCTAACACAGACCAAAATTTGCAGGATTAGGCAGTGGTATAGATTAGAAGAACAGCCAGCCATGTGTAAGACAAAGACTGTTTTGGCAACTGGCCAATGAAACCAGAAGTCCCCAACAACTTTAAGGACCACTGAAAAGCTTAGTTACTATAGAAAAACACATTCACAGCCAGGTTTTCCTTAAGGATGACTACAATAACAATCAAAAAGATAAAAACATAGCTGAGTTTAGTGTAACTGTGAAACAGAGTGGGAAAATATTTGTGCATGTGGCTGTCATAATTCTGTGACTTTTCAGTGAAAAGACAATTGAGTACAGAAAAATTATCAGGCAAAACCAGAAAAAAAAAGTTAGAATGACATTGAAAATCTACTGTTCTTTGTTAAATAATAATGTACTTAAATTACATAAGAAAAAAAAATTGCTGTAGGTTTGGGTTTTTTTCAAGTACACAGTTCAGCCATGCAATGAGCTATCAAGTCCACTGCAGCATCCTCAGAGGAGACAGTGAAAGAGTCAGCTACCAGCAGTGTTTTAGGAATAAATTACTCTTCTGTAATACGAAAAAGGAACAACTTGTTAAAAGACCCTTTCAGCCTCAGTGATGGTGACTACCCTATGGTGTGGAAGTGGCTCGACTTCCAAGTGTTTTGGGACTAATCATTCCAAGGTTTATGGGCAAGTCTGTGATCCAAAGTGTCATGAAAACAACGACTCCTAATCCCAAAGAGCCTGGGAAGCACTGTTCCTGAATGAGAAGCAGAGGGCCAGGGCTGAGAACGTGACCTTTCAGTGGGGCTCAAGGAGATGACAGAAGTTCAGTGGAAGCTATGAGGTCTTGCAGCACAGAGTGGGTTTACAGTGTCAAATTCTGGGATATGAGAAGTCACCTTGAAGTGATGGTGAGCATCCTGTCAGTGCTGAGAAGCTGCCAGACCAGACTGCAGTCTTGTCTCTCTCAGTGATGCTGATGGGAATTGTGATGGTTCAGTTTTTCTTGGTGCCTGCTTTGGGATTGCACTGCCCAAACAATATCACATGAGCTGCCCTAGGGTACAAAAGACAGGAGGCCAACAAAATACATGGAAGATCCATGCCTTTCTGAAGAGGCACCTGAAAGTCCAGTGGGATAATCTAGTGCACCAGAAATGGCAACAGGCTCCTAGGTTCAGACAACACAGGGCTGTTCTCCTCAGAACCAACAACTAAGGGATCAACAGGTGCCTCAAAGCTGGAAATGAGCTCCTTTCTTATCCAACATACATCTTGTGTGTAGAATGGTGGAAGTCTTAAAAAACATTTTTTGGAGTCCAATGTAAATTAGAGATCATCCCTGGTAGGCAGAGAACAAGGTTCTGAATACCAACCAAAGAGAAGGACTTGAGAAACAGAGAAGATAAGAAAGAACCTCACTGTGTATCCCCTGGTCTGTGCCCTATTCAAAACAATCTTCTATCATGAACAAGGAAATTAATTTTAATACTGTCCTTTAAACAACACTTGAATAACATCCCTTTGTTAATTTGCAGTAGCAAATGAAATCTTATTTTGGGAGTGCAAGGTCCAGTTAAATTACTTGAGTGCGGTCTGAAAGTCACTCTACAACAAGAAACTTAGATAATTTATTCATGCCATTTGAATTTTTCTGTGCAGAGTTTCCCTTATTCCTAAATAAGATAAACACTTTTTTTTCCCCAAAGGCTTATTTCAAGAGTTAACGTGGACTTTGTAACTGCTTTAACATTCACAGATGGAAAGTGGTACATAATGTCAAGTATCATAATGACAATTGAGGGCCACAGCATAAACGGAAATTATAGAAGGCTGCACAATTAAAAAGAACAGTCTATTCCCAGAATGTGGAGAAAAGTTATTGTAACCCTTTTTGATCAGCAAACTCTTCTTGTTCATTAAAGGTGTAGGTGTGTATCTCCAAGTCCCAGCAGATTGTCACCAACCTCAGTCGCAGTGCTGGGAAGTTAGGTAATGAAATACTTCCACTAGGCTATCCTAACTCTTACCTCAAATGAAAACACATAGTTAAGACATAAACTAGAAAAATGGGCAGTGCATGAATTCCAAAGAGGAATGAGTGGGGTTTTTTTTGTGCATTCCTTCAGTTAATATTTTAAAAAGACTTTTTCTAAGACTTGTAGGATTTCCTTGGGAATAGAGCATCTGAAAGGTAGATTTTGTTCTTTACAATGCACGTTCCAGACAAGCCATATCAATATACAGAATGGGAATGAAAGTTTAACTGAAAATCTGTGAGTGTTGGTCATAAGGAGTTAAATTTTCCATCTTTACCAAGCAGGCATTTCCTGATGATGATCTGCTGATTTATGTATAATTGCTTCAAAACTGACTTGGCAGTGGGAACAGGGGCTAAAGTAACTCTGAAGAGCTGAGGGTTTTATTCCATGCATCAGACTACAACCTGACAGACAGCTCTTAAAAAGTATTCCTACCTTGAAAATACACTAATTTTTCATTAAATCATTAATCTGCTAAGAAACTTACAGAGCTTATCAGAGTCTACAGAAGATTAACTATACTTATTTATAAAATAAAAATGAGCCATACTCTAGACAAGTCAAACAAAACACAAGTGATGCATGCACATTGCAGCCACGGGAGTGTCTGCACCACGAAAATGTGTAACCACAGCTGGACTAAGGCAGGTGTACTCTAAAAAGTATTAGACATAACTTAGTATACTATTTACATATTAATACCACATTGCTACTTTAAGAATTAGTAAAAAGGAAATGAAAGCAGAATAGGGATCTATTAAAAGACAGTGCATCTCCCATGTATGGGAATAAAGCTTTTACGTTATTTGTAGCACTGAGATGAAAACCATATAGCTGCCCAATGCAATTTCTGTCCCTCTAAAACTATTTTCATTAAAAGCCTACAAGTTCTGTTTCAGGAACAGGCAACTAAAGATGAAGTTCTTATACTTAGTTGCACTGAAGTTGCATTGACATTGTATTTGCCCATCAAACAGAACAAGAAATTCGGTATCTGTATAAATGCAGACAGTGGGGATGTATCCATACATGCCATGAAGAACGTGGAGCACCCTGGCTCCCCAAAACAAGGGCACAAAACATACAAAGAAAGGTGCTGTCAGCTGTGGTGTGTCCAGGCACCCCTGACTGTCCTTTTCCAGTTCCCCCACACAGGAAGTGCTATTCCCATGCTCCATGTAGCAAAGGAGGCAGAAGCTCCAGCAGTGGAGATCCCTGCAGGGAAGCCTCATTGGGACGTTGTTCGAAGGGGCTGTGCATGACCCCAGAGCATTGCTCTGTCCACAGGCTTCTTCTGTTTGGGCCAAATGCCACATTGACACCCTCTGCAGCTCAGCACCAAACACCTTTTCCATTCTCCAACAGTTTACTTGCATTTCTGCATAAGTGCTGGTTTCTTTTGGCTCCAAAGACAGCCTCACCTGCAGGGTTTCATTTTTCTGTTTGACACCTTGCTGTTGATTTTCCCTTACTGCACAAAAGAACTTGCTCCAGTGCCTCTTTCACAACTGCTTCTTTGTAGTAAATGAAAACCTTAATAATTGTATTTTCATTGTAGAGTTGATTAATTTTGACTTTGTTTAATTTGTGGCATTTGCTGAGATCTTTGGGGCTGGGAATTGGAGAGCACACTGTACCACTGTACTTTGGACATAGGGGGTTTGCCAATTTATTTCTTGCCTCATTTGTCACAAAACCTATGAAACTGCAGTCCAAAGCCAGCTTCGTATTTTTAAAGGCAAGGCAAAAATGTATTTGTTTTTCTTCTAAATTAACATCTCCTGGCTAAATTAATCTAGTTTTTCAAACTCAGAACCAGAGCCCTCACTAACAATGAGACTCTAGCAAGCAAGATAAACCCAAAGATCAGCTCAGCAAAACAGAACAGATTGCTTCTCTCCAATTACAGCACTGAAGTTGCAATAAATGCATACTTAACTTTAGGTACAGACATATAAAACAAAAAATGAGGATGTAGAAAGGATCTGTATGAGAACATGTTAGAAGAGAGAAATAAATGAAGAACTATGTATCTTACATGCATAACATTTCCTATGAAACATTTGTGTCTCCAACAGTTAAGATACCAAAAAAATCCACAAACCAGTATCTTCAGATTTCAATTCCTGACATCACTGATGTTCTGTGGCTGTGGGTGAACAAGCCCCTTCATGTTTTTCTTTTCAGTTTACTCCTTTGAGGAGCAACAATAGCATTTCTCCATTTTTATTAAAAAAAAAAAAAGACTTTGAAATGTAAAATCCTTCAGTGAAAAGAACTAAACTGAAAAATACTGTTATTTATAGTTGCATTATTAATATTTTTGAAGAAACTGTGGCTAGATGAGATAAAGGTTTTTTCCAAATATCAGAAGATATCCCTGGCATTCTTTATAACCTAACAAGTCCTAGCCCTTTCAGGTTTCCTGCCTAATGAGGGCTTGAAAGGCATCAAAAGTTTTGCAGCTACTTTGAACCAATGAATTAAATTATTTTTGTTCCTTCCAATAAAAAAAGAAGTTTCCTTTGCATGGAGAATACTCAACATGAATTAGCTACATAAGCAAAGTTTCTCTTTAGAAATTGTATCTGCAAGCCAAAGACAGTATTAACAGACAGAACTGAGCCCACTTCTCATGTGGAACAAGCTCATGCGTATAATACATTTTTACAGGACACATTTTTCATTCTTACAGACATTCAGTAAGGAAAGCATATGACTTGTGCTGAAGAATCACAAAAACTGCAAGATAACACATTCTCCATCCTCACTTTCACCTAAAGTACCCCCAAAGCACGTTCAACTGTATTTAAGGTATTTCTGATATGCTGGTGTAAAAACCTCCCTAGAACCCCTCTTCACTTTATTGAGACGAGTTTGGATTCTCATCTTGCTCCCCAGAAGACCTGAACACCACCATGGCCTTTTGGCAATACCCACCCTTTGGCTTTGGCTTGTCAGCCACTTCATTATGGACAATTTGAAGAGCAGCAGGCTTGGGAGAGGCCTCTAAGGACATCATGTAGCAGAGGTTTCCATTTCAACAGTAAACTACTGTTTATTCTTTTCCAGCCACCTACTTACTCACTTTATAGTGGTTTACTAAGGAATACAATCCCTACTTTGTTGATGAGACAGTTCTGTGAGACGATGACGCAAATCCTCCTGAGATCAAAAACTACTATATTACCAAAACCATGATCTGGCATATGGGGACACCTGGTTGATTTGTCCTGATTTAGTCTCAAACAAGCTAATTGCTCTGTTATTCAACACTTTACTATTTTCTAAACATCTACAAATATTTTTGACCATTTACTCCAATCCTTTTCTGATGAAATCCCTCGCTGCTCAAAGCAACTTGCAGTTGACATATTTTCACAACAGTCTCAGTGGCCTAAAATCCTTATTCATGAAATTAACTAAAAGATCAAGCTAACTGATTGTACAGCAAATACAAACGATATAATTTAGTTTAACCTCATATGCAAAGCTTGATTCCTAGATTACACAGTGGAAATAAACTAGTGCGATCCTGTAGTTTTCAACTCAACATGAATTTTAAAGCCATAAAATGCCAGCAGACTGAAAAAGAGTTATAGGTCTAGAGAAAGCTATAGCTGTATCTATTTAGTGCTTGAGGCAGGGCTGAAAGAGGGATTTAGGCAACACCAAATATAACGTTGTGTCAAATGATTTTTCAGAATTCCCTGCGTTCCTATATGCACTAGCTCCTAGTCCAGGAAGATAGTTCTCCTGCAATCTGCAGAAAGGATAAAACTACTGAACTGGGGAAAAGTGACTTAATAGCAATGACAGCATCATACCTCAAAGAAAGAAGCTTTCATAGTGCTTAGTGTCATCTTTTAGGATTTCTAAATGAACAGTTCTGGTCAATTTTCATGTTTTTAACTCCAGTTACATGGAATCACTTTCACTGCACACAAAGTATCCCCAGACAAACCCAAACCAACAATTCCCAAATCCTATCGCTATGGAGATTTCTCAGAAATTCCACAGGCTTGCAGATGATGATTCTTATTTTGCCTAAAAGAAATCAAAAATATTGTTTGGGAAGGGAGGAAAACAAAAAAGACATCACTGATATTCCCATACAGTATAAAGACAAAGACTCCATGTACTGCCAACAACTTGACTCATTTCTCCAGTTTTTCTTACTCAACTCCCACTTGTTGTCTTCCAGAACTGCAGGGAAGCAATTACTTGCTTCAGAAGTTATTTCTGTAATTAAAGCAAATTGACCTCACTTTAAAAAAAAAAAAAAAGAATTTCTGTTCCACTCCAAAAAAGCCTGGAGTTAGACTGTGCCTCACCTACACCCTGCAAAGCTACACTGTTATTTTAAACCCAATAAAAGAGTGACTTGCACATGCACAGTGACCATGTGAGCACATCCACCCTGTGAGAGCTCCCTCCTTGTATTTTGAACTATGTTAACAATGTCTGGATGGGATTTACAATTGCTCAAAGCTACTATTGTTCACACTACATTAAATCTACAATATATGCAATGAGATACCATAATATTTTCACTTGGAACTTCTATTAATCCACAACTTGACTGTATTTAATGAAATATGTAGTGCTCACAGAGTTGATTTATATCCATTACTATTTACAGTTCACGTTTATAAAAGAGGAAAAAGCACCCTAAGGAACTCATGGTTCTTTTGACTTTAACAGAAAGTAAAAAGTGCCTGATTTGGTTTAGCTCAGTAACACCCCTGGAAGCCCCAGAATCTTATAGCTGGATTAGGGATGGCGACAGGAATCACTGATGCAGCTGAAACAGCCAGCATGGGAAATCTACTTTTGCTATCAACCCTGAGCCAAAACACTCCTGCATATTTTAAAACAAAAATTACAGTCATATTTATGCTTCTTGTGTATAGAATTATACACAAACAATGTCTTTGCATGAAGAAAACTTGGAAATGTACTTTTGTCAAGTGTTGTTCTAGAAATAAGTGAAGTGGAGTATTCATACTTCCAAGGGAAAATCACACAGATTCCCTTCAACAGATAAACTTTTACTTCTGACAGAACTGAGTGTATTTAATTATACAGAATAAAGGCACACAGAATTAGTTAGCAGAAGGCAGTATACTGGTATATATCTTAAAAGCAATCTGTTCTATGTATCAGTCAAAATAAAACCATCACTGTCCCTATTCCTCTACCAATTTAACACTGGGTTATCTAGAAAAAAAACAACACAATTCTTTTTCTTTTAGATAACACAATCTGCATACAGGTTATGATAAAAACAAACTTTTACCAAAGCAATGCCCTCTGGGCAGTAAAGAACATGAAATTTTCTTGTGCTGCACCTGTTCCCTAAGATTGTTTGCAGTAATGACTAGCAAAAGAGAGAAAAGACAAGAGGGGTACTCATTCACTAGTGTCAGGATTGTGTAAGCCTAAAAAAACCATACATTTTAGTACTCTGTGTATATATATGCCAAGATCTCTACTGATGAGATCTTTCAGAGCAATTTCTGTAAGAAGGTTGTGATCTATTAATAGAAAACGAAAGCATGACAAAACCTCTGCATTTTTAACACTGAGGCTGTATGCTAAATTTTTCACATTCTCACTTGAAAGAGGTTTAATTTTCTTTCACCATCTAGAAAAATATGCCACTTTAAGTATCACTTCCACTAAACCCAGTCCCTGGAAAAACATATCCAGAAAAATAACCTCCCATGGAAAGGCATGGGAACAAGAGCATAGTGTAGCTAAATTCTCCAGAAGTTAATGACTGGACCTCTTTTTCCCAACTCCTCCCTACAACATCAATAGTCTTGGAAATTACTGAGTGGAGCAAAATGCTTTAACACCACCTGGTGTAGTTTTCAGCAGTTGGTTTTACTTCCAGGCCTGTCACGGCTCATTAAGATAGTACAGTACTTTCTGTCTGCAAGATTGTTCTTGGGGACCATAGAGTTCAAGATAAAATGAGATTCAGAGGTTTTATCACAAGACAGAACAGGACTGTGACACATGCCAAGGTTTTAGTATCTGAAAAGCTACAGAAGAAAAAGATTTTCAAGGCAGGTGAAGAGTAACAACAAGCCAGTTACAAAAGATTAATATAGCTTTTTTGCGGCATAGAGCGCAACAATCTAATTCCGTGTGTACTGATACGGGGCACTTGGTTTATGGAGGCTTTGCTAAAGGTTCATGTCTTTGCTTTGCAGTTTTATCATCCTGTGACACTTTGAGATTCAAGATTCACTTATGTGAAACATTTGATCAACCGGTTTAGTACTGCTGCCCAAAAATGGGTTAAACTTCTGCTTGCTTCCATGAGTCAGGCCATCTAGTGTGAGTTGCACTGAGAACAGTGTGGCAGGCTGTCTCTAGTGCTGCCAGAACACTTGTGTCTCAGAGTGCTCCAAAGGCTCCTGGACAACGCAGGAGGACAGAAAGGGTAACAGGACTCATTCCTTAGTTGCCAGGAGAAAAAGAAGTGCAAAGGAGATTATGGTTTGTCCCTAGTTTTCACCTGAATTAAAAAAACAGTAGCAAAACACACCAAATTTGAGGGTAACCAAGATTTTTCAATAAACTTGAGCCTCAAAAGACACAGAATAGATCTGCACACTGTATTTCAGCTTTCCTATTGGATTCCGTACAATTCACTTGGAGATTAACAGCAGTTCCAAGGTCAGTTTATTTCAAATTATTCAACTGTGACGTCTGTATTGTTCAGTAATTAGAAATGGATTATTTTTCCTATTTCAGACTACTTCAACTGAAGTTTTTACAATTTAATAGGGTGACAATATAGAATTAAAATAAACATATATGATTAAATATTTAATGCTTGAAAATTGTAAAGGACAAAACAACAGTACAAGGACACTAGCATGTTCATTTTCACTGTATGCCCTGAAAAAGACATATAAAAAAGAAAATGCTAAAGCTAATAGAAGGAGAAAGGGACTGACACAGATGCACTTATTCAGCTTTGCCCCAGACAGTGAATCACACAGACACAGAGTGCCCCCTGTGGGACTTCAGCTTGTTTAAGTTCACATGAAGTAATTACAGGAGAAGTTTTGGTAGCACTGCTGCCATCACGTGATGGTCTGACACACCAAGTGACCCACAGACCCTGTAAGTCCAGTTCAAGATGCTGAAGAGCCTGTGCTGGGCCTAGAAAGCCACGCCTTGCTGATGTGAGGGTAATGTGCTACTGCTCTGTGGCACTGACAACAAACACAAAGGGATTTCAAACTATGGAGACACCTGTTCATCTGCTCTGGGGAACTGTTGTCAATCCATATGCATAAAGCGTAACTTCTTTAAAGACAAAAAAAATTCCTTAATTCCCAAGAAGACAATTGCGGATGAGCTGACGAGTTGTTGTTGGATGGACATCGACACTTTCTTTTCTTTTAGTTCTGCTCACCATGGGTGCATACAACCTGAAGTATTTTTGTTTGGTTAAACTGTTTGCAGGGCTTGAAATTACTTCACACCTCATTTTGGATGAACTGATTTTACTTTTCTGGCAAATAAACTGTGTCAGTTAATCAGTTTCTTTTGGACTACTTTCAATTTCAGCTTCATACTCATACCTCCAGACAATGCTGCTATATTGCTGGGAAGACAAACTTTTCAGAAGATAAACAACCTCAGCTTCCACTGACTTAATTTACAGTTGTGAGTGTTCATGTATTTTTGTATTTTGTATTTTTCTTATCTGAGAGTCAGAAAATGAAGACGTGGACTTCTCCATCTACCAAATATTTTTAAGTCACATCATGCAGGAAAACTGTAGCAGAGATATGGGAGAACAGTCTTCCTGTATAGCCCCGCCTAGGTCGGCATCTTATTTTTATGAGTAGCCCTCCTGTAGCTCTGAGCAGCTCCGAGATGAAAAAAGGAAGGTATACAATAAACAGCCTCATTAAGCTACACGGGCCTGGTTCATTTCTGATCACTGCCTACACTCTGTAACAAGGAAACACTATCTGTAGGATGAATTCATGTAATTAGAAACTACTAAACTACTCCAAAGACAACTCATGTACAGTCAGACAAGAAATCAAAAGATGTTTTCTGACAGATTGATTTTGAAACATAAATTATTTTCTGTGATTACAATTAATTCATCTGCAATATCCTTGATTATTTTTCAAGAAACAAGAGGAGAGTAAATTATTCTCAGACAAGTAATAATCCTTCTGTTGTGAGCCAGCAGGATGAAAGATTCGACTCTGAAGTGACAACTACATTATGTAAGTCTGCATACCTTGAAGTATAGGGCTAGCAGCAATTGCAATTAGCAGGAGAAGGCATAATTCAGGAAAGGGCTATTGGACAGTTCTCCAGGTCTGAAAGAACAGATTGAGAAATGCCCCAACTGGGACTTTTCAATCCTGAAGCACATGACTAGGAAGAACCTTCAGGTCCTTCTGACCATAACAAAAGGCCTGTCTAGTAAAAAAGCCACGCAGACACAGTGTCTGTTCCCCTTCCCTGGAAGTGCGGTGTCCGCTGCTACAGATTTGGCAACTGCATGAGCTCGGCCTCAGATTAGACTGTTTGTGCTTGGTTATTTTCACACACTGCCAAAATTTGCTGACAACACCAGGAAAAAAAAAAGGAAAGTAAAACTGGTGATTTTCAACAGTTTATAACTCAGCTCAGCCTAAGCAGGTTTTTATGGGACAAAGAACAGAGATTTCTCTGTAGACAGCACTTTATTCCTGCCTAATTTAAAAGATTTGCTGTGAATGATGGAAACATTAGAACTTCTTAAAGAAAACATAACAAAACAAAAATCCTAGCAGTTCACTAGTATTTCTCTGCAGTAGATCAGGTTTGGTGATATAAATAGAGAACATTATCTGCCTCTCATAATTATTTGCAATAAAGTTCTTTTTAAGAAAACGAAAATATTAGACTGAAAGGAAGAGGGCTTCAGAATACACAGTATTTCTTTAAGGAGTGAAATTTCTTGCTTGGAATAATTCACACTTGAGCTATTCAAGTGCCACACTATTCCCTAAGGAGTGAGAAATGATCTTCTCAGGGTTACAGAGTCAGTAGTAAACACAAGTTCTACTCTACGAAACAGTATTTTAAACATGTATTTTCACTAGCATTATATCTAACAACTTCCTATTAAAACCCAGAGGTAACTTTCGGGAGTCCCCTTGTTGCTTTAACACTTTCTTTCACTCCATATCTAGAATCTCCTAAAGCAGCATTTCCTAAGCTATTTTTCTTGTCTGCTCCCCAGCCCCATTAGCTGACTGCAGGGCCTAGGTTGCTAAATCTACACCTCTATCAAATCTCAAATTTAATCCGTGCTGGTTTTGAGCACCTCAAACTCTTCCCACTGAAGCATGCCCTAAAACTTAGGAAACAATACTGCTTCACCGTACCTTTGAACACTATCTGTACAACAGCTATTTGTCTCCATAAGAACTCCAAAAGCAGCTAATTGCTTCACAAAACTGACCACTCCTTCAATTACTGTTGTTTTTCAGTTGAAATAGTAGTAAATACTTTAACAACATGAGACACTTTTTGCAAAACTAGAGAACAGATGAGTGCTTTTCATAAAAGACATAGGCTGGGAAAAGGACAACAAAGAATATACTGGAGTTTCTGTATATAAAATAAGGTATTTAATTGACTGGGAGTCCTCAGCAGAGACTTGTTTGCAACAGAGCCTCATGGTGAGAGCGAGTTTTTGAAGTTTGGATGCCTTTGGCAGCTTTATAGAACTTTAAGACAGACCAGCTATGACTAAAACATGCTCAGCTAGTTAACTATACAAACGTAATGCTTTTTCCATCTTTCTCTCCATGTGCTGACAGCATTACCATTCTCTCCAGTGTTCTTCTTCCTTCTGAGGTACAATGGATCTCCCAGCTCATGCAGTCCCTGATACTACATTTCAGTACAAAAACTTTCCAACAATAACTTACACAGCTAAGAGAGCTCATCATTTAGAAGTGAGTAGTTATATTAAAGCATCTACACAATTCCAAATACATTTCAGGATATACAGTACACTACGTGTAGATTTTAATGAGAAGGTTTGGCAGAGCTGTTTGGCAGAAGAAAGTACTGTCAAGTGACTGGATATGGGATACATCTCCAGTTGCTTTGGATTCCCACATCACCTAAAGAGCTATTCTTCCCATCCTGCCATACAGCAACTCTCAAGGCAGTCAAATTTATAGCTCAATAAAATTTTTTATTAAAAATAAAAAGTGTGGCTTTTAAGTACTGCAGTCTTCCAACATTCTTATGCCAGGTCTAGATCAAACTGTTGTAGCTGAATATGAAGCTGGGGAGGCTTGGCCCACTTTATACAGCACTCCTAAGTTAAAGTTTCAAGATCTAAGCCACCTCTTTCCATTTTGTAACAGCTGTTTTTCTATCCCTTCATTAAAAAAAAAAAAAANGACCAGTGTAGAATAGTTAAACAAATAAATAATGGCTCACAAAACCACAGTGGAGGAACCACTGCTAGTCCTGCCAATAAAAATGTTCCTTCTCTTTAGGGCTGGCTAAACAACTGAAAGTGTTTCTAATGAACTGCTGGCAGCACTATCCATCATTGCACTAAATGGATTCATGTCTCCCTAAACTAAGGATAACGATTTATCTGTAATGCACAGTCAGAAATTAGGAAGTATTTAAGCCTGAGAATCCCTCTCTTCTCCCCACCTCCTCAAAGCTTGGTTTTATGCAGGCTTCCTTGTGTAAAGATGATGAGAAAAGCTTGACTGACAGAGAACTTCAAACTGCTCCAGTGCTAATGAATCATCTGCATGAGTTTGAAAAATACTTGAGCAGATCAGACATCTGCAGTCTGATTTTAACATTACAAACACCTGACATTATATTTATCTCTTCCCTCTTTTTCTTGTCATTTGCTACACTGACTTGCACCTTACCTTGAAGTAGCTACAGGCTGCTCAAAGCAAGATGGCACATTCATTAGACATAAAATAACTGAGTCCCAATAGTTGCTTAGGATCTTTGAAGTTGCTGTTGTGAGAATAATAGTAGTCTACTGTAAACAATCAAAAGGAAGAAATGTTTTTGAGCTCTAGAGAAAGTGTGAAAGTCATGTCAGCAATCCCTGGTCAGCAGTCACCTCTGAAGGCTCGACTGATTACAGACAGCTGTTATCTGCAGAGACATATCCATGCAGGGGCTGTCTTTAGAACAACAAGGATCAGAAAGGAATGCAGAGACATCAGTAAAACACGTCTACAAATAATAAAAGAAGACACTTACTTCATTTCCAGGACTTCCTCCAAATGTTTCCTTCTTTCAGCTCGTAGGTTGGTCAAATGGGTTTCCTTCTCAGCCAAAGACTGTTGTGTAGAGGACAATTTTGCTTTCATCGACTCCAGCTCCTGTTTGACCTTCTCCATAGCCATCATCAGCTCTTCTACCTAAAACATTTTTGGAGAAGACAGGAGGAGAGAAAAATAGTGCAATGTGATCAGCTGGAACTTCCTAATGTCACAACTGAATTGGAGCACAAAGGTTACCAGTGCATGGATCCTACACAGCACTTCAGGAGGCTGGAGGCATCATCCAGTGCTGTGGACAGGATGTCTACACTTGACCAAAGCAACATTACAGCTTGTGAGTTAACTTAGTTTGGTCAGTGCAACATAACCATTACAATACAAACCTTCAAGTCTTTTGTATTTCTGCTTTAGGAAATGTACCACAGGGATAAGAGGATGGCCTGTGTATGTTAACACTGGCCCACAAAAATGCAAGGTCTTAAATGAAACACATTTATAACATACCAAAAGGACAGAACATTTTCACTGCACATGATGCCTAAAGTAAAACTACATGTGCACTTAAGAGCAAAGGTAACATTCCTGAAGCAGGGAGAGGACTGGGTTCCCATGAAGATGTTCGTGAGGCTACTTGCCTCAAAATACGGTTTGAACAATGCTTTTAGGCACATGCTGGGATTTAGCAACGTAAGACACTCAAAGAGTTGCTGATGGCAGAGGAGTACAGCAGAACAATGCTCATATCTTCAGCAAACTGGAAAGATTCAGAATCAACATGATTATAAATTCTACCATAGATTTTACACAGATGAAGAGTAATTTTATTTTGCACTCAGAACAGGTTCTGTCTCAGGTAAAATTTATCACAAATTAACAAGCAAAATCACAATAAATGCTCAAATCTAGCTACATATAGCATTCAAAAACCTCTGGACGTGCTTTGGTAATTTCATAATAAAGCTCAATAGAACACATTTCACCGACTTCTTCCATGTAGGTTTTCTCTTTCCATCACAACCAAGTGTTCATAAACAATTTTATAATGTGCTTTCAATGGGAGAAACTCAGATGCTACTGATGCTGCACATAATCAAACATTTGTATGCACTGCCTTTATATCCCTCCATAGCAATCAACTTGTGATCCATCCTGGAAGTGAATTACTGAAATTACAACAAGCTCAATTTCTACTTATGTGTTTTTACAAGGAGAGTTGAGCGTGTCCTTTGCTATATAGGTGCTGTAGGAGGGAAGTATGTAACATGCTTTAATAAATCCCGTACTCCTAAAGGCCGACCTAATGACTCAGGACAAAAGTAAGACTGGTTTTCACCCTTAATCGGTGACAGACCAAGAAACATTGCAATTGAGAATTAGGAGATCTATAAAAATCTAGCATAGACATTGTGCAGTGTTTACTGCAGAAAGCCTTTCTACTTCCATTCAAATGCAGCTGCCAAAAGGTGGTCTTGTTATGCTCAGCAAACAAAAAAAAAATTAAAATATGCAACTATCATAAACTATTCAAAATGTACAGCCAAGAATTCATCTAGTAATCAACAGACCAAGAGAGAACTTCAGTGACAGGTAGTCCAAACTGGCAAGCATGGATATAATAACCAAACTTTCCCTGTTTAATTAGTGCTTAGCATGCAAAACAAGAAAATCTGTAAATTTTTAAAACTAGGAGAAAACTCCATAAAATGAAATAGAGAAAATATAACAGAAAAGAATGCAAAGAAGGACTGCAGAAATAATGAATAGCAAAAATACTACTAGGATGGAAACTGATTCTTAGAAAAATGGTGGGGTAATGAAGGTGCACTTGTGCATCAGGATACCAGCTTCTGCTTCCATTGGGTGGATCAGGAATTCGTACACAGACATTTTCCTTTAAACTGAAAAGAGGCATGCCAGCTATCAACCCCTCGGCTTGAACAGAAAAGCACCTCGAATCAACAAGCCCCCAGCCAACTGCAACAGTCAAAAGGGCTTGTGTCAGTCTGTCAGCTGCCAAGATAAAACAATCTGTGAAGTAACGTCTTCTCCATAATCAGGTCTGAAGTATTTCTGACTGGCTTCCTCCCACTGCCAGCCATCAAGGTCTGTGATGCTAATGCTGAAGGACTGGTTTGCTTGATGTAGATCTGTAGCGTGACAACTCTGTGCTGTTTTGAAGGCATGAGGAGACTGGAGCCTGATATCTGGGCCAGGGCTCCTAGGAAGGGGTGGCAAGGGCTAACTCTGCAAGAGTATCTCACAGTAGTGCTTATTGCAGGCACTTAATCTCTTTCTCATTGCTCTGTTTGATAACTGTTTTAATTCTAAGGTTATAGTTTGAATTTTTGCAGGCCAACAGAAAATTGATCTAGTCATGTATTAGGAATGGCTGGAATGCCATTTTAAACTCTGCCAACAACTTGGTTTACAGAACTGTCATTACCTTCCATGCTCTCCAGCAAGGGCCATTTGTCACACAATTTACTAAAGACAAAGTTCACCAAAATAGTGATAATTGTATTCACAGTAAAGACTTCATTGTTCAGATTCATCAGCTTGTAGACAGTCCATGGGTCTATTTCAATTAAACTTCTACAAAACAAAACATTTTATTTAGCAGCTTATGGATCTTAGTGCAGACCTGTCCCAGTAAGCACTCCTGTGAGAAATGACAGAGGAATATTCACTGGGAGCAAACTACTTGCAATGCACATCCAATTTAGCCTATACAAAAAACTTAACATCTACCCTTGAATTTTTTTCCCTGAGAGCAGCTAATTATATAATAAAGAAAAGATATTTGCCAAAACCAGAGCTCTTGGCACACTGAGACAGTTTCAGAGACACGCTGTTGACATTTTCAGTTTAGCTGCGGGTGAGCTTGTGCCCTGTCGGTTGGAGCTAGAAAGTCTCCACCCATTTCAGAAGATGTAAAGAGTGAACTCTTGCTCCTCTTTTCTCTTTGCTCAAATGACAGTATATAAAGCAAAGTGTATCTCCAACTATCTATGACTTAGCCACGATTCAGTTCTCTGCAGACAGCCCAGAAAGGTCTTCATGTATTCGGAGCAGAAAACTTAAATGGAGACTTAATTTGTTCATTGTTTCTAGGCCTTAAGTGACCTGACCAGGTGACAGCTTATCTCTAAGGAAGAACATCAAGCTGAAATAAGTTTCCATTAGAGGAGAGAGCTCTTGAGAGGCTGAACAAACTATGTGAAAGAAGGCAAAGAATGTCAATTAGATCAGTATGGGATCCACAGCAGCACAAGAGGAAAATGTCAAGACAGAACAAATATTTTACATAGTATTACATCTCTTTCCTTAGGAAGCATGAAAGCAAGGCGGAGAGAAACAGCAATGCAACAGGAGAAATTTATCTATCATGTCAATGGCAGCCTGTAAAGAAATGATTTAATAACAAAAAAAAATGAAGCCCTTTTCAGGAACCTATCTACCATCTTAACCTCCCTGCTCTTACAGACGGGTATTTCAGGCTCCTGCAACTGCAAATCAAAAACCAGGCTTTGCATAGACATAGAGATACCACGTTATCTCCAAATATGTAGTGGTTCCAGTAAACCTTTCTGGCTGTTGGGTAATGTGAAGCCAGGGAGCTGCAAAGAGCTTAGTCAAGTTCCCCAAAAGCCAGTAAAAAGACAGCAAAATTGAGAAAGGGACTGTATATACAAAGTATTACTGAGGCTGGAAATCCTCCCTATCTCTGTACTAGCTCCTGGAATGATTTCTGATGATCAGGACTGCCAAGCTCCAGTCCCCTCACCTGTTACATGAGAACTAATGCACTGCTAAGAATTCCTGAGACACAATAGATATTTCAGGCCAGGAAGAATGCTATTATCAGCTGATGTGGTTGTTATTGTTTGCCTCTTGAAAGCAGAGCCCAAAGGCTCCAACACCTAAAGTCGATCCAGACAGATGGCTAGCTAATGGAACCTCAGCATCCCCAAACACTTCTGTTTAGATTACAATGTTGTGGCAGCTACCTTTTTCCCATTGTGAGCTTTCCTCAGTGATAAAGCATCACCTGAAGATAACTTTTCTACTGCACAGAAAATTGGAAAAGGCTTCTCCAGCCCTCTCAGGAAGATAGTTCTGGAGCTTAATTTTCTGCTTGCACCTTTTCAGAGAAGCAGAGCAATTGTGGGTCATGATCCAAGCAACAAATGCATCATGAATGCTGGTAACACAATGTAATTCAGTACAGTGGGACTGTGCAGCTCGAAAGAGGCAGTGGCAGAGTCATCAGTATGGGGGGGAAAAAGAGCAAAATGCTGTACACTTGAAAAAACACTTGCAGGGGCAGAGGCTCTATTCTGAAACGGTGACCCATGCAATCCATGTTTATATGCTATGTGCATACTAAGAATGAGGAAGAGGCTAAGGAATGCCCTCCACAGACAGGACAGAGGAAAATTTTCTAGTCTCAAGTGATAGGACTTGAATGCATCCAAATTCACATGTATATGACTGGCATGAAAGACAGCAAATCACTGGTACACGATATAAAAATAATTTATGCTAATGTTAGATAAGGCTTTTTCTCACCTATAGATTAACAATCTTTACAGAAGAGACTACATATCTTTTGTTGATTTTCATGGAATGGTTTGGGTTGGAAGGGACCTTTAAGTACTGTGTAGGCCAACCCTCTTGCCATGCCTTTTACTAGATTAGGTCGTTCAAAGCCCTGTCCAACCCAACCCTGAACACTTCCAATGATGGGACATCCACAACTCCTCAGGGCAATCTGTTGCAGTGTCTCACTGTGCTCATTATAAAGAGCTTTTTCCCCTATGTGCAGTCCAAACTTACTCTCTTTCAGTTTAAAACCATTGACTCTTTTCCTGTAACTAGAGACCTTGGGGAAGAGTCTCTCTCTTTCAAGTCCCCTTTTTATACTTCAAGGTTGCCATGAAGTCTCTCCAGAGCCTTCTCCAGCCTGAACAATTCAAATTCCCAGGGTTTCCTCATAGGAGAGGTGCTCCAACCCTCTGATCATCTTGGCCTCCTCTGGACCTGCTCCAGCAGATTCATGACCTTCCTGTGCTGGAGGCCCCAGAGCTGGATGCTCCAGGTGGGGTCTCTCCAGAGCAAAAGGGAGGGGCAGAATCCCCTCCCTTGACCTTACCGGTCTGTAATTAAAAGTCTCAAAGGGCATGACAAAGGGACATGGCTGTTACACTAAGATCCCTACTCCTAAGATGGAGATACAGTATTTTACGTGCAGCCAAATGTAGGAAACACAGTTTAATGTTTAATTACATACCTGGAATCAGAGTCATTTTATGTTTCTGATCGAAGGAAAGAAATTCTAGTTGTTGCAATATACATCCAGACACAGCAGGCTATGGGATAGCTGTTTATATTCATTATTGTGTCTCAGAAGTTCCAGGCAGAATACAAAATGATGAAATTTCACAGAATACAGGTACAAATACCAACACAAACAAGTCATTTTCCATGATTTGTATATAAATTAATCACTAGAGATCTTTTCAAAACCACCTCAGCAGGCTAACAAGTATATTTAAAGTTATTTATTTTCTAAACATGGGCCTGTTTTGTATAAACAAGAAATTAGCATTGCAAGACAAAATGTAATAAAAAGCTGTACTTTTGCCCAAAATTAATTAGGCAAGCAAAACAAAAAGCCTTCCAGTTAAAAGTCAGTAGAAAGAATATCAGAAGGATGGAAAAAATAATTAACATGTTTCAAAGTGTCACTCTCAGATGACAGTCTCCTATTTTTCTACAGCTCTAGAGTTTTTAAAGTATTTTTTATCTCACTGTGTACATTGCTGAAATGATAAAGAGACTGCAAATTTCTGCATTATCTTTTACTCAGTTGAACTGATTAGAATGCAGAGAAGGAAAATAAATAGATATGAAAAGAAAGACAAAGAAAAGAGATCTGGCTCCTTGTAAACTTGTTTGGATCCCAGAAAAATTTCCTAGAACAGATGTTAAGACATGGAAAAAGCACAGGCCAGACTTGGGACTTAAGTATGTAATTTAACTGCCTCCAGTAACATATTACTGAGAGAAAGCACCAAGTCTGACATAACTTGGATTGCCAGCAGGACCAGATGGTTTGCTTAAATCACAAGCTAATAAACCTTTACACAAAATAAGAGGGAAATGAATTATGGTTTCATCATAGCCCCATTTTCGTTAAAGCAGTAGGGTGGCTTTAAGGTACTCTTAAAGACTGTATCCAAGACACTTAACTAAATTCTTGGCTATTCTGAATTAAGGGAACAAACTTCAAATTCCTATAGATATTGGGAAAGCTGTTAGGTATAGCTTTTTTAAAGCTAAAAATATCAGAAGAAAAGGAGATAAATCAGTAAACAATAACAAGAAAAATCTTCCTCTCCCTCAGTAAAATTATACTGTAATATCTGATTTGTAAAGTAAGGCTCTCAACCACAAAAACAGCTGAAAGCTCTGCCCCACTGAGAGCAGAAGGGTGTAAAGCAGAATGGCTCTGTCCCACCACACAGGCTGCAGCTCTGGCTTCAATTCAAGCCCCTCTTATTCAGCACCAGTGCACAGGATGCAGTAATTAAGATGTGTCTATACATCACTTTCATCTGCATCTCAAAGGGGATGCCAGACTTGCAGCACCCCTGTTGCCAAAGTCAGCTGTGTACAGCATTAGAGGACTGTGGCAGACTGCACATGGACGAGGAGTTCTGTTTGCAGTAAAGAGGGGAGTTAGTGTAGAAGCTGTGAAAATGGCTGGTGGAGTATCAGCTCTCCAGAGAAAAGGCAGGGTCTTTTGATCATCTGTAATATACAGCAGTAATTTTAGGGATGAACTTTGTCTTTCTTTACGTTACTGTGTGGCTTTCTTAAGTCTTTGTGCCTTTTTTTTTTTTAGGTTGTTTGGATTTTGTACACTCAGCATCCGTGATAAAATAGTGTCTTGGTGGCTTAACAGAACTGGTGCCACTGTTCTGTTCTTACATTATTAAATGGGAAAAAGGAGAGGAGCGAGATAAAGAGAACAAAAGCCTATGGTCTGAAAACCTGCAGGATACTGCAGATGAATGCAAATTTTCTTATCACTGTGAAACCGAGATATTCAGACAGCTGATGTCTCTTATTTCCATGAGCTGGGCTCCCAACAAAAACTGCATTATAAAAAGAGCATCTGATCATAAAAGGAGTTAATGCTCTGTGTTGCTCCTTACTGTCTCCACTGATAGCTCTAGGCAATGCAGAGCAGCAGTGAGATTGGCTATCTGACATTACCCTGTTACTCCTGCAGAAGCCACACAAACATAAACAAAGCCTCTTGTCAAGGGGTCTGTTACTTGAGTATCCACCAAGTGCTTTTTGCTCATACTCTGAGAGCACTGAGCTTTTGTATGGAGAAAGAGGAATCGGGATTCACAGGTGTTTGGAAAAGAGAAAACTCCTGAGCCTTCAGGACTCGGTAAGTCACAGCTGTGTCCTGTCAGGATGTTTGGAGGTAGCTTTGACAGTTGTATCTCCTAAATGTGGGCCATAACCTACATAAATAAGCAACAGCCTACTGCTGGAACAAGAGCTCTTGAGAAGGAAACAATAATTGCCTCTGCTTAACACAAACAAAGTATTTGAGTCAGGCCTTGAAAAAAAGGAAGTGAAAACTGAATTCTGATTTCTACTGAGGAAAAGAAATCTGGTTTAGTCACTGTTGTCTGAAGACTATAACAAGTCAATTCTATTTCTACACTTTCCTCAAGTGAAACCATTATCCAATGAAACATTCTCACTATGTTTCTTAACCCATGCAAACGTACCAAAGGAAGCTGTCCTATTTTACTTTACATGGATCTATAGTCTCAGGAAACTATCTAGTGTTTATCTTCCATGGCTAGCAATGAGTCTCTCCCATCCCTTGGGAATACAGCAGCTATTTGTTCCTTATTGTTATTCCTAGCGATTGTTTGTTATCAACAATCACTAGGAATAACAATTAATCTTGAAAAAACCTGGATTTTGATAACCTTTTTAAAAATCTCTACAGAGGCAGAGACACC
This sequence comes from Dicrurus megarhynchus, assembly GCA_013399195.1. Lineage (NCBI taxonomy): Eukaryota > Metazoa > Chordata > Aves > Passeriformes > Dicruridae > Dicrurus > Dicrurus megarhynchus. The sequence continues at coordinate 173,269 of VXAD01012528.1, forward strand.
CAAATGCAGCACATGAAGCACATTCTGTGGAGCACTGCACACACTTATTTGGCACAATTTATCACATCCAAACAAAATTCTCTAGATCTAGGTAGGGTTAATTCATGATACTCCAGCCACAACTCTAAACATGGCCATCTTCAAAATAAATTGCCCTTTCTTAGGTTTCATCTACAGCTGCTAAGGTAGAAGCGAGACTAATTGCCAAAGGTTTTTAGCAATTTTTCACCAGCTTTCTGCAGACCATGCTGATTTCCATTTTGCTGCATTTTAGACAGTTTCAGGTTAACTAGGATATGTCACTATGGCAGACAGTTTAGACCTAACTGAATAATATTCAAAGTAAGTATTTAATGCTGTGCTACGCAGCATAGCAAAGACTGTCAATTTATAAAACACAGATTGATTTTCCAAAGAGAAAAATTCTGGGATGATATATTAACTCACTGCAAGCAGTGCAAAGCGTTATGCTGATTCCATATACAACTTTAACACTCTTTTCCCAAAAGACATTAAGGATCATGAACATAAATAAACGAAAGCACATGCACTGCTATGTGAAGGTTGAACATGTGGCAAACTGAAGAAGCACAGTCTCATTGGCAAGCTCAGGAAAGTTTCCACCTCCCCAAGCTTGGGGAAGCAGATCTTTTAGCATTGTAGTTAACAGAAAGCAAATAGCAGAACCTAACGACAATAAATAAAAAGAACTTCCACTATTTGGAGCCAACTGAATTCAGGCTGAAATTCAGTGAAGGGTTTGAAGGAATCCAGTGGCAAAAAGCAGTACAGGAAAGTCTGGAAGCTTTTGTGGGAAATACTTCAAATGAAGAGGCATCCTCAATTTAATGAACCTCAAGCTTGTCACTTTCCTGTGTTTTTCTATATACGAGAATGCTATGGAAAGGAAACAGTTTCTTTTCTTGCACTTCATAGATTTGGGGGAAAAATCAATTATGTCAGAAAGAGAACATATATTTTTCAATTTATGAATCTAATGTTCAAGTCTAATGAGCTTTTCTAATGCTTTAATCTACGTATTATTGTATCACACTTGCATTTAAGATTACAGTTAAAGAATGCAACTGAAAAAGAAATTTAAAATGAAAAAAGCACAGGGCTAGCTTAAACAAATACTAACACAAGTATTTGCATGGGTCCTTACAATTACAAACAAGCATTAATGTAACCAAATCTGCAAGAATTTGATTTTTCTCTTGAGCCACAACAAATAAAATGCTGTCTAGAGGTAGGTGGTTAAGAAAAGAATATAACAGGCAGAGAGATGCCAAGATAGAGCTTTGTCTGGAATACCTGACTATAATAAAAGGCATAACATGAAATAGGTATTTATCTATTAAACAATAAAAAGGGATAAAAATACAGACAAAATTAGCTTAAAATCAGCACTTGCACCAAATTTATATATAACGGTTTCCATCAGTGTTTCTCATTTCATTAAATGAAAAGGTGACTTATATGGAGAAATGCTCAATGTATATTTTGCACAGAGGTTAATTATCCTTTCAGTGTCCCCAATTCTCCTGAAAGTCATCAAATTTTGACTACTTTGCAACCTTAAACGAGAGCAACAAATTAAACAAAAACAAAGTCATCATCCCTGGAGGAACTTAAAAGACAGGTAGATGTGGTGCTCAGGGACATGGTTTAGTGGTGGGCTTGGCAATGTCAGGTTAATGGTTGGACTCAATGATCTTGGAGGTCTTTTCCAACCTAAACAGTTCTACGATTCTAAAGGATTTAGAAGTTTTTTTGTCTGTAATGTTAGAAAAAGATCTCTGCCTCAAAGTCATTAGGCATGATTTTCGATTCATCATTTCTCTCTCTATTCATTCTTCCCATCTGGAGGCAAAAAAAACCTCCCAAGCCCCCAGCTCAGCACAGCTGAACACAACTAGGACAGAAAAAATTCCACTCTTCCAGCTCTTAAAAGGTACATTACTGAATGCAGAGGGAATTACATACCAAATTACCTCTCCCTTGTACATTTTTCCCTTGTTTATTTTTCCTTAACAAACAGATACAAATTTTTAAGTAAGCATATGTGATAGAGAATTTCAGGAGTCTTGTTATCAACACATTTTACACGCAATGTGTACCTGAAATAATATTAAATCCTGCTGAAATAATTTATAGAGACAGTGGGAGAAAGAAATGAGCGTAAGAAAATACATTTAAACAATACATTACTTTTACAATATTCAGTCTTTTTTTTTTTTCCTTAAAAAAGGACAGCAGAAAAATCTGCCCTGTGCAGGATAAAAAGACACAGTGTATGAACACAGATACAGCTATTTATAGACCTACATACTTAACCTCATTTGAAATGTCCCACTGAGAACCATAACTTCAAAAAAAGTTGATGGAAGGTGTCAAGATCAGACTGCCAACTCAAAAATTTCAGTTTAAGTAGCTACTTAAGGAAGGAAGGAATGACGAGGTAATGGTCATTATTTTATGTGTTTATTTGCCATTACATTTTAGGGTAAGGAATTAAATGTTAGCTGATACTATACAGAGAGTGCATTTAACCAGGAGTTGATATCAGCGAGAGAACAGAGCTGCACTATTATCAGCAGAAGCATTATTTAAATGTCTAAAATCTTCTGCTTTTCAAATTTGAAGGAAATAAAATAGAGAGAAATGTATGCTGTGGTCAGGCAATGCACCATCTCACTCAAAGAAATAGTAGCACATTGTAAAGGCTGCAATAAGTGTCTGCTAAAAGTATTTTTAGTAATAATACTAAGCAATTCCTGCCTTCACTTCTCAGTCCTGCCCCCACAGGTCAACGTTTCCTCAGATGTCCCTCAAGTTCTGCATGGGGATCCATGAACCAGGTCAGTGAAGTGCTCCACATGAAAAACTCCCTTCAAAAAATAAGAGTTGTTACCATGAATTAGGTCACCACTCTGTTTCACAACACAGCCCCAGAACGACCTTGGCTGGGAAAACAGCAGGGATGTGCACTCAAGTCTGGGGATGAAAGTGAGCAAGGAGAAGGAGAGCATGAAGTATCTTAGGTCAGAAGACATTTGTGAACTATGCCCTCCAGTAACGAAGGCTCAAAATGCCAGTAATCCTACTACTGTGCTCCTTGAGACTAGAACCTGCTAATTATTGATCGACCCTGAGTCACAGAACCTAAACTTGTGTTTCACTTTATTTCCCTAAAAGGGTCTCATTCTTTCATGAGGATCAAAGCACGTTTCCAGCATTGTCCTGGGAATGGTGCTGATTAAGACTCAATTCATACGAAGGATAACCTCCTGCTTCCTGCTGCAGGAGAAGGGATGGTAAGATGCACCAGGACAGGGAAAGGGTTTGTGAACAAGACAGGGCCTCTTGTCAAAGAAAACCTCCAACAGTTTTTCCTACGGAGCAAAACAACAGCTGTATTTCTGAGCAGGGAAAAACTTCTATATAATTCTTCTTTTTCCCCCTGAGGAAAATAATGATAGCTTTTCTAAAATAAACTCAGGTTTGGTTAATGCAGAAATTGTGCCTGAATCTACCTTTACCATCTCTAATAAAAAAACCCCTTTAGGATAGAAGCATTTATGTGAGAAATCCTACCTTCAGCCTTATGGGCCGTACTTACAAAGAAGTCTCCATACACCTTCTGACCTTCCACACAGAGGGCTGAACTAGGGGGACCAGCCACAGCACTACACAACCCCCCAGCTGTAAGGAATTCACAGTGATACTCACACAGAGGATTCAGCAGGTGCACCAGCAAAACCATGTGATGACTATTAGAAAGAAAGGCTTGAAGAACTTTCAAGCCTTCCCATGTACGCAAGACTGCCTCATCTGCTGTCTGTATGGCAGGGTTTCTGCTACACAGATCAGTAGGGATAATAAAATGACACCCAGTTCAATGGGTGCTCTGCTCCCAGCAGGAAATGCCTGATTTTATTTTTGGGAAAGATGAAAGAAAGAACAGGTCTAAAGTCCTGAAATAAACAGAGAGCTTTAGTCAGCAGGAGACATCTTGCATACACAGATGGTGTATTAACACAGTTAACCCACTGTCACAGTTAATACACACTGACAGGATATTTTCAAACACTAGATTACAGAGAGCAAGATTTTAATCTATGATGGATATATGAGAACCATGAAATGCAGGGTGGCTTCGTGGACACTGTAATTCAACTCTGAAGCCTATGAAATAGCACAACACCACACACCATGAGATGATGGAGGGTAGGATTACACAACACGAGGCTACAATAACAACACTAAATATTGGGGCAGAGGTGCACACAAATGAGATGTCCTCATACCTTGAACCACCTAAAGCCAAAATGGTTGACCTCATGCACTGATTCATTAAAAAGCTTCAGACAGGCAGTGAAGTGGCAGAATGGTAGAAAACAAGATAAACAAGAGAGGAAAGAAAAAGCATGCAATTAAAAGCAAATTATAATCAGTTTGAACAACATCAACATTTTAAAAATTACACACGTCACTCACACTTGGTCTAAGAATATTCATAACCTATTATAGGGTTTGTGAAAGTCAATGGATTTGCCATTGATAGTATATGGAACATAGAGTCTTGCATTTTAAAACTCTTAAATTATCTGTGTTTGTCTTTCAAACTTTTACAGAGAACTTCCACAGAACATAATAAAACACAGAGGGCATTCTTTGAAAGTAATTGAAGGAATATGCACTGAAAAACATTTGAAGGGAAGTCTCCTCTGCACCTTGGAAAAACAGCTACTTGCCACCACTTTAAATACACCTGACTGTATTTAACTGATACCAAAACCCTATTGGACAAAGTGGGGCACAGCAGGTCTCCCAGTGCTGACTGGAATAAAGCTCTCCAGAGCATCTTCCTCTGTGCTGATTTATTGCTCATATTTTAAAAACCATAATTGGTCAGAACTGGCAGTTTAGTTACGTTGCAGTAAGACACTGCTGTCATGGATGTCAACTTTTCTGTCTTCCAATACTGCTGCTCTCACTCCATCCTTCTTTCTCCTCCTCACTTCCATATGCACTGCTACATCCAAATTAATTTCTTTTTTATGCTGTTACCTACCATATTCCACCAATCTTTATCCACAAGTCTTACTCGTCGTGGTTCTCTTCCTCTCTTCTCAATCTCTCTCTTGACCCTGATGGTTTATTGATCTTCAGGCTGTGCATTTCCCTGCCTTGTCTCATTTTTAAGATGTTACACCCAATTCCAATGATCTTGTTTTAATATTTATAGATATATTATATATTTTTATAATTATATATTTTTATATTCTTTGAGCACCAGCTTCTAGAATAGAAAAATGGTCACTTTGTCTTGTAACTAATTAATTGAAACATTATAACATCCTAGGCATCCAATCACATTCTAGTTTGATTACTTTTGTGCCTCATCACAGAACCCAATGCTTCGTTAGATATGTTTTCCTTTCAAGGACATCTAATCTTCAAAGCGGCATTCACTACCCAGTTACCATTTCTATTTCATGCAATTTTTTTAAAGGCTACAAGAAGTTTGGAAAGAAGGCATTCTTGAAAGTGAGTTCCATCATACTGTCTAGGATCCTAAAATACAGCAACCAGAATTATCCTCAATATGTCCATCAGCAAACAGGTGAGCTTGACTTTAGCCTAAAGAGTACTTTCTTCTGGAAAACTCAGATTTTTACTTTTTCTCATTAAAGCCTAAGATACAATACATGTTAAGAAAAACCTCTTAAAATGTTTAAAAGTGCACTTGGTCAGAAGTGTTAAGTAAATAACAAAGAGATTCCTCCACTGAAACACAACTAACCAAATGCTCCTGTTTGCTAATTACTGACATAAGGAACAGTGAAAAACACTGAAGAGGCTCACGAAAAGTAAGAGTGCCAGTTTCAGCTTCTGCTTCACAAGCTTTAGCAAAATCTCACAGATTTATTCATCACTTATGGTATGCCTTCTTGATGATTACTTACCTGAGTTAAAATCGGGCACATCCGTGAGTTATCTCATCAATGGCACAAAATCAATCAATGCATAAAAGTTTCTACTTGTGGCTTCAGTACACAAGTGTGTATTTTCTGTGTGCATGCTTGGCTCAAGCCAAGGGATCTGTCTCTCTAACCAGTTGTTTTGCAAGTGCAAGGAGATTGTGGTCCATAAACACAACCATGCTAATAAAAATCATTGTCTTTCAAATACATTCAATGAACAAGACAGTAAACCTAAGTATGCCTTACACACAGGAAGGCAGCTTTGACAGGCAAGACAGATCAGAAGTTACTACTTAAACCAGTATTTCAAAAGGTATCTCAGGATACCTTATATTTTGATTTTAATTTCAAGAAAATCTTACCTATGAAATACAAATTATTATGAAGGCTTTGCAGACTTTATGAGTTCTGTTACCTAATTCTGGAACAGACACAGAAGATCATCAAAGAAAGCCAGCTGTGTTTCACGCAGGAAAGCAGGGAAATTAGTACTTTACTGTCTGGTTACCTTCCTAGGAGGACTACCAGTGACTTTACAAGATTGCAGACCTGTTTCTCAGCATTGATCCTGGCTGACTCCTCTTGTGCTAGCACCATTTCCCGCTCTGCAGTTATCTGAACACTTTCTCTGAGTGCCTCTTCCAATTCTTCAATCCGATCATCCTTTTTACGCAGATTGTCCTGGAAAATGACGGGAGACTAGGTGAAGATGACTTGTTTGGAACTACAGCCTTTTAACCAACCAAGTTTTAAGCCAACCAAAATGTGTTTTTCCCTCCCAAGGCGCAATTGCAGGCAAATAATCTTCACACAAAGGAAAGAATGATGAAGGGATGCAAGAGTAAGAGGAAGATCACAGTAAAGAGAAGGAGAAAGCCAGCAAAGCAGGACCTCAAAGCAAGAGTGCATGCCTGGTGTGGATATACCACAGTCCCGGCAGATTATACAGCACAGAGAAGCAAGGATTGTTGGAAAATAAGGATTAGTAAGCAGTTCTGAAGCACAGAAGCCAGAAGTGGCAGGAAGGTAGCAGGCATTCAGAATTGCCCATTTGCTCACACATTCAGCAGCAGGTGTGGTAAGAAGGGAAACAGCGCTGCACTTTGGAATTCGCCATTTCCAGGTTAAGAGGGAGAAAAGCAAACATCGACCCAACAGAGTTTTCCACTGTTCAGATTAAGTCTTAAAGAAAGTTTTACATCAAAGGCTCCCTAGGAAATATGAAGGATTCATCTGGGCTGTCTGAATCTCAGACATTCAAGTATCAAGACTCCCTAAAAACTTATTCTTTGACTAAGAGCATCTTTACAGCTGTGAGTTCAGCTGTGCCTCATATTTTCAGAACACGGAAGAAAACTGTATTGCTCCCCAGAAAAGATACTGTTTTATTGGTTTCTAAAAGCAGCATAACTTAAAAAAATATATATACAAAATAATGTTATTGTTATTTGTAAAGGAGACTCTCCTAACTTTAGTCTTGCAAGGAAAATAAATGTGTATCTGCTGCTTCTGCAGAAGCAGCTCGGACAGAAGGCTGCAGAGCAGGCTGTGCATACGTGAATGCCCTGGACCGTGGCTGCTTAACAAATCCACCGCAAGGGCGCAGCTTGACAGAAGATTTCTGTGTTTCTTGTTTGCAGATTGCTTTAGATCATAGGGTTCAGATGAGGTATTAATGCATACTGAAGTTAATATATGGCTTTTTGGCCATTTCAGCAGCAGTGGAAGAATCAAAAATGCTTTTCTTTGTTGGCATTTTGCTCTTTGTCAGATGTACCCCTTTGGCTTCTGTCCTTTTCTATTTAGAATTGTAATTTTCTACTGATACACTGAAAGAGTTTTGTACCATACAAAGAACAAAGTAAAAGAAGACTAACTTGGAAAACAACTGACCTTGCAACCTTCGTAATGAAAAAATGAGTCACTGGAGTTTAACAAATGAATCTGACTTACTCCTTGAACCCTGCTTTCTAGGACCATATCCCCAAAGACAGTTGTATGAAAACCATTTCTGACAGTCTCAAAACTGCCCCTTTCAATGAGAGTGTTCAAGCAGAGATGCAAAGCTTTGTATCAGACTAGTGCAGAACATGTGGCACCACTGCCCTGGTAAAGAGCAAGGCTGGTGTTCAACCACCAGCACAGGCAGCAGGAGTAGCTAGGCTTTGCAAGCAGAGGAGCTTTCTGCTGATGGGAACATTGCAAGGTGGAGTCACAGGGCAAGTCATTGCTGTTCTCTAAAGAAACAAATGGAGAGATCTACATTTCAAAACTATGAGTTACTTAACATGTTTTCATACTTTCTGAATCTTTTAGGAACACTGATAACATCTTCCAAAACTACTTTATGGTTATGATAAGCCTAAACAAAGCCTCATCAAAAAGATGAGTAAAAAGGTTACAAAATGCTCTGCACAGAATACTGACCAGACATGGGAAATACTTATTTGCCTATCTGCATTACAGAGTAATTATGAACTTTACTTCTTGATATATCATTCATGGACAGCCAAGTGAATGTGTAGTTCTCTGTGTCAATTAACAGAAATGGGAATGGTACATTTGAACAGCTGCATTTAAAATGGAAACTCCTTTAAAATAAGAATGCAGAAGAAAACGTTCTAACACACAGGTATATCCACTCTTCATTCCAGGCAAACATTTCAGAGGTGAATTCATGTATTAAACATGACACTATATAGTGCTCTATTCAGACAGGTGAACTCTTGAGGGACAGGAGGAAGAACAACTGGTGATACCGAAAGTACAGTGCCATGTTACCTGCATTTGAAAAATATACATCCTTATGTCATTACTTTTCCTAAAATAATACACAAACTTTTACATATATAGTAGAGAGTTGCAAGTTAAAAAGTCCAGTGCTGACTTAGAATGAATTGCCTAGAAATGGTGATCTTTTAACTTAAGTCTAATACTAATAACCCACCCAGTAAGGAAAGACTAAGTAAAAGTTTCCCCTTTCTGTCTCAGTCAAACCTAGTTAAAAGATGTGCAATTTCACTCTTCTAATGGTGTCATGATGTGTGTAACCACCTTAGAAAACCACACAAATGACTGGCAGGAGCAGCAGGTTGTTGCTTAGTCAAGTAACACCTCCACTAGTGCAACACAGTCTCAAAACACTCCTAAAGAATTATTTTGTTCCTAGCTCATTGATTCATGCCTAACTGATTAGCATTTGAATGACTTCTTTTTAAAATATAAGCTGCTGTCTCACATTAGTAGATAAAATTGAAGTGAACCTGCATTTGCCTTTAACATACCAGCATGTTTTTCCAACTGTTTGGCTCTGAACTCTAAAACATGACAGGCTCACGCTGACTTGTGCTGCTGTTGCTTTCCTCCATTTAATTACACAAAGTATTCTACCTTTATTGTGATAAGAATTAAACTCTGGAAAAAATCTTCTATCAATTTTAACTACAGTTATAACTTTTTTCCTACAGTGGCTGTTCCTCTGAAGCAATCTTACCTTTGAACATCACCCCAAGGGCAAATATTCCTGTATTTCGACAAAATTGCAGAATGATAAACAGTGACAGCCTCTTTTCAGGAATCTTATACAGATGACTACTTGGAAAGAAAAAAAAAAATATTACTTACCTGTACAGTAACTGCATTCTTCAAGGTGTATTACCTACCCAAATACCTCTGTGGCCCTCCCTCCCTTATCTTCCTGCATGCCATGTGCATGATTCTGCACAGCAGAGATGGAATTAGACTGGGATAGAGGAGACAGCTCTGCCTTTATGCTCACTGGTGGCAGCACACAGAAAATGAAAAACCCATTTGACACTGTGGGAGTGCCAAGAGTTCAGGCACAATAAAAATTTTTGCTACCTATGCTGTGATCCAGTTGCTGATGCACATGCAAAACTAATTCCATACATGCCTGTCTGAAAGCCTGAAAGGAAAAGGAGGTGTGACTGACGCACACTTCTGGGCTTTTCCTTTCACTTCAGGAAGGAAGTGCTGGGATGGCCAAGTGATGCATGTTAAAATGATGTATCAGTTTAATCTATCCTGCATTCATGTGATGTGTAATCTGCCATGAAGTTTTATGGAAGTGCATGAAATAAGATACATGCATTCACCAAGGCATTTAGGTTCAATTAAATCGGAGGTATCCTGGCAAACTTCATAACCGTGTCTTGAACTACACTCACAAAGATCTTTATGGCCTAATTTCATTCTTGGAATTAAGGTGGATTTCTCTAGTCAGCTCTTGGGAAAGATTAGTTAACAGTTTGAGAAGGCAATGAAATTATTCTTTTAACTGTTAAAAGTATTTCTAGGACTAGACAATCACCTAGGTAGGGAAAGATTTTTGTCATATAACCCTGTAAATAATGCAGTAGCACGTTTTACCTGTGCACTTTCAGAGATCAGATGGGAAGAACACAATACTGGAAGTGTTTTGCACTAGGAATCAATTACTTCTTAAACAGTGAAATCATTACATCATTACAAGCCCTTATTCTTGTGAACTATTGCTTTTTGTTATCATGTATTTCCTCAAGAAGCCATGATGTAGATAACGAACTTAATGATAATGACCTCAGTCCATTCTAGATGGAATAAAACTCTCCTAGGAAGAAAAACCCACCTTTGTGTACTGACCTTCCACAGGGTAAGTGGAACCCGGGAACTCAGGACTGTCAGCTGCCTCTAGTACTACGTAAAGCTTCCTCATGGATACGGTCATTTAGTTCTTGAGACAACAAATTCTTCACCAACATTTGGAGACAACCCACGTACAAATGTTAAGTTTTTCCCAGTTAAAAATATGAGGGCCTGATAACTCTACTGATAACTATAACTCTAAAGTGCATGCTGGTTAATTAATATGAAAAATTGAAATCTTCTTCAAAGACTTTTCAAAATCTTTCATAAAGTTCCCTTGCTTCCTCTTTTTGGCTATAACCAGTACCAAATATGAAGAGGAAAATGTGGTTCTCCTTATAGACAGCCCATTACTGAGGACTTCTGGTTTGCAATCTCAGGAATCTGCCAAAAGACTCACAAAATTATTGAAGCTGGGTTTCTGTGGTGTTGGTTGAACTACTGAACCCAGAAGACAAGATGCTATGCCAAATACCTACTCTTCAGAAGAGGACAATTGGTGAAAATAAATCAGTTAGTTAAATAATGTCTGTTTTTCTCTGAAAAATATCTGTAAAAACCTCCATATTTTCCTAAGAAGGTCCTGAAGCTTTAAGGGAATATATAAGGTGGCAGTACCAAAAGGTGGTATTACAGTTTCATTTGATTTCAGGAGCAAACAGTCATAGGGCCTTAAAGCTCAGGTGAGCATGGTGGATCTCCTTCATTCGGTTCCACATGCTGATCAACTACTTCAAGTCTCTGAACAAGAAAAGCACACAGAATTGTCACTCATAAATGGAGAAATACCGCTTACACTGATGAGACAATACTTTGACTTTTGGGGTTTTCAAGAATATACATCGGGTAAATGCTGAAGGACAGAACACTGTGGTAACAAAGCCCAATGGTAGTTATGACAGAATTTAGTTCAAAAAGAGTGTTTGGGGTCCTTGTGCAACTCGTCCAAAGCAACAGATGTCCACAGAAAATCATTTAATTCATTACCATTTCCTGAAGAAAATGGCAATATAAAAAAACCCCCAAACCTCCAAAAACGTATTTGCTTGAAAAGTGGAATGAAAGAAGAGTTTACAAACTCCTGAAGAAGGAAATACCTTTAGGGTAGTGTATAGCTTGGTACAAAGATGTAGCATAAACCCCCAATATAAACACAGATCCAACACTAAAGACTCTGAAGTAACAGAGGCAAACTACCATGTAAAGAGCTGCTACTATATACGTTGCTGGGCAGGAACAAGCAGTGGAGTTACAACAAGCACAGATGCTAATGCTGGCTGCATACAGCTGTCTCGGTGCTCTCACTCGGTAAAATTCAAAAACTAGTGTATTGGGGGTCATCTGTGATGGAGGAATAATTCTCTGGCTGTTAGGCAGAAGCTGAGTATATCCAAGTATTAGGTTTATGTGACGTTTCTGTTTCTCACAGAGCAAGATGAAGAGGGCTTTTTTGTAAGCACAGCAACAGCATTTGTAATTATCAGGAGTTGCTGAATGAAAGGAACAGTCCAAGAGCTACAAGGCACAAACTGCCAAGCAGGAGCTCCTTGATCAACATTTCCTCATCTTTGGAGATCAGACCTGAGATACATGATGATTATGTCATTAGAACAACATATGTCAGCATCTGGAGGATTGTATCTGCCAAAAGAGACACGTGGATTGGAATTCAAGCCCGACAAGTTACATAAATACAGAAAAATAACTACAGGAGACAAAAGGAGAAGGACTGCAGTAGAAGAATTTAATTCCAGTAGGAGTTGAGAGGGAAGTGCAACCAAAGCTGGCCACAGCACCGCATATGCTGTATTGAAAACATGAGGAACAGTAGAAGGTGATGAGTACATTCTTCTGAGAATACTACAATAGAAAAAGAGAGTATGTGTACATCCAGAATATGTGTGCACTTGTGGATCATCAGTTGCAGAAAGAACAAAAATATATTTACAGTAAAAAGAAAAAATGGATAATTATTATTTCTAGGTATGATAGATTTAATATAACCAGCCCATTAAAATTAGCATGGTGAAAAAAAACTGTACAGAAGCCAACGGATTATGAGAAATGACCAGTGAAATTTTCTTTTTAAATAGAAAAGTAGAAAATGGTATGGTGTTTTAACTACACTGTCCCTTGAGTATAGTTTCAACTATACTGTCCCTTGAGAATACTCAAGAGTGATGCAGGACTACAAATGATGCTGCCAACAAAAATAAATGCTCTTCTATACATGGGAAGGATGTACACTAAAATACATGTACATGGGAAAAAACCCACCCAAACCCATGAAAGTTGGGAAAGAAATGTATCAACTCTAGTGATAGAGTGCAACAGACAATAACCAGATAGATACAAATTACTACCAATGGATCTAATTTAAATGAAAGGGAAGTAAAATGGAAGGGAAAAAAAACTTAGTGAAAACTTAATGAAAATAAAGGCTTAATTTTTCACATTGTCTTTTTCTTAGATACACATAAAAGCCTTAATAAAACTTGTGCATATTGCTATTATTGCCTGACAATTGCTAAATTGTATATAAAGATGTGTTTATAACTCCAGCCATTCACACTTTTTTCTTTCAAGATGTTTTACGCCTGACCACCCAGGTGCGTTACTTTCAAAAAGTATTTCCAGAACATGCAGCACTTTTGTTCAACATCAGGAGCAAAGTGAAATACACAGGGCCCCAGATAATGAGAAGAAAGGATCCTAATCAATACTAGTTGAAGGAGAACAGGAGGAAGGAGAAGAAAAGGACAGTTCTAGACCATTATAGAGGCCCAGAAAGGGAAAGGCAGAAGCAGTGATTCCTGTGGGAAACTGGCCATGTCCTTTCCTGATAGCTGCCATCTCTGTGACACTCCTTTCCTGCGGCTGTAAGCTTGGTGCTCCCAGCACAGCCATCAGTTACGAAGCTGGGGCTTGTACAGGCACTTTTCATTAGCAACAGCCCAGACAGACCCAAGCACCTTGCCAATACTAACAACCAGGTTTACCATTTAGCAGCTGCACGGGGTGCCAGCAGTTTTAACACTTTGCTCCGGCTGTTGAAAATTACCACATTTGTAGTTTTTAAAACCTAGAGGGACGACGTTTCTCTCAAACCACAGCAGGTCACTGCATGGACTATTGAAATGGGACCCAAAGCTGACAATGCAGCTGTGAAAATGATCTGAAGTGAGCAAAAGCAATAGACATCTCTAATTGTTATGGGGCTTTGTGGGTTTTTTTGTTTATTTGGTTTGTCTTCCTTTTTCTGGGGATGCGTGTGGTGTTTTTTGGAGAGGCTGATTAGAAAAATGCTACTGTAACAAGATTTGTTCTTCACTCATAAATCAATACTATGACTCAAGGCTCCTAAATTGGTACGGGATTATAGAAGAAAGCAGCAGCAGTTCTAACCAACTGCACTATTAACACGAAGCTCAAACCCATATGTTATTCCCTTGATACAGCCTTATTTGCCTGAACTCTCTTTGTAAATGTCAGTCCTGTCATCATCATTGTACTAATATATCACAAGTCATAACACCTACCTTTCTTTGCTCATTTTCAATCCTTTAGCAAAAAGGACCATCAGAGCAGCATGCATGGACAGCTATAAAAGAGCACTTCTCTTGTTTTCCCTCTTTTTCATAGCTGAATATATGACAAAAACTGCTGCTGATAAAAACACCTCTGAGGACATGTTTACTGAGCAGTTGATCCCATTGAATCTCTTCCACTCTCTCACTTTTGAAGGGAATTCCTGCAATCATCTCTGGTTTTTGATTTTAGCCTCTGATGCCTCTTTCTTGATGTTCATCATAGTAGAACAGCTTTTGTATTTGTGCTGTGAACTGCTTCCTTTAAAGCAACCATCTACAGAGATCCTATTGCTAATCACTTTATTTAAGCTAAAAAAATCCTATTCTTAATTTCACTCCATGCAGACATCCTCCTTTCTCCACATCTTCAACCTAGAGATCATTAAAACAATCTCCATCAGCATTAAATTATCACTGTTTTTTCACACCATCCAGGAACACCCCAATTCACCCACAACCCCCCTGCAAGGCAGATGCATCAAGTGAAGGTAATTTCAAGGAAAAGATCTGCCCTGGTACAACATGGACTCAGCTACTAACCAGAAATAGACATATTAATTTAGGGAAATGCTTGGCTTAAAATATCAAAACTGTTCTCACTATCTTTATTAGTAAATGCACAATCAGCTGTACCACTTAAGGATACATCTGAAGGCAGGAAATATGATTTGTATACAATAACAGAAACTTATTCTAAGTTCAGCAAGGAAAGATCAAGAAGAATGGAATGACTTAGGTGTGCAGCAGCAGTGAATTCACCTGTATGTATGGAAAACCTATTAGATACAATTGATGAGAACAGAATAATGAAAATGCAAAAATTGTACAGCTAAATACAAACATAATCAGAAAATAATGAGTTTAAAAATACTGAAATAAGGTGTTTGAAAATAAAAGCTTCTCGTTTGTGTATCTGAAGCATTACACTGACAGTAGCTTTAAACAGGCAACTTAGTATCATAACATTCATAAAAATCACCACTAAAATCAACTGGCTTAAAACCCAAAAGAATGAGAAAATGGAAACATTTCACATTCTGAGAGATTCTCACTTCTTTGTATGAAAATTCCAATTGTTTCTATAAAAGCCTGAACTAGTTCAGAGGAATGAAAAAAACAGTTTTTGTTTTCCTTTAGCCCTAAATATTCCAAAATGATCCTCTATTATTTTCAGTCTGCAAAGCTGGAAAAAGTACTCCCTGGCTCTTGTCTTCACTCACTGCTTTTCCATGTTCAAGTATTTAATTTTATTTCATATCTGTTTGAACAGAAGCCTGTCCATATGTTTACTATTTTCTTCCTTGCCTTTACCTTTGCTGTGTTTGCCACACCCTTTTCTGTGCTGGATGGTCGGCATCGCTGCACCTTATTCACAAGGGGAATGCACTGCTGATGCACACAGTGGCACAGCAGCATTTTCTGGTTTGCTGTTTGATACTTCTCAAATGGCTTTTTAATAGTTCTTCTAACCAATAACATTTTCATAAAACTATTTCTTCTACTTCTGAGATTGCTCTCCTATGGTAACAGAGCTAATCAGAACCCATCATTGTGCACATATATTTAAGATTGTTTCTCCTGACATATATAAATAAATATATACTTATGCTGAATTTCACCTTTGCTTTTACCCATGGGTTCCAGTTATGAGATACTTGTGGAACTATATAGGTTATCTTTCATTTAAACATCCTGAATAAATCAATAAACATAATTTGGAATAGTACAAAAATTTAGTCTAATTTACAGAAAATACTACATCTGCCATTTTTTAGCTAGATATATCACCTCAGCACTAAACAGTAACTGTTTCATAGCATTGGGATATAAAGACACATGCACTTAAAATGCAAAAAAAATGTTTACAGTTTAAGAATACTCAATGATTCTTCAAAAGAAGGATGAGGGGGTGACTGGCAGGGAGAAGCAAGCTGTGCTCTAGAAGGACATGGATATCTGTTGTTGGGACACTGTGTTCCTTCAGCTTTTATTTCCTTGCTTTTCACGCCCTTTCCTTGCTTTGGAAAATCATCTGACCCCAATGCTATCAAAATTTAGGAAGAATTCAAACACAAGCAACAAAACCAACAAAATGTTCTAAAGTGAATTTGTTGATGAATTTTAACTTACTACAGACATCTTCTAGATCTCCTCCTTTAATCCTCAGTAATAGACTAAGTGATACCAATATAGTTAAGTTTTCCCCATGCCTGCATTGAGGTCTGAGTGCACATCAAACCAAATGAAGGAGATGAAAGGACTGGTGCTGACTTTTAGTATGTTACAACCTCCTGTCAGTTCTGAACACAATTTGCAGCCTAAGTCTCAATTCCAGTTTATATTTGCACATCACAGTAAGAGCAGTTGTTCTGATATTTCCTAAGAATGTGTAAATTTTAGCCAAAGAGAAAAATTTAATAGGGAAAGTGCTAATTAAAGACAGAATAGACTGATTTCTATACAGAAAAAGAAAAAAGAGTAGTTTAAGGGTGACATCAATTTGGGCAGCTTAGCAAGCAAGATTAAAGAAAAATACTGATTTAGAATGAAATTAATTAGGTTTAGTATTATTTGAAATGAATTAGAGGAAATATTTTTAAGGAAATGCTTGAGCATTTGTTCCCACAGTATAGAACTAAAAAAAAAAAATCCACGTGTATTATTTTTTAAAAATAAGTTCTGAATTCTGTCTGAGGTCCCCATCATCACCCCATCTCCCTTTCTTTTGCTAGTGTGCAAAAGAAGAATAAAACAGAATAGCAATTTTATTAAACAATGAGACTATGAAATGAGCTATGGCAATTGGTCATTTTTATTCTTGGGGAGAGATGAGTTAGAAACTACTTTCAACAGAGCAAGTAAAAAAAAAGCTTATGAGAGAGGCAGAAAAAAAAAATCAAGAAAAAGAAAAAAATGCAAATTTATTACCATTTCTCAGGCTCATGAAATAAGACACCAAAATGAAAAGAGAGCTGTTCTTCCCCTGCAATGTGCTCCTATTGTTTTGCTTAAATCTGGCCCTCAATGTTTTCTACTCTCAGGGGAGACCTCCTCACAGGAACCACACCATGCTGTCAACAGATACATTAATCTCTCTGACAGTTTTTACGAAAGCAGTTTGAACTCAGATACTAATCTTGGGGAAAAAAGCCTATCCAAAAAACATCCAGTGGTTAAGGCTGCTGGCACACATTCAGCTGTCCAGTCCTCACTGCACTTAGTTTCTGGCATATCACAAAGGGTACCAACCCTCGCCTTTGCCAAACAGCCCAGAGCACAAATAGCAGGCTTCATCTTCCACGGACACATAATGTTTCTGCAGAAAAGACTGGGTGAAAGTGTGTCTGGGGAATAATATTCCTGATGGATCACACAAAAATGTTAGGATGTAGGGAGTCTTCTTTCCTCTATTAAAAACTCTCAGGCCACATGATGGTTTTCTCTCACTACAAATCTCAATTTGCAGTTAAAGGAAATACTGGGATAATTGGGAGATTGCCTAATGCTAGCTGTAAATAGTGACTTCCACGAAATTTTTCCAGCTGTCTGCTCAAAACTGTAGAGCATTTTTACTTTCTATAAGAAGACAAAGTCAAATGGTTCATCTTTTCTAAAGATGTGAAAGCAATGAATTCATCTAACCTGCACATAATAAATGTATGGTAAACTAAACTAAACCATGAAGTGAAAACTGATAGAGCAGATGGCTAAGTGTCTATCCAGGGAAATGCTTCTCCATTTCAACAGTCAGGGCCCTTCAAGCTTCCTTTCTCTAAATGTTATGGTAACAAGTATTCTGAATGGAGCACTCTCTCCTGCTGAGACACAAGAGAAGGTAATTCCTTAACTATGGATTTAATGTCATAAACATCAATTATGTAGAATGACAGATTCTGTCTCTATAAGAACTGCCATATCAAATTAAGAACAAGGTCATGTATTTATTCTGATACTCTGTTTTAGATAAAAAAGCTGCATCTTCTTTCTACAATTCTTATAGCAACAGAGAAATCTGTTTCTGAGACAAATAATTTTTCATGCTCAAAAGTGTATATTTTTTGTTGGTGCTTCAGTATGCAACATTTCACACGAGCAAAATTAAAGTTAGTAAGACCTTGCAAATATTCATCAGAAAAATGGCTTCAATAAAACTGCAGACACGACTGTCCCCACAGTTTGCTCATGGCTCACAGCCCACATTGTAAGAAAGTTAACACACCAAAACCTAACAAATCCAAGAAAACTAAGAAATGAGAGAGGTAAACACTTTTTTAATAGTCACCCCTACTACCATACACTTTGCAGTTGTTTGGAGAAATAGGTATCAGATTTCTATAAGGAACACTTGGAAACTGGTATTAGAAACAGACCCAGGTAAATACTCTTAAGTTTTAATGTGTATGAAAGCTTGTCTTGATGAGCTTCCTTTAAGTAAATGGAGAATTACTGTCTTGCCAAGTCCACCAGGCACACATGTAAAAGCATAAGAGATAAAAAGGACTGATCTCTCCAGGAACAGGACCTCACCCGAGCAGATGCTGCAGGGCTTCTTGTTTGTCAAGCTGCTTTTCTTACCTTGTTGAGCTTACTTTCTGGCAATCTGTTAGTAAATCTTCATGCCCTTTCTTGAAATCCACATTGTAATTTATCATTTCAAAAGAGAAAAGAGGAGAAACCCTTTTTGTTAAGACAGCAGCTCAGTTTTATGTGCACTACTGTCTTGCTGGGATGGAAATCCAACAGTGCAATTTTTACATGAAAATATAATGTCACAATAGTGCTATTTGATATCATGCACTGATTTCTAGCACTGTGCAGTATTCCTCCATTGCCCAATGAACTTTTCAGTCCTGTTTCTGTGTCGCTGAATGATAAAAATGATTAAGGCATTAACACTGTGAAAATGTCTAAGCCCTTCTTCAGTAAGAGAGCATTACAAATGAAGAATAACTGAGTCTTGTCTATAATTATTATATCATTTCACACGTATATAATGAAGTATGAAGTGAGGTGTCTATTCAGCATTCATGCATTATCTATGCCATAAAAGTAGGTGTAATCAGAAATGCTTAACTATGATTTTTTAATTCCCAAAAAAGGGCTACAGTTGTAATTAATTCCTCCTCACCTCCCCTCAAGAAACTTCCCCTTGCTCTAAGTGACAAAAAGTGTAGCTAAAAGGTCATCATTTTTGGAACTTCTCCCAGAGATCCAGAAAAGATAAGAAAAAGCTCTCTTGACAGAGGGTTATGACATGATCAGAACGAGAGCTAGCTTTTCTCAAAGCATCTGCCAGGGTTAAATATGTGCCTAACACTAACTGCAACTTCACTGTGCTGAAAATCACAACCCTGCAAATACATACAGAATGAAAAGTTTGTGGAACACTCTGTTTCCTGTAACGTATTGTAAAAGCTGATGGAAATGAAAATTCCTACTGGAATATTACATCAGTAATGAATCATGATGCATATTGATGTCTCTACTGCATATGTATATCCTGTTTTGTAATGCACAGCCAGCTGTCACAGAATCTCAGAGAAAGAGCTGCCAGGTAAGTTGATCCCAAAACTACCTATTGGCTACCACTGCCCAAATAAAATAGGAGGAAAAATTTGCATACAATTATTCTATTTAGATTTTTATGAGGTATGCTTGTTCTTTAGAGCCTGCATTTGTTCATACTTGCTGCATTTTCACTAACAAAAGTCCTATATAACACTGAGAGACAGACAGTAAAACACTGATTCACATTATCTCAGAGCCACATTTGGCTTCGTGATCGAGAACATGTAACAATATTAAGTTTCATCCTATTTGGTAACTGACAAGAAAAACTCATCCTTTCAAAAAGCACTAAAAAATTTCTTTACAAATGAATTGCAAAGTGAACTGGTATCCTTTCAGTGATTGATGACATGAGCTCTGTCCTGGAGGACAGGAGGAGGATGACCTAGAACTGAATGTAGCCTTAAGTGAAATTACAGCCACTTGTGTAAGTGCTTATGTCACCCGGTCGGGCCCAAGGAATACTAACACCTCCAAGGCTGGGCAGCACGGAGAATTACCCAGGGACAGGGAGGCCAAAACCTCTCCATGATGTAATTAATGTCTAAAAAGGACTGGGAGAGGAAAAGAGAGCAAAAGAACATTTCGATCTAATTCCCGAAGGTGCATCTGAGCTCAGTGAGCAGATACCTGTTTGATATGTCAGACTGTTCTCTGGAAAAAACCCTGCAGACGCAAGATGGCATTAAAGAACAGATTTCTGCCAGGCTGAAATGCAGTAGCTGACAGTTCCCTGGGCTGCAATATGCTGCACTGTACACTCCACTCATCTGGCAGGCAAGGCTGGCATCTAATATGGCACTGGTCTATATGGAAGAGAATTAGCCAGGAATTCTGCACTTGAAAGTCACTTATCCCAGGAAAACACCTAACATATTTAACTAGCATAACCAATTTGCTTCAGATCTGATGATGCCTAGAAAGTTATCAAGAAGATCTTGAACTTTAAGCTTGGAAAGGTTTATTGTTACCATTTCTTCAGAAGTTTTGTACTCACTGTCCAGAAGCAAGTTCAGAGATTGATTAGGAAAGCATAATCTTGCTTTACTAATAGCCAAAAGAGAAAAAAACCATCATTTTCATTATGGCATAGTATTACTGTCAGCAGATGAGATGAAAAAATGTCATCCACCCCACCTTCAAATCCAATCACAGCATGTCAAGAGGAAACTCTTCAGTAATTTAAGACCAGATGTACTGGGCTCCACTTGGGTTTTCAGGTTTTTGAGTGTTGACACTGACTGTGTGCACATGCTGTGGTGCCTCATAACAAACAGTTAACCAGAACAGACTGTTTCAGCTGGAAGGGACCTGCAGCAACCACCCAGTCCAACCTCCTGGCCAATTCAGGGCTGGCAAAAGTTAAAGCATGTTGTTAATGGCATTGTCCAAATGCCTCTTAAACACTTGGCAGGCTTGGGGCATTGTGGCTGATATTTAATGGATTTAGAAGGTTCATTTGATGAGAAGGTATTTGCCTATCTATCCATTTCATCGAGCTTGCCTGGATCACAGTAAAAATACTATTGAACTTAAAGTTGCATATTTGTTTAGGTTAAAAGTAGAGTTCTTTCCACTGAAAGGATAGTTTTTTTCCAATATGATAAAAGAAATACACTATCACAAGAAACAAACAGCACATACTTGCATCTACAATTCATGGATTAGGAATATACATTAAATTATCTAAATTTGGGTGTGGAAAAAGAAAAAAAGAACTAGTAAGTTTACTTGCTTTCTACAGTAGCTCATTAAAGCACTCAATTATATCTTACACATCACCTGGACATATAGTTTGTCAGCAGCAATTAGAGATTGATGGGTACCTGGGGCAACACAGATTCAACGGTACACAAATCCACACCACAGATATTCTGAAAAGTCTGGAAAAACTCTGGAAGATGCTAGAGTGATCGAACTAGAAAATATGCATACTTCCTTTCAGATGAAGTGTCTGAAAGTGTCTTACTTCCTTCAGCTTGAAGCATCCATTCAAATATAATGAAGTTTCAGTAAACGTTACCTTTCTAGGACTAAACAGCTTATCAATTATTTTTCACAATAGCCAAGCTTTAGCTACTTCAAGCAAAAATTTTCTGCCCCAGCTCAACAGTTTGTTTGTTTTTTTATCCTGCTTATAGACCAGACACTAGTCAACTTCTCAGATCTCTGGAGAGTTGTGGTTTAAGGGAACCCAGGAGGAAAAGACAAATTTGGAAAGCCATTTATCCATCTTACTAGAATTGAGACATTATGGTTTTCATTCTTCCCTCACTCCCCAAAATACCAAATTTCCATCATCAGAGCTCTGTGAATAAAGGAACATTTTGTTACTGGACTCAGGAAGAAAGAAACCACAGGCCTGTTAGGGACAGAGAGGAGAGGAGGGCACTGTGTGCTTGGGAGCGTGTTTATTTGACTGGATTGCAGACAGTCAACCGAAGAACATGCAGATCATATATTTTTAAGCATTTCATAATATCTTATTATTAATTCCAGCCAAAACCACCAAGACCAAAATTATCTGAAATTGGTGCTTGTGTGTCCTGACCCCAAAGCCAACAATGGTTGCATAAAAAAAAATGTTAAAAATCTACAGTCCTCTCAGGTTTAATTTTTTTTAAATCTATTACAAGGCAGTGCCCTTTAAGAGTCTAGAGAGAAGACAGGTCTCCACGACTAACAAATTGAAATGTGGTCCTGGGTAAATTTTACTTCCAGGAAACCAAAATGTTGCAGTCCTTGAGAGAGGGAGGCTACAAGCAGAGGGCTCTTCTAAAGGAAGGAGCTTTTATTGAACCTGTCACTTGTCATTAAACACTCCATATTTTACCTTAGGCTGATATTTTCATTAGAGCATACAGACCTTTTTCATCTGTGAATGAAAGCATTCCCTTCAGCCTTGTGCTGAATATGGGGAAAGGCACTCTAAAATCGAACCCACCCAAACAGGACAATTATGTTCACAAAAGCAGGAAAAGCATGAGGGAAAATCAAGTAACATTAATACCATGATAACTTGCACATTTCAGTGTTGACCACCACATCACACTTCAATCTTAAATTATTTAATGCATTTAGTAATGTCTGTTTTTAATGTCAGAAGAACTTGCATGTAATTATATAGAAAACAACAGACATCAGTGCAGAATAAAACACAACATAAGCAAAGTGCAAAAAAGTATGTACTGCTCTACAGAGATCTCTAGCTGGAAAACCTGAATGGAAAAAGGTAAAAACGTCCATGCTATTCATATTTTTATATCTATGCTTGCTCAACAGCTTAAAACACTCTACAAGTAAAGAATTGGATAAGATATTGCAAGGGCAGCTATACATTCTTAAAGAACTCTGATGTAAAGCAGCACCATTTTTTTCCACCTAATTTCTGAGCAAAAGCTGCCTCACTGATCCCACCAAATCTGTACCATCTCCTTGACGTACCAGAAACTGGTGTTAAATAGTTTTAACAGGACTTAAAGTTTTCAGTAACTGAAATACCACTCTGTTCATTGCTATGCAGTACAAATATTTTACAGAATTTACTGTTTCTTAAAAAAAAAAAAAAGTGGTTTCAGTATGCAAATAGAAGCTGAGAGAAAACAAATTTCAGGCTTTTTTCAGTGTATTACATATGTGAAGAAGACAGAAAAATGAAAAGGGCAAGAATAATTGGGGGGTGGGGAGGGGGAAGCCAGGAAAGGAAGCCATCCCTTTTAAAATCTGGAAGTGCTACATAAAAACAAAGACGATGGTCTGATGGAATGGTGTCATTCAATAAATACACCATCCACGTAACTGCAAGGCAAATTTCAAGTACCAGCTGTCTTTTCAAACTTGAAATACAGATTTACTCAAATGCAGATTAGAAATCTAACCAAATATTGTAGTAGTTTTAGGAATTTTTAAAGACGTTTCATTAATACCAGGAGGATTGTGTTATTTAAACTTAGCTGCCACATAACGAGAGCCTTGTGAATTGCCATAGCATTACAGCCACAAAACCCATTAGCAGACATAGAAATCCCACACTCCCTCCTTTTATAAAGGGCTGCAGTTATGAAATCATTTTCGTACACTTGGAACTTAACTATTTCAGTGCCCTGTACATACAGGACCGGAGTTGATAGGGAAAACCACAAAATGGTCCATCTGAGAGCATTCCACAGGGACACCTATTTCTGTGGTTCTTTCAGAGTTTCAGCTGAAAACATCCCCCCAGCATCACACAGAGCAAAGTAAAGGAGTATCTGTTTGAATTAAGGAGAGAATTTATCTTTACTAGTGAACTCTTAGGACGTATTCTGTGTCTTCATGGTAGATGTATTAAGGTATGTGGCTGGTAAAAAGAAACAGGATTTAACCTAGGATAACAAAAGAAAACACCAGAGAAAGGCTTGCTCTTTAAAGGTTTACAAAATGAAAGACTACAGGGTAGGGTACTGTTACCATGTTTATTTTCACTCACCAAAAATAAAGTTATTTTTGTAAATTAAACAAAACACAGTCAAAATGTCTATTATCTCCACACTTAGCATCATGGTATCTTTGCTTTACTTCATGCCAATAGTTTAGCATTTTTATGACAGCAATTGAAAACTTACCGTTTGATAAACCTCCAGCAGCTAATCTCAACACACAGCACACGGAGAAATATTTGAATTGCTTTTATACTAGTGACTTTCTTACGCCTGGGCAGACTTGAGGTAACCAGATAACTCTGTGGGGCAGCAGCATGGTCATTTCAGAAATAAAGCCAACTGACTAGTAAGCACACCAAGAATTCATGTAGAGTAAACAAGGATGACTACACATAGAAAACATGGTCCTGCAGTTACCCCACAACAATTCCAGCTTACTCTAAGAATACTTACTTGGTTATCTTTCATTTACTGAAGACAAGACACCAGTATAAGGTAAAACCAGCTGGGAAAATACACAAAACAGCTAAAGAAAAAGGCTGTTAGAAGAGCAGAAAAGAAAGAAATGTCACACCAATCTCAATACAGAATTGATATAATTATTTCAATGATGCACTTCATAACCAAGCTGGCAGTTAGAAGTATTTTTTCCTCTTATGAAAATTGAGTAAGACATGAAGGCAGTTGAGAGAGACTGCTTTCTTTGAAGTGCTGTAGGATAGATGTGACCTCTTAAACAATCAGTAACAAATTTCTTAGGTAACAGCTAAGAAAACAGATCAGGAGGTAGAGCAGAGAGCCAGGCAGCTAAGCCTGCCTGATTGTCCTAATTGCATTAATTCAATTCCCATGTTACCTGAAGCTGTTGGGAGCTGTCATTAAGGTTATCCTCTCGTCTCCTGGCCTCCTCCAGCATCTGTGCACTCTTCTTTTTCTCCACTTGTTCTTTGTGCTTCAGATTTGCTACTTTCTTATTTTGATCTTTAACTTGCCTGCAAAAGAGAAGAGTGCTCAGAGCGCGGTCCGGAGCCGCTTCCCGTCAGCCCCGGTGCTGGGCAGCTGGGCCAGGCAACAGCAGAACCACTGAGTGCCACCCCTTCCTTTGCAGAAGGTCACCAGCACCAAACTCATCCTCAAGCACTACCCTCAACTGTTAATTCAGCCAAAAGAATGCTTCATTTTGCTCATTACTATTAACCTAAACAAGGACACTTCTGAAACAAAAGCATTAATTTTTATTTGGTATAAACTATAAATCAAAAGATGCACCTGTCCTCTTCTGACTTCGGGGAAGAAAACTCTTCTCTGTTCACACACACACACACACACAAAACCACACACATCTAATAACTTATTTTGCTTTGGGTACCACTGTGTCTAATGTGAGGAAAACAGGAGAAGCAAAAGGAAAAACTATGACTTGAATCTAGAGGATTACCTACAAAAATTAGGCAATCTGTTTTCAGAAGTAAAACAATTTCTTTTCAACCTCAAGATCTACCTGTTTTCTAGGTATTTTGAAGGATTTCCTATCCTTTCTTTCTGCAGAAGCAAGACACAACAAGTAAGAACAAACTATTTCAGAAAGTGTGCATAATTTCCTTTTCACTTGCATCTACGGACTATTTTTGATGATCCTGGCAGCTCCCACTGCCTGCAGACAGGGTTTGGCCTTTCAGGGCATTAAGACACATGGAGTATTGAATCTAATTACAGACCCTTTAATCTCAGCCTCCTGACCACAGAGAGCTTGAGTCTAAACTTTTAGTCCAATCAAAACAAAACAGGCTAGCTTTGCTTCCTCAGCCCTTTTCTCCATAATTATATCTGGAGTTTGGATTTTGGAATAGAAGACAGATTCTTTGGTTGCAAGATTTCCCCAAAACATCATGCAAGTAGTAGAGACGGCTCTTTAATTTACTGTTTAGAAAACAGAATGATATACCAGCTTCAGATCTGGTATGTTATCCACACAGACAGGGAAGAATGTCTCTTCTGTATTTCAGAAATTCTTTTACAACAGATCCCAAACAACCCTTCTTTAATATTTTCTTCAGAACTCATAACAAAAGCACGATCAAGAACATATCTCTTTGTGATATATTTATGTTCAAATTATGTGGCATATGACCAGTCAGTGTTTTGAGTTCCTCCAAAAATACGTAGGTTCAACTCTGAGCTCTGCCTTTTCCAATGTAAGCCAACCCAGGCTGGGAAAATTGCGAAGACGGCAAATTTTCCTTGGTGCTAAAACAAACTATTAGGGTGAAAAAGTGCTGATGGCCTCTGGAGACCAATAAAAAAGGAAAGTCCTTTTCTGATGATGTTAAAAAGTTATTGGCATACTTAACTACCCTGTCCAAGAGTTACAGCTGACTTGAGTCAGGATGCTTTTTAAACACAACCAGCATAATTGTTGAGTTATTCTAACCCAGTGCTGCACACTGGCAGTGGGCGCACTGCCCAGTTTGAAAGCAGACCTGCTCAGTGATTAAACAACTTATTGGAAATATTATGTTGGCACCAACTCAGCTTGTACAATACATGGTTCTATCTGTCCAATAAAATAAACACAGAAAGTACAGCTAAGTCAATGCAGAAAATGAAAATATGTCAGCCCAACACATTCAATTCCATATGAGAATTTTTACTCAACTTTTAAATCAAAATTAGAGGAATTAGGGTTTTTTTTTATAAACTTGCAAAGCTAGATTCACATATTGGGAAACTGCTCTTTATTACTATAACCTACTAGTTAGATAAGGACAACAATATTAATAAAGCCACAACCCTCATCAAAATATGTCAGAAATAGGTAATCTCCTGCATGGTCCAAAATATTTTTAAACAAAATATGTAGTTCCAAAAAAGGAGTAATTATAAGGATATGTGCTATTGACATCCCCCTTCTCATGTCTGAACCAAAATAAATGACATTCTAATATATTAGGCAGATGTTTTGAGACAAGGAGAAGCTTTACTGAAGTTAAAAGATGGAAGTCTGGAAATTACCCAGTGCTTGTAATACTGAGATTAATCTTCATAGAACCTTCTACTAGACCAGGTTGCTCAAAGCTCCATTCAACCTGGCTTTGAATCATGTGCAAGACACAACTATCCCTCCATATCCCTGATGTCAAAAAGGAACAAAAGGTGGGCCATAAACCTTTGAAATGATACAGTTATCTGTGGCAAAATTTCCCCAACTGTTTAATTCTGTAAAACTGAGAAGGTCACATGAAACTCCAAATCTATAAAACCAAAAAGGCTTGGAGTCACTTGATACATAAAAACACATCTCATCTCAATGCCCGTGGTACCAAATGAAAATTCTCACTTTTACACAACCACAGGCAGATAATCATGTAAAAGGTTCAGCATATACAACTCCACAGACCTTTAAAGTTTGCACCATGAAAGTTCTGTGAAACCCTGAAGACTTCACACTGTGGTTCAGTAAAGATCGCTCTTCCTTCTCTGCCAGGTAACTTTCAGTTGTCAAAGCCAGTCAGAGAATCAACTTTTATATATGCAAATAATCTTTAAATATATTTAAATACATACTCATATTTTTAATATCAAGGGACTTCAAAAGCTTGCTTAATAGCTATCACCCCATTCACTGCTCAATAAGACACTTCTGTTGCTATTTTAAACACTGCAATACTACTGATGATTGTTATAGAACCACCACTGCACAATGTGCAGAACTGGACCACATAATGAACTGGAACAATAAAATAAAATACAGAATGTATGTGTCTTAAGTGAGCATGCTGCAACTGAAACATTTTATGAGAAGACAGGCAAGAGGAAAATTTCTCATAATATATGTGCACAAGGAAGCTAATTAGGAAGGAAGAAACAGAAAGAAAGAAAAAAAGCTCTGCAACTCCCTCCCTCCCTCCTCAGCTTCATTTTGTAAGCTTAATGTTCTTACAACTCTTTTGAATGCAACTGCACATATATAGAGCACATATCCCTATCAAAGGGGCAGTAAAGTTTTAAAGAAATCCTTAATCTCTAAGAGTATTTTTATTAAAACTGAAAAAACCTGCACAAGATTAAAGATAGTAAAATGAGAATGAATTATGTACAATGATGGCAAGAGCTTAGAGGTTTATGAATGTTTTCTAGAAAGCACTACTGTTTGCACGTGTAGCAACTGAGCAAACACCAATTTGCAACGTGCATGTGGGATTCTCATCATAAAATAAAGAGCTAATGAACTTCTGAGAGATCCAGTGCATTAAACATCACCATAAGCACACACTTCTACAGAAACATCTTTGCAAAACAGGACTACAAAGAGAGAAAGAATTCTGGTGATTCTAATTAAAGCTGGAGAGCCAGTCCACGTTCAACGAGATAAAGCTTTAAATAAGAGACCAACTGGGACCAGCAGAAACAACAAAACCAACAAAAGAAAAAGTACCTCATCCCAGAAGATGTTTATTCTCAGCGTCACCTCAAATCAAATAATAAAAAATGTTACAGTCATATATAAAAGAAGAAAAATCTAATGGGAATGTTTATGTTGAATTACAGTGAAGAATCCCACTCATTTTGGAAATAACAACTTCTTTTGCACTTTTAATAGCAATTTTAAGATAACCATCTTTTTTTGAGGTCCAGCTCCTAAAATATTTTGCCCTCAAAAGTGAAAACTCTTTTCCATTATTTCGAATTTTTCTCCATTTCATGGTATGCCACATCAAGTACTGTTACAGTGTAATATATTAGATAAAAGGAAGTAGAATAAAATTCAGGCTTCTAATTTAAAAATGAAAACCCCAAAGTCTTTCACAACTAAAGACAGGCCGAGATTTTCAGAATTAATCATTTCACATCCTTTGATTTGATTTTGGGTGCCCAATTTAAGCCATGTGCCTGATGAAAAAATTCCCTAAGATTTCCTAATCAGGAGGCTGAAACTAGCTGTTAATAACTATGGCTTTACTCTTTCTTTAATGAAACAAAGCTGCATCACTTTAAAAAAGCCACACCTTTCCACTTCTCTGTGAAATGGTTGAATTTCCAGTGCTGAAATATAGCCCAACACCATGGGGACTAAAGTCAAACAATCACAATAAGCAATAAAAAATTTCAAATGAAAAGATTTCCCATTTTTAAACTATTTCTAACAGAAAGACAAATATAAACAATAGAGGACCAGTGGACCATCAGGCATTCCTGAAAAGTGGCAAGTCACTTTGCTACCCATCAGTCTTTGGGAAGATTTTTCCTCCCTCAGAAGACCAATTGCTACATAGGCCCTTTTATTTATTAAGGCTTTTATGAAATTATTTTTTTCTGTACTAATGTCAATACTTTTTTCATTTTGACACTAATCTCATTATCTTCTACTGTAATGCACATCAGCATACATACAGCTGCTAATTCTCTCCTCGTATGGATTTCCATGCTACACATCGATGTAATGTAAGCTATTACCTGCATCTGGTCATCTTTTCTGACATAATTTCTGATGCTAGTCTTGTAAAATAGAAGTTGCTAAAATGTTAACTGAAAATACGAACAAGTTAATTTGAATTTTAATATTATATTTTAACATACTTTTCCTTCACATTTATGTGGCTAACACACAACAGTGTTTTTAGAATAATCCAGGTTAAGTAAACATTTAGAATGCTTTTGAACCACCACAAAAGCTTCCTTGCAATATAAAGTGTACACACACATGCTGTATTTCACACAATGAATCACACACTAGGAACAAACATGCAGATCTTGTACACTGCCATAGAAACAGCCTGCTTTACTCATCTGACTTAGGCACTCAGAAATATTTCTGTGTCCGTCAGCCATGTCAAAAGGATTGCTGAGCTTGAGCCTTCATTGCTGTAGCATTACCACCACCCACAGGACACTCCACTGTTGCTGCAGCTACTAATCCTGATGGACAGATGAACTTCAGATGTGTTAAAGAACACTTTGTGCTCCTCAACATGAGTTAAACTGATAAAACAGTCAACATGAGTGGAAAAACCTGCATGGAAAACTGGACGCAGTGAACTAATATGTTACTTAGTTCTGAATTGCCAATGTACCTTGTGTTATGAAATATTAGATTCTACAATGTATAGTATAGAATTATAGAATATTTCAAGTTGGCAGGGACCCACTAGGATCATCGAGTCCAACTCCCTGCTTGTTGCAGGACTACCTAAAACTAAACCATATGACTGAGAGCGTTGTCCAGACACGCCTTGAACTCTGTCAGGCTTGGAGCTGTGACCACTTCTCTGTTCCAGTGCCCTCATGGTGAGGAGCCTGTTCCTAACGTCCAACCTGAACTTTCTCTCATGCAACTTCATTCCTTTTCCTCGCGTCCTTCACTGGTCCCTAGAGATAGATCAGCACCTACCCTCCACTGCCCTCCTTGAGGATGGTGCTATCATTGCCTAAGATATCCAAGCACTTTGTAGTCCTAAGAGACACAGAGAAGTGTCCAACTTATGACATTTACCCCAAAATTTCCTTCGCCACTTCTTTGTTTTAAGGTCTGCCCCCACAAAATATTTTAGCTGGCCATATCCTTAACCATAACTTCTGAATTGAAAAGATCATGAATACAGTGACATAGCTGTGTTGTCTGGGTTTTTTTGTTTGTTTTGCTTGGGGTTTTTTTGTAGTTTTGGTACACAAAGAAAAATATTTACATTCTGGGGCATATAGCAGAAGGAAACCGAGGAAAAACTCTTCCCAAAAATGCTACTTTGTTTTGAAAATAAGAAAAAAGCCTGTTCTGAAAGGTTTTGATTTGGCTTCTAGTTGCTCAAAATTCACTTCACCTTAGTTAGGGTTAGTCACCAAATCATAGAGAATAATGGCAGTGTTTGGAAAGCCCAATTGCTTAACCTCAAGAAAAAGAAAGTGATGGTAGGAAGATAGATAAGCAATGAAGGAAACAGGACTGACCACATCACACAGCCCCATCACCACAGCTGGGTGTGTTATTGACAGTCAAAGGCAAGTTGCCAAAGGTTGAACAAAGTTCTTCATCTTATGCATTCAAAAATTAGGATCAGGGGAATTAGACACTGCTGAAGATCTACATGGAATTTAGTATGACGAGGATGGGTTTTTTTTAAGAACTGGAAGTGTTATCTGGGCCTTTTCCTTTGCTTTGTTTGGCTGTATGTAGCAGTTCCAGATTCTCAACTAGCCACTGCCCTTCAACATTGTAACAAGATCAAAAATGGTGCATTAAATTCCTAACTAAAAGAAACAATAATTGCACTATGCTTCACAAACTTGGTTTAATATTACCACCTCTGTTGCACATTGCATCCAAGCTAAAAGACCAATCACCACACTTAAACTGTTCTCATTCAACTGCACAGCACTCAACTACCTCTTCTGCCTGTGAACGCCTCCCAGAACCTCTCATCATTTTGTTAACACTGCTCCTTGCTGTTCTGCACCACTTGCATGACAAGGTAAGGAATGCCAATGAAAATATGAACAGATCCTGAAAATTTAACTGGGCTGCTGCATGTGAGTCAAATCGTCCCATGGTGGCTTTAAGAGATGGGGGGTGGCCTTCATTTCCTGAGGCTAGGAAATTTTGATTTCTAAAAACAAAGCCTGTGTTCAGGTCAGCACTGGAGGAGGCAAAGGATGAAGGCTGTGGGAAATGAGCTTGCCCCAAATTTTAGGAACAGGAGCCCAGCAGTGTCTGAATCAAGAGGTGTTAAAGTCAAGACTTCAAGCAGATCTCTACTTTACACTGATCACTGTCTTTCTTCAGTGGTAACAGTTATTTGCATGATATCAGTGCACATTTCCTGATGCAGTCAGCCCGTCAGCTAGCACACCTCTCCCTGGAGCTAAAACAATACGAAGATTTTCTTCCAGAAACAGCTGATGGGAAGAGAGGGGAGCACACGCCATATGAATCTAGAAACTCAATTTAATAAAAAAATGTTATCCAAACCCTCCTATAATTTAGAAACACCTCAGAAAAGAAACCCATCACCTGACTCATTAGCAACAGATGAAGTTTACTGGTGGCACAAGTTATTAATGCTACATGGAATGTTTTGTGAGGGAATAAAAAAAACCAACACCAGAATTAACCAGGGTGCCCTCCAGCCATGAGGCAGCAGCCCAGCTACATACAATGGTGAAATCAAATGCTGCTGTCTTGGTATTCTTAAAATAAAAAGTAAGTAAGAAAAAAAAATTTTCTCAACCAACTGGCTAAAATTGAGGGACTACCAACAGAGATTAAACAAAGTGTCTTTGTTTTAGTGCAACAAGTCCACATCAAATTAAGCAAACTAAAGGTTTGTTTTCAGACAGGGCCAAGTACAAGAAGACACTTGAAACACTTCTGGTAAACATCTATAGCACCTCATGCTTTCATTAATCTCTTATTACAGTTTTGTAGATAAAATCCTTTGCAACTATTCATCTTGCTAATGTGCAGCTAAATAAAAGACTAATAAAATTAATGTGCAGCTTCCCAACTACTTAAATTCTCAGCACCTATTTCCTAGGAAGCAAGTTCTGTGATGAAAATAATGAAAACATTACCATCATTTCATAACTGGTATAAAATTTTAAATCAGACTTCAGAGATTAAATATCAAATTAACTATACGTCAGGTTTGATAACTATTTTTGAAAGCTGACAGCAGTTGAACTAGAAAAGAAACTTTTAACCTTAAAGCCTTTCAACTTTTATTTTTTATTGTTGCTAGGAACATTAAAAATACAAACTTCAGGTGAACTCTGAAATAAACCTGTAACATAGTGGTATGGGTGTTCCTTTGTTAAGAAAAATACTAGTACTTTAAGGACCTTAATAAAAGCATTCAGTAGTTCAACAAATAAGTTTGTTCTGTTGTACCTTTTTTCCTGCTTTTGTTAATTGAGCAAACAGATGCAAAGCCAAAGATGACATTTATAAAATGGCTGATTAGGCTTTGGTGTGGATTCCTTCCCCCTGCAACATGCTGGGTTAGTTGAATTTGGCCCTAACAGTGTGGGAAGCAGTCCCAAAGGTGCTGTTCTCCTTAACTCCAGCTCACAAACCAACTGCCCTGTGAACAGATCACACACAGCCAGCCACTCTCTGCTCAAGAGACCTGCACCATTTGGCTGAAAAAAGGGTTTTCTACACAGCAATAAAATCTTCCTTATGAATGGCATTTTACTGAGGTTTCAGAGGGTATTTTTGTGATACAAGATAACATGTCTTTTTTAACTGCAGTCCCACTAGCCAGAAGAGAAAACAATCACAATAGAGCAGTTGTTTTCTTACAGACGGCCAAGTGATCTTTTAATTCCTTCTAGAACAATATGCAATACAAACAATAATCAAAAGAAAAATCAAATGTAAAATTAGCCATTGAAACCAAACAAAAAATTAAATATAATGTAAGGAGAAGAAAATTTTGAAAGCAAAGCATTTAAGAACCATGCTAGAGTAGCTTAAAACATCTATCCATATGTAAACAAGCTATGAAGAGAGAAAAGTCCTTTCTAAAAATTTGAAGGAATTTGGGATAACAGTGGAACATTATTATTCTGCCATCTTGAAAACCGTATGTTAAAGAATCAAGATCTATCTCACACATTTAAGTTGACAATTACTGAAAATCCAGTCTTCAGCAAGAAGTATTAAACCAAGCAGTTGCCAAGGACAAAGACAAAAACACAATGGATGTAGTAACTCAGTGGAAGAGGATTTCTGATAAAAAGATATACGTGCACGAGAACATTCACAGTCTTGCTCTTAGGGAAAGATGTAAGGAAGTGATGCTATTAGGACCATTCTGAAATAATGTAAACCTGTCCATTTCAGGGCTAAAAACCTGATGATTTTACTTCACTGAGATGGCCAAATAAAAATCTGATACAATTTATCTTATCTACTAAAAACCAAAATTGTTTTCAAGAAGAATCTTTCTAAAAGATTCTCTACACAGATGTGAACTGAAAAGTGTTTACTCTGTTAGCTACAAAGAATCCAAAACTGGCCATTCCCATGACTTTCCATATTGGGAAAAGTATCCAAGAGGATGGGGTTGATTGAAAAGCCCTGTTATCACACTCATCAAACTGTACTTTGTTACATCATCTCCATTACCATGAGAATCTGAGATGGGAGGGACTCAGCTCTATTTTGGAATCCACCGGTGAGACCGATTTCTGATAGCGAACGCAGACCACAAGGACTCTCAGAACAGCATGTCTGGCATATTTCTTTTGGGTGCTCAGCAAACATTTATTAAGAGGTATCTCCTCTTCTGAAATACATTCTGAATCACTGCCTTTGACAGCCCACATCAGGTTAGCACAAAGAGTGCCTACTGAGATGATTTGTTACAGACTTTTGACTGGCAAATGGGGGACAGCAGCATTATTTGTAATAAATATCCCACACGCAGGGCTGCACAGCCCGTCTGAACAGTGCAGATGGTTTAGTCCCTCCTCCTCTGATACAGCTGTAACACTGTGTTTTCAGTTGGGCACACAGGAGAACACAGCCAGGAATATTCTGCAAATTAAGTGAGCACCACTGGGGTTCTGGAGAACTCAGTGAGTGTTGAAAAGCAACATTTATGAGTCTCTCTTCATTGGAGGTTTCTCTAACAGCCCGGGTACGCCATGGACAAGGTTACTGCCTTATGCATTTGAGAAGGGATTTCTACCATTCCACAGCACGTGGATATGATACAGAACAAGTATGTCCATGAGTATTATGAATACATATGTTAATTTTTAACGTATTAGGAAGGAGCACATTAAAAAAAACCTCCAGCGACAAGATGTCCCATGTGTCAGATATCTGAAATATACTCTCACTGATAGCCTCAGAGATCATAAGGTTGGCTAATTAAATCAGCTCTAGTTTGGAATGTATACTCAGAAAGATAAATTCTTTATCTAGGCAATTACACTACTCCGTTGAACTACTTTTTATTTGGTGACCTTGAGACAAATGAGGCAAAATTAAGATTTTAATTGAGCTGATCTCCGTATCAGGGCCACTGCCTTGATGCAGGATGTCACTGAGACACTTTCTGCCTCCCTTCAGTGAACTGATTTTCCAAGTAATTGAGGAACACTCCTAATCATTAGGAAATAGCAGCAAACAACAGCCTTTGCTGTCAAGGAGAATACTACTAACACAAATACAATATATTTTCTATAAATCATCTATCTTTTTATATGAAGGCATACATTGGAGGTTGAGAGACACAAATAGTGTTGAAAATGTAAGTCATATTAATGAGGCTATGGTCAAAACAGGATACAGAAAGACAAGAGGAGCTTTCCAGTCCCTTCCTACTTAGAAATAAAATTTCTCTACTCTAATTCAAGAAACAACTATTCCAAGATGCAGAAGAAAAGACACAACATACTCCTTCCTCTCTGGAATTTTCAAGAAATCAAATGAAATACCTTTGAAGGTGGTGTTGGGTTTCTTCTTATTGATTGTGTTCTGCTTGTGCAGACTGGTGTAAGGAAGAAATTACCAGTGTACAGACCCTTTAAAGTAATTAAAAAATTTAAAAGCCATGCAGCTTTAAATCCAACTCACTATGGCTCAAAATTAGAATTTCCTTGCAGATATTGGCTAACTAGTAAGAGGTATTTATATCTATTAAAAAAAAAGATAAAGAGATAAAAATGGACATGGGGAAGACTACACCCATAATAAAAAAGAACTAGGAATTCATACCTGCTCCTGAAATTGGGAATAGCATGTGTTTACCCCTTCTATTTAACTTTAGAATAATCTTCCCAATGTTTGGCTTTTGTTCACAGTACAAGGTTTTTGCCCAAGTTACAATAATGTCTGAAGTTTGAAGCCCTTAAAAATAGAAAGCAGACTCCTTCAGCTGTATTTCAGCTGTCATTTGTTCATGTGATCCAAGCATATTAAGAAAGAACGTGGAAATAAGCAGTCAAAGGAAACAAACTGTCAGAAACCGTGTGCCATGCCCCCACTCTCTGAGCACACATCTGCATATTCCGTACTAAAATGGGAAATCTGTGCTGAAAGCAGGAGATACAAGAAAGGGAAGCAGGCATGTCATGAACTAAGGAGAGAAAACCCCCAGCTATTTGCATTTCTCTGATAACCTTTGTATAATGCATAGTGCCTACAAAAGCTCTCCCTATTGCTTATGCTGTGGGGAACAGTCCCTTTGATTGGGACATATGATCGTGAAATATTTCCTTTAAGAAGAAATGACATTAAATGTTGCAGTTCTATAGAAGTGTTCTACCCCAAATACAACAGGAAAATCCATTATTTTCACATTCCAAGTCAGTGGCCACTTCTGCAGTATAGAGTGTCATTTTGCAGTATCCTAATAAAGTTTTTACTATCAGCTTCATTTAAGGCTTTCTCCCATTTCTCTTCCATACAGGATGGCTTTAAATTAAATGATAAAAAGAAAAAAAAAAAAAAGCATGAGGACCAAGTGCTAAAAAAAAAGACAATTCACACTGATTTGAGGTATCAATCCTTTAAAATATGCTGACATCCTAAATACTGAAAATGTGTTTGCTCTTATGTATTTTACATATATTTCTAGGAGTTAGTAATTAAAAAAACCTATTTCTAAGCTGTTTATTACTAAGTGAAATTGCTAACATATTCTGCTGATTGATTTATGAAAGTGAAAAATAACACACTGAAAAGTCAATGTGTATATCTATCTAGTAGTTGGTTTTAAGTTAAGAACATTAATAAATTTGGTAAAATTATCCGAGAATTCAGGGGCATCCTGCAAAACCAAGAATCCTACCATCAGGAAACTCAGAATACACTTGTTTTAAAACACTGCAGACTAAAGGAACTAAAGTGAAAATATAATGCGGACTATTACAGAGTAAGGCAAGCTTAGGGAAAGATCCAAGGATGAACACAATATTGGTGCTCCCAAAAGAACACATGTTCAAAGGTACAGCATACCCACTGAAGTAAGGTAATAGTCCTCATCCTTACAGATACTGGTAGGGTAAAGTTGCATTAGGTCACCTCTCTTTTAGTTCCAAGCATGTGGGACTTGTTTAAACATGGCATGAACAACTCAGGACACTGAAAAACCTAGGGCTGAGCAATACAGAAGAGGAGGAACTAGTAGGAAAGGAGCCTCACTTTTCTCTTGGGTTGGCACCTTTTGCTTTCGTTGTCAAGGCTGAGCAGTCCAGCGTAGCAACTGCCACTTGCTGGCAGCTCTAATTTCTAGGATGAAACTAAGCTCTTGTGCATTTACAGGGAGCATTTTGCAACTCAAGTTTGTAATTCTTGCTCTTTTGGTTTTGTATAAAAAGAATTAAGTTACTTGTAATGGTGAAGTTCATTCCAAAATGCTTGAAGGAAGGACACTGGAACTGACTAATTCCAACTCCACTGCCACCCCAAAACTGCCAACATGCTTGATCCCAATTGCTGTCAAATCTGTTCAGTATTGTAAATAGATACATAGGAATGTTCCCTGTAAAAGCATTTCACATTGAACGGAGTGTGCTGGTCACTAAAGGGATAAGAGGCACTTTACCCCATGGAGATGGGAGTTAATTACTTAGCCATGAACAGAAAGTGACAACTGGAAACATTTTGTTCTCTACGGAAGTGAAAATACCCCATTTCTTTTAATTAGGAAGAAAAGCCTAGCTGCTGGATAAGCAGGAAATTAGGTCTGTTACTGAGAGCTTGATTAAAACTGTCTGAACCACCTGGGGTACTTCAAGAAGACTATCTAGAAAAGCTGACATATTCCAGTATGAAAGGGCCCTCAGTTGTTTGCAGATGAAGAACATGTTATGCAGAAGGAGGGAATACTTGAAAACACCACCCTGCAAGAACAATGAAATGGAAGAGAGCCATGGAAGAAAAAGGGAAAGGGGGGAAAAAGAGCTTTCTAATTTAATTTAACCTAAGAATGTCAAGCATGTTTTTTATCTTGCAATATCTCTAATATCCTACTTGGGATTTCATGGATAAGAAATTTTGTTTTCATTTTACAGTAAAGTGATTAAGAATGATTTCAAATTAATCGACTGATAGCAATAGAACTGTTCACTGAATCTATAAACCGTATGACTGTAATAAATATCTGTGCTTATCTAAGATATTTTTCATCCAAAAGATGAGGCATTATTTGCAGAGATGATGCATAGGCCTGTTAGGGAAGCTGGTTTCACAGGAAGGAGGATGGAAAATATTAGCTAAGTGGCCAGTGAAGTAATGCTCTCAATTGATCGGTAAAGCAGAGAAAGGCACATCTGAACCACGATCGAATGCCCTCATCTGTGGCACACCTTGTGTGCAGGTCAGAAATTGAACTTGAACTTCACAAGTAACACAAGAACAAAAGGTTCCAGTTCAGGCACTGGCGCAGACTCAACACAAAACAAGTAACTTCCCGGCCAGCTGAAAATCTCACAGCAGAAAAATGCTGCCTCAACAAGTGAGCTGAGAAGAAAATGAAGGGTCAACTATGCTCTATTTTATTTGCCCAGAGCCTGAGCAAGATAAAGGATGTGACAAAAAGGGATGTGAAAACTGCAAATGGAAAACGGTTCTTTCAGCCCCAATGACGAGACATAAGAGCAAACCTGGTAACTACAGAGGCGCAACAGTGAATCCCCTCTCTGTCAGATTAAAGGTCACTGTCCCAGTCTAAGCTCTCACCAGCAAGAAAAGCTTACCGAGAACATACAAAAAATTTGTGAAACAGAATTTCCAATTTTATCTTCTCTGATTCTATTAACAGCAATAAAGTTGGAGAGTATCTGTGTTTAGGGATGGGGAAGAAGGGGAGAGCAGTATTAGAAATCATGAAAGAAAAATGTCTGAGTAAACTACTAGAGAAACCTACTAATACCACTCTGACCTATATCACAGTGATACTGTATTCCAGAAAGCAGATATTCTTTTCAAAATTGTTTGAAACCTGAGAACACATATGGAAATTTGCAAGAAGTAAAACTGCAATGGACCCTGCTCCCTCCCAACCCCCCACAAGTTTTCTTTTCTTTTCTTACAGCTGTACAGTGCTTTGAAATAACAAGACCATTTTTGTTTACCCCGTTTTATCAGGTCACTGTTACGTAGAAATTCTTACCAAAACCACACAAAAATTGTAGATATTGTCCAAGAATACATACTAACTTACCACAGAAAGTCAGAATAATGGAGTAATTCTGTTTGGAGGGATGTCTGAGGATAACCCGCTTCAATACCTTGCTCAAAACAAGGCCAAGTTAGAGCAGGTTGCTCCTAGCTTTGTTCAGATGAGTTTTGATTATCTCCAGTGTTGAGGGCTCCTCAGCCTCCCTGGGCAATGTATCAGTACCCAACTGATCACTGTTTTTCTGTCAATTATCTCAATGGGACTTATATTGGAACAAGCTGCAATTTGTGTCTGTTGCCTCTCAACATTTTACTGAACATGTCTGAGAAAAGTCTGACTCTGTCTTCTCTAGAAATTTCGGAGGTGTATTTTGTGTCATCATCCACACCACTAAAAAGACATTGAACACTGCTGATTCTGCTCTGAGCCAGTCATCTCATCACTGAAGGCAATCAGGTTGGTCAGGCATGATTTGTCCTTGTAAATCCAATACTGGCTGTTCCCTATCACCTTCTTTTCCTTCAGGTTCTTGCAGGTGACTTTGAGGAGGATCTCCTCCAAAAACTTCCCAGCACATGAAGTTACACTGAAGTTACGCCTGCAAGTCCCCAGATCCTCCTTCTCATCCCTCCTGAAGATGGGCGTGATGTTTGCCAGTCAAAGGGAACCTTCCCTGACAGGCAGAGCTTTTGAAGATGATAGAAAGAGTCCTTGCTATGACATCAGCTGGCTCCTTCAGCAACCTTGTGTTTATCTGACCTGATTCCACCAACCTGCATATTTCTAATTTGTTTAAATGGCCTGCAACTTGGTCTAACAATCCTGTGGGTAATGCATCAGTCCTGCACACTTTACCAGTATGATCAGGGATCTGAAAGGAGTCCTTGAGAGTAAAAGAGCAGGAAAAGCAGCAACTGAGCTGATCCTTTTCAGCAACTTTTTAAAAAGTCCTGCCCAACCGCGTTCTCTCTAACTACTGTGCTATTGCTGAGTTCAGGCCTGTTAAAGCTTGTGGTGCTGTCACTTATGGAACCGTTTGCACCAAGACTATTTTACCATAGATATACACATTCACTGCCTGGCTTTTAGAATTTTAACAGAAATAAAAATCTAGCTTCTTGGGGGGATAAAATTTTGCACAGAAGCTAGCCATTAAAGAGGAAGAATAATCTTCAGATTTTATTCCTTTGACTAAATGTGATGTGACACATATGGGTTAGTCAAAATGTTTAATGTTGCATGAAGTTTGAGTGATCATTCCATTTCATCTTCTGATGATGACATGCTATGTAATTTGCTAACTTTGGGATATAGGAAGATAGAGACACATCTTAAAATGTCTTCTAAAAATAACGGGGTTTTTTGATGTTTCAAATAATATGGTAAAAAAAACCCCACCTTTTTGTTATATCTGAAAAAATTGTGAAGGATTTCTCTCTCAGAGCATTTGACTCAAACCTCTTCAAAATTCACAGCATACTGTGACACACGAAAATCCTCCCTAGTGCCATGTCATTTGTCTTTCTAATGCTACCTCAGTTCAAAATCCCCCTGGAAACCTGCATACTTTGTAAATATATGTGCTGAAAACAAAGGAATAACACAAAGAGAAAAATGACTCGTTGTTTCACATAATTAAATTAATTTCAGCAGGTAGTAGGAAATGAATCAGATCATGTGAGACTGCAGGAAAGTGAAAATTCTGACATGATGTACAGCTGTGAATAATTTTGCTTAATTAAGATGCAGTCAAATGAGGCAAGAAAAGAGAACTTTTGACAGAAAGGGTACAGATTCCACTTTGAACAGAGGAAAGCTCGGATAATCACTATACCTAAAGCAAATTTGAAAGGCTACACCAGTGACTTTTTCTAAGGAAAACCACAGCTCCATTTTGTGACCTCATCACCACCCAACCCTCATAACCAGGCCTGATGCCTTCATTTCTTCCTTTTCCCACTATCATCTCTAAGATTCCTTAATTCTCCTCACTCACAGGGATCAGACAACTCTTAAAAGAAGAGTATTTTTTAGTGTAAATAATTCCACAAAGCCATTTTTGCTTGAAGTAGAGTTACAGGAAACATATATTGAACAGAAAACAACTACGACAGATTGCTGTTTTTTGGAGACAGCCAAGGAAATTTAAATGGAAACTTCTTTGAAGACAATGTTTCTGTCTCTGCTGAGCTAAAACCACTGCTGACTCAACACACTTGAAATTTTTATCACTTCCTGACATGGTTAATGACCAACATTATGGCAGAGTGAAGACCTGGAGTCTTCTGAAGGTATGAAAGTAAAGAGCCAGCCACATTTCCAGCGCCATTTCTCCTGACCGCGCTGGCACTTTGTCAGTCCTCAGATCCTCAGCTTCCTGGAGGTGCAGCACATGAGTCAGTGTGCAAAGGTATTTCCAGTCCAGTGAAAAGCCCACAGGTACCACAGACTACCTGCCTGTCACTTAAGCACTCTGCTGTTTTGGTTTGGGTTTTTAAAAAGAATTATTGAATAGCACTCTGAGTTTCCTGTACTTGCTGAATGTTTTAAGCAATATTATCTGCTTTTTTCTTACAGAAGGATGACATTTTAAACATTTCTTCAGTGGTGAGACATGTTCTGTTTAATATACATTTAGGACTCTGGAAAAAGGACTGAAGTAATCCCCTCAGAGTTAGTATTTTGTTTTTACTTTGATTTTATAAGGCTACACTTGAGTTGCTACACTGACATTTAATTTTACATGGACATGCTCAGCAGACTTTTATCTGGATTCATGCCACCAGCCTGTACTCATCTAATCACCAAGCCACTTTGCTTGTGGAAATAAGGTTTACAGTATTTCATTATTACTTCTTACAGCATCAAATTCTCTTTGGTATAGCAAAAAATACAGAAAACTTTCTTTTCAGAGCTGGATTATTTGCTTTAAAATATGACAGACAGTACAATTAATTATGTGATCTAAACTAACAGAAGGTCTGACACTAGAAAGCAGAACACTGGAAGACAAGCCTCCTGTGGGATAGCTCCTGTCCAGTTAAGCTCCTTGTTACCTAGTTTGAGGCTGGAAGTCTTACTTTTGCTTTATCAATACAGCTCATTCTTCCCCTGAAAAAACATGCAGTTGCTCACTAGGGCACCTGATGTTAGTCTTTTTATCTTCATTTATCTCAACTTTCGTGACACATATTCAGAAGAACAGTTTAGAAGAACTGGAGCATATGATTTTACAGTATTTCTTCTAATTTTTTTTCACTGCTGCAGGTAATGACATCAGTATAGTGCTATTTGGCTTGTTACTCTTGGACTCAGCCAGCACTGGGGAGTTCTTTATGTGAAGCTGTCATCAGCAGAGACGCTTAGCAAAAAAACTTCTTATGGAAAACTGCTTTAATCCCCATGCTTTCCAAGACAATTTTATTTACTATGAATCAGCATGACATCCACTCTAGATCCTTAAGAATTCTGAGCAGTAAGTACATGTCACAACAGCAACAGTCATGCAGATTACATGGTTCTATTCTGATTCACTGCGTTTGTCACCAGGAGAGAGACGATGAAAGCTTAATGGACAGATCAGAGAATTCAGAGGTATTGCACTGATTACTGTAAGCAAAGCTGTTCTTGATGAGAACAGAATTCAGAGTATTTCTTCCTGTTAGAAGAGAGACATACCTAACATATTTTTTACATATTCAGTTCTTTTCCAGGAGACACATTTGCTTTGATGTCTGAAAAAATTGCTTTACATCATTCAGAGAAAAATAAAGTTATGCCTCCCATAGTAGCTTCCAAGGTAGAATGTAACTGCACAGAACAGCTATTTCTTCATATGTTGCAGTCAATGGCAATTAGGCAAACTCTGAAATGCTTAGGAAAGAAACTAGTGTACTTCAACCACTGTAATTTTCCTGTTTGCCCTGAGGAGAATCTTTTTGTTTTGTTTCTGGCCAGTAGAGATTTTGTAGTTCCAAGAGTAGTCATTCCACCTATTTCCTTACACTCTTGATTTATTTTAACAAATAAATGAAAACCTCAGCAACTA
The DNA here is from genome assembly GCA_013399195.1 of Dicrurus megarhynchus. Lineage (NCBI taxonomy): Eukaryota > Metazoa > Chordata > Aves > Passeriformes > Dicruridae > Dicrurus > Dicrurus megarhynchus. Next base: position 216,658 of record VXAD01012528.1, read on the forward strand.
ACCATAATAATTTTAAAAATGGAAAAAAAGTAATACCAAAAAAAAAAATCAATAAACCAACTGTGAGGACAAAATGGACAATCTCTTTAACATCTTAGCAGAAAACTCTTTCAAGTTCCTAATCCTAACACTTGGTCACCTCGAATCACAGCCAAATTTTCTCTAGTCAAATTTTAAAATATGCTCTAAATGTGAGAAATAAAAGTTATGGTTACATTGCTTGTGAAAAGAGAAATCACAGGTCTTAGAAAGACCACAACCAAACAACACCCGAAAATAGTTTCCCCTTTTATCATTAATTCCAGCATAGGCACAGGTATGGATAAAACCCTGCAGCCACATGGATCAAAGTCCAAACAGCTTTGACAGCTGGATTCCATAGCATCTAGGGCTTTATCAGCCAAAGCACACCAAGTTCCACTCAGGTGGTAACAGGCAAATACAGACTGCCCCACAGAGTCCTGCTCGTGCAGCAAAAGACAGTGTGGTTATTTCAGAGGAGAATGCTCACAGGGCAGAAAAAGCTTCCTGGCAGTTGTGGTTTTTGGGACCTGAAGGGGGTCATTCAAGGCCAGACCTCCTCTCCCCAGTAATTACAAGTATGCCAGTATGACACACTGAATACGGAAGGTATTGATGGATGACAACAACATGATTAACTTCCAATCTTTTTCCAGTTTGTGGGAGGAAGAAAAACACGCACCCAGGGCCACAACTGCAATGCCTGTGCCAAACCAAGGTCACAACGCTGACACAATTTAAAGGCGTCAGCAGCATCACAGCACTGGGGGATTCCAGTCACCACCACATTTTTCTGTGCTAATCATGAACAGCAAAGTCGGATGTTGGTTGATAACTCAGAATTTTAGTCATTAAGTAGTGGCTTTCTGGGCAAAGACTGCCTGGAACAATTATGATCATTCCTTCTCCAGGAGTCACGGATGCTTTCTACCAAACAGACTTTATCAGCAAAGACTAAAATCCAACACGGTTTCAGAGCCTTCAAAGGCAAATGAGAGTCATTAGATAATGTGCTCTTACTTGTATTATTTAGGCCATAGATGTTTACTCTGAGCTACTTTACTGAAATCCCAAAATCTGTGGTTAGCAACTGCTTTTAAAATATGAAAACAGAAAAAATGAGCCATGGCTGAAAGACTCAAAACATATTGTCTCTTGGTAGGCTTTCTTCAGTGGTTTATCACTCTGTGTTTTCAACAAATTCATCCTCCTCCTAATTCACTGATCTTTAACCCTCAGCTGTTTCTGACAGCACAGCACATTCACACTGCACCAAAACTAGTTCTGCAACATCACTGTAAGGTTTCAGGCACAGATGCAATGATAAAGATCCAGTAGTTAAAGTTTGTATGAGTAGTATTTCAAAGGAACTACTTTTGCACTCCACAGATGTGTATTAGGGAACACGGCTAATGGCCAATCTCTTCTCTTCTTAAAGTAACAGATAAAACCAGTAATATTTAAACTGTCTTGCTTCAGCTTCCTGTTCCTGTAGTTTTTTTCCCTTTAAAAATTTCATTGGTTAGTCTTTCCCCTTCTTCCCAGTGCACAGCAGCATTGATTTACAATGGTTTGATATAAATTCTTTCCTTCTAAACATGCACCCTATTCAACCCATCCTCCTACACAGACGTAACCAAATCTCTGATCTTTTGTTTTGCAATCACGTAATTTCATGTGCAATCTTCTGTAAGATCTCAATTCTAGCTGAATAGACAGTTTTATAAACACCATTTTAAAAGTGAATACTGACCTTGAGGTGAGGCTGAAGGAAGCAGCAAATCCAGGAAGGAGATGCGAAAGAGAAAGAGTTAGAGTTTGTGAAAACAGAGTCCAGAGATAAAGCAGTTCAAGAATAAAGGACAAAACAAGCAGATATAAATCAGGTAATGACACACAGACACACAATCATTCACAAACACAGAGCTGCATGTTTTATAGACATCTAATTAAACAAACAAACAAACAAACAAGGAAAGTAAGAGAAAAAGACCTTTAGATTAGATTACACCATTTCAATTAGAGGCAACTTTCTGTAGAGAAAATAGTCTCCAATATGTAACAGTTCTTGGAAAAAGAAAATAAGCCATCTTACAAGAAAACTCCAGATTTACATCACATCATATGCAAGTACCCTTCTTCCAGAATTCTAACGAACATTTTGAAAACACAGAGTTTGACTATCTGAGATGAAACCTAATGTCTTCCTCTATGACATCTTCTAGGGGCTTATTTTCTCTCCATGAGCAAGACACTCAATTTTCCTGCAGACGATCTCAACTTGTCTAAACAGACTAAAGAGAAAGGAGAAAAACCCCAAACATGGAGTAAAGTCCTCAAGACCTGAAGACTTGTCAAAGCTAAAAGCTCATCTTTCTTAATTTTGACATTGTAGTCAACCCTTCCAAAAAGAAACAGAAAAAGCATCTGCCTCTTCTTCCTGCTGTATAATTCTCCTGTATTAAGGTGCAATCTAAAAACAATAATGACCAAACAGGTATATTTTTGACAGTTCTCTCCAACATTGTTCAACAGCAGAACTGACCAAGACAAAATGCTGGAGTCCCCAGTATAACATGAGGTCCCATAGGTTCATTATTGCTTTTTTTTTTTCCAAAATGTCTCCAGTATCTTTCATAGGCATCTGCTGTCAATTTCACTGATAACAGCAAGGTAAGTCAACAAGGAACCATAAATACAGATCTTTTCAATCTGGTTTTAATTTTGATGATTTTCAGTCAATAGAAGAGAGGCAAAGGAAATGTCCTGTCCAAAGCAGCAATTTGGCTTTTACAACATATGTTGTACTTTTCCCATGGCAAAATTTCACTCTAAAAAGGCAGGATATGGGCTGGATAAAAATATTTCTATAGGATAGGCTAACTGCTATATTCTTTATTACTCTTGGTATATGGAGGTATGTAAATGAAATTTGAAGTCCTTATTTATGGCATAAATTTTACTATCAACAGTGTAGGGTATTGAATTTGTACAAGCAGCTGTTGTTGGTCTGTAACAGATTAAGTAGTGCAAAGGTACTTTTCTTTGGCTTCTGAACCAACATTCTTCAAATCAAGCTCTTCAAGGACAGCTGTTGTAAAGGATGTATTATTTGGGGATTCGGGGAAAGATGAGACTTGTAAAATGCCAAATACCACATCTCAGTGTTTGATCTTGAAGTAACTTAAAATGTTCCAAAAGCCTTGGTTAATCCATACAGAAAAACGTGTAACAATTCTGACTGAAATCCAAGACTACAAACAAATTTAACAAAAATGTGAAAATAAACACTTGGTTAAATATGGGAAGAAATAAGGTAAGGGGAAAAATTTAAGACTTCTCATTTTGTGTTTGAGGGATCCTTTGCAATTCCTAGTTGTGTTGTAATGATGTGATATTGCTTCTTCAATTTAACAGTGAAAAACATACAGGCTACAACTCAGAACAGCCCAGTAGAATTTAAATGAGCCATACAGTTCTTCCAACTGCTATTAAAGGTAGCATCTTTTGCTGGCACAGGATGAAGGCAAAACAGTATGTAGAACACTATGCTGAGGTCACTTGCAATTTTCTGTGTGCTACAGAAGTATTATTTAACCAGCTGCATGGGTTTTAAACAGAGAATAATTATTGCTACATCTCCATTTTGTTACGGAGTAATTCTTTCTTCTAAAGAAAAATACATCTTGTGTAATTGCTAGCCCCTTTTCCAAGTTTTTGTTACAGAGGTACAAAATATTTTTTACAAGTGTGGATTTTTAGAATAACCATAATATTTATCCAAACAAAAATAAGGACTATGTCTGAAAGCACACTAAAATTAGAAAAAAAGTCTGTAAGTGTGCTATCACTCAAACTAAATCCAAGGCAGACACCTGAAATTGTCCGCCATTAGGAAGTAAATGGAGATCTACCATGGACTGGAGGTGAAGCCTCAGTTCATGGGCTACATCAGTGAAATTGAACAGAGGAGCACAGCAAGCATCTGCCCCAGGCAGCAGCCCCAAGCAAGCAGGATCAGATACATACCGAGACATGCTCATTACAGAGCAAAATCACAATTTTTAGTTTGCACTCTTTCCCTTCGAGCAAGAACACACACTTGCAGCATTCCTTACAAGATCCAGCAGCAGCGTTCCTGCCCAGCCCCATTAACTGTGTACTCCGATGCAACAGTCACACAGGGAGACAAGACAATTGTAATGCCAACTGGCAGTCTCAGAGAAAACCATTTTCTTCTAAAATACCATCTCGTTAATTTGACAGATAGAGCCGACTTAAATAAAAAAAAAGAGATGCGAATGCTTAAGCACTGTAATTAAGAAATATCTATTTTGAAAGCTGTTGGATATTCCAGTTACAATTTTTTCCACATGCTTGTATGTTATAGGGAGCAGAATAAGCCTGCAACATTTGTCTCAGATGTACTTGGACTGTAGTTTATGTAATGATTTTCAGTCAACCTTTGAATTCCACTTGTTTGACAGCGAATGATTGTGTATATTTATTACTCTGTCACTCCTTCAAAGCAGTCTGACGGGGAACAATTGGCATTTGATCTTCCTTGTGTCTTTCAAAGCAGAAAGGTTATTTACGTTTACCACTTTTGACACGTTTTCTTGATAAAAAGAATGATGGCTGGTCTTTTCCTTTTTTCTAGGTTGGTATTTAGAGGGACAGGGAAGAGATGGAGAGGCAGAGACAGGAGGTTCGTGTGTGCATCCATGCACACATGTATGCGTAGATCTAAGAGCACAAACCCAGCCACAGATGGCCACAATGGAGCACTAAAATTACTATTTCACTGGCTTACTGGCAATTACTGTATATTCTTTTTGTTCTTTCTGTACTCCAAGATAATGTCAGGATCTGACACTTATTTTCACTATATCATTTGTATAAATGAGAGTTTCGGTGGGGTTTTTTTGCTCCTTTTGCACTAGCTTGTGAGTATGGATACTCTCATATTGCTCAAAGATACTGACTGAAACAAAGTTACAAAACAGCTTTTGAAGAGATGTAGTAAAGGCAGGTAACAATGATACTCATATGTAGACTAGGCTCATTATTTATGTGATGCTTTTTCTCCTCACGTTTATAATTATTTTAATTATATCACAGCTCTTACACTCTACTGATCCATCAGCTGGATTAGAAGATACCTGCTAAATAAAATCCATCATTGCTACAATACAAGGCAAATGATAACTCCTAAAATCATTACAGATAATAGGCATGATAGGGAGAGCTTGAAAACCACCTTGATTTAATGATAAAAACAAGCAGGACTTCAGCACCACGGAAAATCTGGCAGGAAAAGAAGCCCTCAAAAAAGTTCACAATCAGTGCTTCTCGTTACTGGTGTTTCTGCAGTGCAGGGTCCTTCCTGGAGGATCCAAGATCAGATCCTTAGTCTTAGATTAGCAGACAAACCATGCTTTCAGCCCATTGCTGAACTTAACAAAGGAGTTGGTCTGTACCCAGTTCCGTGGCCATGAATCACTCCGTTTAACAGTGTCCGTCCTGCCTGCTTGAACACGGACATAATACCAGGTTTAGGTGGTTCAATGAGGGGATAACACAGCGAGCTCACTCAGCCAAAGCCTGCACCAGCCCTGACCTCTCACCATGTCAGGGGCTGGACTAATTGGGGTTCTTCAACCTTGTATTTTAGAACAGCTGTTTCTGCAATATCACAAAGTTTCAGTTTCTCCCAAACACAGGAAGAGGGAAAGAATGGGAAATAAAGGACAGCTAAATAAAGAACAAATCGAAAAAGGATATCCCATTATATGAAAAAGGTGAGGATGGATTGAGGAGTCACCATAAAATCACTGTGATGGGGTTTTTATCTGGTGCTCTCTACAGATGGATTTGCAATTACTGGCAGTGTCTCTATGTCTCTCTTTTCCTTCCTTAGATGTAGGTTTCAAAAGCGATTAGTGAGTCTGAGTGTTGATCTTAAGGTGCTTTAACAAAGGCTGACTTCCAGAGGGCAGACACTTGCTTTCTGAAAGTCAGCATACTTCCAAATGTCTGAAGTTAAATACCTGTAAGCAAATGTGCCTGCATCTTTTATTCTTATCTGTTTAAAGACGTTATACTGATATGAAATGGTTTTTGTTCTCCCTTTGTGACACTTGATATGGGACTTCAGGTGTAATGCTGATCTTGTATGAAGATAAAGCAAGACTGAGAAGGAAGAAATTATGTCTTCCTTTCCTAGCTTGGAAATTATGAAAATCTTAATATTCAACAGATCCGTGTGCTCAAGAGGTGGAGCTGGACTAACTATGGACCTGACCACTTCTTTCCATTACAAAGCCCTGTCCTCAGTTGCTTGCCAAATATTAAACCCTTGTGCTGCTACTTCCCATGACAGGTTCGACCTAACCGAGGGTTTTTGTGTCCTTCACAAAAAGCAGCATTCATGTGGAAAAAATTTGTTCATATATGGTTAAAGATCGTATCACTTCACATAAGATGTGAATTAAAATTATAAGGCAATCTTCATCTTGGAATATCCTAAATTTTGAGTGATTTACCTTAGAATTTTAATATTTGCTAAGGTATAGATTTTTGAGGGAAGTGGATGAAAAACGCAACAACATCAACAGATTCTGCTTTGTAATAATACTGTGCAATCGTAAGATAAATATATTTGATTTGCTTTTATGTTTTATGGCAACAAAATGGACTGAAGTATTTAAAGACAATATTTAATTGTTTTCCAATGCCTGAATCAGAGTTCAATTTATTTTTGCAGGACTATAATGAGTTAAGACAATATAGAATTATAGCCATACCATCTCTCAAGGTTAACTTTAATGGTGATGATTATGACTTTATAAACACCTTTCTTTAATTTCTTTAAATTACAATGTATCTTTTACTTTAAATTATTTATATGCACTGATGTGGTCCTTGCTTAGGAATTCTCTAAAAAACTATTTAAAAATTCACAGAAACAACAAACTTAAAAACCAAAGACAATTATTCCAAGATATGAGTAGCAGTTTGAAAGCAAGTATTTCAGCTTCAAATTGTTGACTTAAGCTTAGGGCATAATTTACTAGTACAGTTTCCTTTACACTATTCTAGGAAACTGTAAAGTTGATGGAAAATACAGCTAATTTCTCTCTCAATCTATCCTTCACAGAACACTAACCAAACATATCTGTCTTAAAGACAGACAAAATAAGATACTTCATTCTACTGTCCACATTTTTCAGCACTCCTTTGAGATCCCCCAATGTTTTTTAATTTCTTATTTATTGTTGAGAAGAAATATTTAAGATGAGGAGTATACCTTTTGGCTGCTACAAATCAGAAGTTGGAAGGCTTCGTCTTGAAAAGGGCATCCTTAAATTCTTTTCAGGAAAACTCTCCAAATTCTCTTTCTTAAAATAGCCACTAATTCCAGCTGTCCTTAACAGGACTGCTGGTATTCCACAGCTGAGTGCTGTCTTCCTTTGTTCCAAAAGCAAAGTTTCCTTCAGGCAAAATAAAAAGCCCTGTGTCCTTACAAGAACTGCCTATCTTATGTAGTGAGCATGCCAAATGAAAATAAATTTTAAGCCTGCAACTGGAACCAGGACTTCCACATATATTCACTCAGTGCTTACTTCTGAAGCAACATCTACAGATATACTTACTGCCACCTCCCAAGTACAAAGCCTGTTCTTATTCACACGGTACGTGCACACAAACAGATCTGTGTATAAACTAATAAACTACCCATCTGAAGGCTGTGATGGCCATGTCCCAGATAAGGAGCATTACTTTTTGATTGTTTGTTTTCTTATTACAGGACAGTCATCACAATAAACCTCAAGGATAAGTCAATACTGACCTCTATCAATGACACGTTTTAGAACACCTGAAGAACATTGAGTTTTAGCTGGTTCAGGCAAAACTGGTAGCAGAGATTAGAACCAAAGGTAAAACACAGCAAGAGAATTAGAATTAAAAAGCAACCTCTGTCAGATTTAAATCGGGGAGAACAGCAGCAAACCTCCTTTGGACTGTGGTCACAACCAGAACTTGTATTTGACATAAGCAGTTCCTGTTTGACCGAAGGAAAGAAGCGGAATTGCAGCAGCCCCAAACAGCAGCAGCAGCAGCAGCAGCCGGGCAGCCAGCGGTGACATTCCAGCCCGGAGGAAACAGAAGCCTTGGAGGGCACTCACTTTCCCAGGAAGTCCCACACAAACCCCCCTACGTGTTGCGGTGCAGGGACCGACACCTGGTAGGGAGGGTGCAATTTGCGGGAGCCGTGCTTTCTGAGGAAAGGCACAGTCACAAACACCCCCCGGACAAAACACAACAACACAACTCGGGGGACCGGGGCGGGACGGGACAAGGGGGAAGAAAAAGCGAGGAAGGAAACAGAACACAAAATGAGAAGTTATAGAGAGACAGGAGGTTATGGAATGGCAATACAAAAAGCAAACAGTTAGTTACAAAGGAAGTGAATAACCAGACAGCTACAAAACCCTCTACACCACCACAACAGGGGACAGAAACAAAACTTACAGGGCTGTTCACCCAAGAAGGAATGTGAACTTAGGGCCCACCTTCCCGTAAGAAAAAGCAAAATCCTCCCCACAGAGAATATATACCAATGAGCTCATGCGTTCAACCTTGTGTTGACTCTAGAATATTTTCCAAACTTTTGCATAGCATGCACCATACTTTACACTTTTTTTTAAGTATCTTTTGTCCCATTCACAGCTGAAAAACAATGTCTCCCACTCAGTAATTGCAACAGCTACTGAAGAGTGGAAGCATTTCCCTCTTTATGTTAACTTAAACACAAGGCAGCTTTGCCTACGTCCAAAAGGCTTGATAGAACAGTTTCCTGCTTTTTATTTCATCTTCCTCTCCCTACTGTCTCCTTCTCTGTTCCTCTATGCACACCTCCCTAACAGGCGATGCATCTCTTCTGTGGATGAAACTGATACCATTTCTCTTGTGACATAGAACTAGCAAAGGGAAAACTGCAGGGAAGAGAGACTCTTTTGAAAAATCCCATTTTTTTAGTACAGTTATTCTCTGAATGTGACTTATTTCTTCTCATCTTGCTCCATATGGAATACTGACTGTTTCTGACAGGCACAGCAATATTTGCTGTTTAGCTTGCTGACAACTGCATCTGCAGGCACTAAGGTTCTTTGCACAGCAGTTTGATCAGCTGTAGAAGCATTAGAAGTCAAGATCATTTCTAGCTCGCTCTGCATCGACCACAGTTTAGGGAAGACTTTTAAAAGGCAAAATTATTTAATTTTTTTCCTGGAAACCAAGACTCTTCTAGCTCTAAAACATGCATGTAACATGCCTGGATATATAAGTTCTGCCATGAAAAAATATTTTATAAAGAAGCATTGTAGATAAAACCAGGACCAACCTATACATTAAATAGGTGTGATAAAATCTCTGCTTTATGCAAAAACTCCCAAGAAGAAAGCAAGCTTCCAAGGAATAGTGGTTTGAGGGAGCAGTTGAAAACAACTAGGGTCAAATAGAAATTCTGACAATTATTCAGAAAAGGAGAAACTACTAATCAAAACCTCACTATAAAGTATCTGGAACTTTCTATCTCTTGCTCCAGTGATGTGATTATATTATAGTTCCAGCCGAAAAATCATTTCAGGTGTTGATACTTTGCTAATTCACCACACAAACAATATCCAGATGAGATCTCTAGATGGGGAAGACTTTTTCTATTTCCACTTGGAATGGTTATAGAACACGAGTATTCTTAGATTTTTCTCCCCCCCACCTTGATTTACTCGGCTGCTGGCAGTCACATGATAACAAGAGCAGTCTTTTCTTTTACATAGTCAAAATACCTATTCTAATTACTAGAAATAAGAGAAAACATATTCTATCTCATCTCAGTACTGGTAGAAAAGATAGGTTAAAAAGAGAAGAGGACCACTCAGTTTTTTTGTAAGACTGAAGATTAGGTGATAAGAAGGAATGGATAAAACTGAATAGTCAAAGTATTTACCAATTGTTATGGAATGATGCCTGGTCATTTGGGGGTTTTATGCTTTCATAGTAAGACTTTGGTCTGTGACTGAAGCAGCAAGAAACTACCATGTAACATGACAAACAATAACTGCTTTGCAGATCTCTCTTCTTTTCGAAGAAAAAGCTGGATTTCTAACTCTTTGAAGATGGTACAATTGCTTCTATCTATAAAAGAGGAGACCCATCTTAATTTCTCTTTGTTGTTATTTTTCCTTTGTAGATTATAAACATTTTTGTTTATAGGCCACTTGTGTCTATTCAGTTTGATGCTGCAATTCAAATTGTGATTAGTTTCTGAATGCTAATGTAAATAAAAAATCAGCTTTCATTAAAAGCATATTTAAGAAAATTCTTTTCCTGCCATTTCAACCTCTCTAGGAACGAGGCTGAGGAATGATTCATATTTCTGACTTTCTTTTCCTAAACAGTAGTTACTTCTCCACAAAAAAAAATAATCAAGGCACTATGAACATATTTCTTCCCCCTAATCTTTCCTCTGTCTTTCTCTGCTTGTACCTGATCCCTAGTAGATTTGCCTGCCCTGAAGAGAATGACATGGTGAATGTCACACCTGAGAAGGGGACCCCAGCGGGACTGAAAAAATCACACAGACAAATGACATGTAGCTTTTTCATGTCTATACTCATTCAACAATAATCAACCTATTGCCTGAATGTTCTGCTGATTTCATCATGTACTGAAGGGCTCAACGATGTATCAATTAACAAAAAAGGGAAGACATTTAGAAATAATATATCCTCACTTTTGGGTGTTTGAGCTTATGCCATAGGTACAAAGAATTTTGGTTAAATAAAACAACTTAAAGAAAACTAACAGGATGTTGCTTACAGTCACAAAGAAAGAAGAAACTCAGCTGGCAAGCTGAACTGTTCCAGAGCTCTGTGCATTTCAAGGAAAAGAGAATGGGCTCCTTAGAAAAGAGTTTTTCAAATCATTCAGAGGGGCCCATAATTTGATAATCAGCAAGCCATGAAAAATAATCACTGACTGCAGAACCTGAAATGTCCTCTACTTAGCTGCCCTAATCTTCCTGACACTAAATTTTAGAGTAGTTAAACAGTGAACAGACAGAAACTAGAAAGACTATCCTGGCACAAGGCAAATGGGAATAATCAACTTTTCATTCTGCTGCTCCAAGTTAGTGATTTTTCATTGGGAACGGTAAAGTAAACAAAAAATCCCAAACAGGTATTACTGCCCAGAAGTCCGCTCTTGGCCCACTGTAAGATGAGAAAATGACAGAACACAGAATCCAATTGAAGTCTTTCCCAAGATCTACTACTTATAATTGTGACACAAATGTCATTAAACCATAATAAATTGCAATTTTTGTTTGGGACATTATAATCTTGAAAAAAAATCTGAGCCTCCTGGCTCCAAGAGAAAGATGAAAAATGCTGTAAAGTGCTGAATCAAGTTTTGCTTGGACAAAAGCAAATCTGCTCATCAGCCTTCGCTTGGACCCAAGTTTACCTGTGTCCCTACCACTACAAAGAGTTATGAGGTCAATTATCAGAAGAATCTGAGTAACTAGTATCACGAGGTCTTAAGAATAATTTTTCTTATTTGTTTTTGTGAGAGCCATGCTTGAGGAATTTATTGTATCAAAATACCAAACTGTTTTACAAATACACCAAAATGTCAGCAGCTTTTCCTGCCCTCTCCATTCCCTTACAGCTCTATTTATCCTTCTAGTTCTAGCTATACCAGCCCTATTTTTGAGCAGCCAGGTAAGGAAAGCACATGATAAGACACCCTCTTCCTTACAATGTAGCACAATAAAGGACCAAAGATAGAAAAACTCTAAACAGACTTTCCCAAAACAGGCACTCTAAGGTTTTTAAGACAAGAAAAATGACTTAACTCTAACGTTAATCAGCTCTTTTGCTCCTCTTCTAACTTTATACCATTCTCACCTCTCCAGTTCTGCTATCTTCTTATCCTTGTCATTCTTCTCATTTTCCATCTCTTTCAAGATCTCCAGAAGACGATCCACTTCAGCCTGAGCCTTGCCAGATTCTTCCCGAAACCGTGTTACCTCTCTTTCCAGCTGCTGCATGCGCTCACTCAGCTCTGGACTGGCCCTTGCCTCCAGGGTTGCCTCGTGAGCCTGTAAGAAAAAGGTTCAAGAAAAAACCACTTCATTCACATGTATGTATTTTAGAGGTTCTAGGACAATTCCAAAATTTTATCTATGACAATTCCAAAATGCTATCTAGATACCTATTTCAAAATGGCAAGATTAATTCTTACACAGGAAAATGCAAGTCCTATTCTGCTTTTAAGTATGGAGAAATGCTTTGCAGGAAAAGAAAAATTTAAAACAAATTTAGGTTTTTTTTAATTCTACCTAAAAAAAATACATTATTTTTAATCTGAAACAGAATCAAAAAAGAAGCAGAAATATGAAAAAAAGTTTAACTTCTTTGAAAGAAAAGAAAAACAAAAGCAAGTGTGAGTGTAAAAGTTCCTAAAATACACTTCTAAAACGGGGATAGGACTATAGATTCAGTTATTTGAGGTATCTTTAACCCATATTTTCTAGAAAAATAAATCACAGGTTAATAGCTTTCAATAACTACATCAATATGCAAAGTGTCAGACATTTGCACAGATGGTGCTGATGTGCTCAAGCCCTTGCTAGTTCTGTGAGCCACACAGACCAGGGTTAATGAGTATGGTTACCTACTGAAATTATCTTTGCTTAGTTATCTAGGAAATACATTTTTCAAAATCAGGCTATTGGGACAAAGTATCAGAGAACTGAGGATAACATGATCACGATGAAGAGATTGTTTAGGGTTGTTCTCTAATGGCTTGGTTTGTTACAAAAATCACTAATTTAGTAGTAAAATTAATTCAAAAGTTCTCAAAGTAAGAGACAGGAAGAATGCAGTACTCATGCTGGAAATTAAACCAGCAGACAAAGGACTATCCTTCTTCTCTCACCCTGCCCCTCTGCTCTTGGATCTTGAACTGCAATTTGCTCTCAGTTAAAGCTGTTTCAGAATTGCTCAAAATTGCTTGAGTGAATAGAAAGTTTGATGGAGCTATTCTGCTGATCAGGATTGCCTGCAAAACCCAAGGCCTTGCTCTTCTCGAAACAAACCTACAATAGAAAATAAGACTACAGACTTTTCTCCCCTCTGTGTGCAGCTGCGGAAAGTTGTTTTACAAGCTGCCAATGTTCTGCTCCAAAGCACACTAAGTCTAGATCTGATAGTATAGGACTCTGTTGCTTTTAAAGGTAATTGGAGAGAACTGCAGCAGTATAAAACTCGGGGCAGAAAGCTGCTGCTTCCAAGGAATCAAATAGCAAAATTACATTTGGCTAAATCTGTTTAGTTACTCAGTAAAATAAGACTGGAGGAAAATATCCATTCACTGACCCCAACATTTTTGCCTTGAAGTGTCTAGTTTTTAATTAGCTTCTTTAAAGCCAAGGCCACATTCTAGTAGAATCCAGGAGACTTGTGGAGCAGAATATTCTGGGACTGAAGAATGTCTTGATGCCTGTCTTTACTGGGACTGACCTTGGGACAGATCTGGGTTTCCCAAACAAAGGAAAGGTTCATGTTCCAGGGCCTTGGCCCTGCAGCTCTTGTCTGAGGGTCAATACTGAGCTGTTCTGGCTTTCCTTTTTTCTAACACAAGAATTCCATAAAGCTGATTAACCCGGACAGTATTTTATCCTAGAACAAAACATCTGGCACTCCCCAGGTCTCCCAGGCAGATGTCGGCAAGAGTGCCCAATAACCAAAACTCGTGGAAGAGCAGAACCCTCTCCTGAGGTAATGCATTTAGGAATGCTTAAAAGGTTCCCTACTTCTGAGTGACTTTCCAGTCAAACCCTGACACTCCTGTGTCACTGAACTGTAAGAGTGAAAATCGTGCTTCTGGGCTTCTGACTGAGACCTGGACGCAAGTGCATCCCTGGTGAGCCTGGAAGCTTTGCGAAGGCTTTTGGAGTTACGGCTGTCAATGCCTCCCGATTCCTTACTGCCCCATAAGCACTTCAAATTACACACCCTTGGAAAGGGCTCTCCGCAGCAAGTGGAAGTGTAATTAATGCCCTGCCAAGAGGATGCAGACTCCAGGAGGACGTGGCAGCAGTGAGACTGACAAGTGTGTCAGCTCCATGAACAGCTGCAAGCACCAGGGGACATACTTGGCTTTGGAAAGAGTGTTGGTTGGTGTTTCTGAAATGCTTTTTTGGGATTTCCAGCCTGCGGGAAATCTGAAATACTTGCTTTAATTTCCTTTTCAACTACACCTTAAATTTCAAAAAACTCCTCCAATCCTTCCTTCCCAAATACAGGGAATTGGGAATACTGTTTGGGGGGGCACCTGTACATCTACTGAGGGCATCTGCATTCTCCAAAGAGACACTATGTATAGAGTTAAGTCTGGTTTTCACCAGACAGAGCCTCAGTTCTTCTGTACTGGCTTTAGGTACGTTTCCAACATCTCAAATTGTTTGTTTTAATGAATACTCCTCCAGGCTCTTTAAAGCCACCCAAAATACATGATCAGATAATCAAGAAACTTCTTTTAAAAGAAAGCAAATTTAGGCTGTTAGCCTGGCTTATTAAACTCACTAATTCAGAAGAAGTTATAAGACCTAATGCAATTTGACTGTCAGAACAGTCCTGATTTATTTTACTCTGCTAATAAAAGCATCTCCACAACAACCCAAGAGACACTACTGAGAAGAGGAAATAAATTTTCTTTTCTAGAGAATTAGCCAACAAGTCAGTATGTCTGGTTCTTATAGAACCAAAGGGCTACGTACACGACATAAATTATTAGTTAAGACACATAACACATGTTATTTGTATATAATGCACATAAGTATGGATACTTTCACCTAACACAAAGAGAACGTTATGTGATACGGCGTAAACTGGAGACCACTTCCTGCATTGTGAGTTACTGACTGAGTGACTTTGGTCCATTTTGTGGCTTTTGTACAAAATACGTGTTTCACGACCATATCTAAAATCCTGCTGGATTCATTTATTGTATAAGAGAGAAAACCAATGCATTTAGAGGTTTCCCACAAACTCACATGAAGATCTGGAACACATGAAATTGGCTACCTTCCCAATGCAACACTGTGCAAAATAATTCATCTTGGTTTTTTGCTTTAACCAAAAAGCTAACCACAAATAATGAATTCCTATATTCTCAGTAAAAAAAGACCCGCATACAACTTGCCCTGCCCACCAAAGGTGTACAAAAATTCCAAAATAAGTAGTAATTTAATTTTTGAAGCAGAATCAACATATAAAGTGACAAATGCATCAAGAGTTTCTGCTGTATTAAGAAGTGTATTTCCATAAGGTTGACTTTCAACTCTGCCTGACACAGGATTTGCAAATCTGCTGTCTTTTAATACAGTTACAAACAAATGTGATAATGTATAAAAGAAGTATGATAAAAATTAAACCTTAAAAGTAGCTTGCTGAGAGTGAAGGGAACACTGCACTTTCTCATCTACACAGGCCATTGAGTTTACCTGATTACAGGCTATTTAAACCCTTTAACTGTTACTACTGACCCTGTCATTAGCTCTCCATGTTCCTGTGTGGTATCAAACAGGTGAATTTAGGAGCACAGCCCAACTTGCACAATTCATTCTGCACTGATCTGCATAAGAAACAGTCACATTTTAGCTAGAAAGCAGCACCCTCTTAAGCTATGCTTTTATTAGCAAAGCTCATCTGATCAGTATTAATCCTTGCCCGTGTGCATTCAGTTTCAAATTCTAAGTGGTTCAGGACTGAGAACAGGTTAAGTTTACTACTCTGGATATGCTCTCACAGTTCTTAAGAGGGACTATAAACTAAGAGGTGGTTTAACAGCTTTCTGCTTTTCTGCTCTTAGCCATCATTTCCCATCTGGAATGTGGTAAGTGATGGGGTGACTGCTTCAGGTACCTACAGAACATAAGAAAGAGTGATTGTTCCTCAAATAAATAAATGTACTATAACTTCTATTGCTTCCACAGAAAATCTGCTGACAAAGCCAACTTCTACAACTAAAACAAAGATGACCAATGTTTCATAGAAATAACCACTATTTACAGATGGAGAAGAGTGGAAGACAAAACACATTAAAAAGAATTTTCTAAGTTGATATTTCTTGTGCCAGAAACCTCTTTTTTAAGAGGTAAGATAATCTTACACAGCTTAAAGTGTGCCAGAGACAGGGAACAAAACAATAGCACAGATACAATTTAAAGGTTCTAAAACGTAAATAAAAATTCCAAACATTATGACCAAGATTCCAAATCAATATTCCTAAAATATTAACTAAATCAAACAGCAAATAATTCACAGCAAACACTTTCTACTTTTACCTATGAATTGAGACAGTAAATTCAGTTTAACATTTCACATACTAATGTTGCCAAGAACTTTTGGCCATGAAATAAAAGTTCCCAAGAACCTGAAATCCCATTTTAATCCACCCTCCTACCTCCAAGGGTGCCCCATGTCTCCTAAAAATAGTAAATGCACACAAAAATACAAAAATATATTATGATCATTTACTGCAAAAGACAAACACTTCACTCACCTTCTGTACTTTTCCTACCACAAAGGCAGAAATTCAACTGATAAAACATTTGTGCTGTCTTCTATCGTGTCTTTATTAGTTTTAACAAAACTGTGAATTTAAAAAACAACCAAACTTTCTCCTCCTTTAGTTCCACAGCTCTACACACCACAAACTGTAAAAAAGCTTTTTGAAAAGGCTGTAATGGAAGTAAAAGGCTCAGGAAAATTCTCTGATATACTGTGTACTGTGAACTTGAGTCTGTCACAGAGAGTTATTTGCTGTCTTTTAACCATCTCTACACGGCTAGTCTTCGTTCATGTAACTGCACATCTTTGACACTGAGTAAGCAAGTGTTCAGTTGGAATCAATTCATAAACAAATTACTTCCTTTATGAAAAATCATAGAGAGGAAGATGCCTCAAGAGAGGCAATTTCCATTCCCTAACCAAGCGATCTCTTCAGAAAGATACGAGTTCCCACAGATGTCATCAGGCATTAACAATTTGCTCTCCTGAGATTCACCCCAACACAAAGAGTGTAAAGTCAGGAGGGAAGTGCCCACAGGACATCTCTCTTTGTGAGTGTATTTCAACCCCCTCACCTGCCGCCTCTGATCTGGGTCTTACTCACTGACCACAGGCTACCACTATTTTACTGAAACAGGACTCAAGTAATGAACAGATACTTAGTCCCAGTTTTTGGATATTCAGTGTATGGCTCTATACTTTGTTTATTCTGAACTGCAACATGACATTAAAACAAAAAAAATTCCCCACTTCTCTTTCTATCATGCTAATCACAACTAATCACTTCTTAACACCACCAGTGGGAAATAAAAATGCATTATTATACCTGCTGTTCAGGGGAAAAAGCAAAATGCAAATACATCCTGCCTTATTCATTCAATGCTTTCCTACTATCAAAAAAGTATTTTATCATCTAATTTCTCTAGATGATTATCATCTTTGTCATATATATCTGGCTCACTCTTGGAGCATTTGTCATGCAATACTGAAAACAACAAGACTCCAGCAGACAATAAATTAGTTATGAAATGCTACACAAATTACCTCACAAGGAAAAATGAGAAAGACCCCACAGTGTGGCATTGACCATTTCCTGAATTTTGAATATTTAATTTTTCAAAACGAGTGTTATCTTCACAAGCTTTTCTGGGAGGGGTAGAGTAGGTAGGTTTAATTTATTTAGGTATAAGAATATCGGGGAGAAAACCTCTCCAGCTTTCTAGGGCACGAGATGATGCTGACATCGCCATGCACAATGATCAGGATGGAACATTGAAAGCCATCACGGAATCACAGGATACTCCGGGTAGGAAGGGTCCTTAAAGATCATCTCGTTCCAAACTCCCTGCTGTGGGCAGGGCCACTAGACCAAGTTGCTCAAAACCCCATCTAACCTGGCCTTCACAAAGCCTCTTGTACCTTATCCTGTATGTTTGCTATATCATACTGGAGAATAAAATACAAAGTTTGGTCCCATATCTTTTAGTTTCTGACTTCAGAGTAATGAGTCTCAAAAAGTTTGCATGCTATTAAAGATTTTGTTGAGAATGTGCTCTCCTGACACAAATTCTTCTGCCTATTTGCACCAACTACAATCTTTTTGTATTATACCTCATTTTTCCAACTTCTTATTGACACTATTTAGCCAGGTTTAAATAATTTCTGACATGAGATGCCACAAAAACTGAACTATTGCAAGCCCCAGAATTTCTCTGACCCTCAGACAATGACTGTCAGGACAGACAACTATATTTACCCTGAACATTGCCAAGAGTAACACAGGTATCAGACTCCTGAAAGTTCTGTAACACCACTTTTTATGCACAGAGCCACAAAAGAAATCTCTGATGAAAACCACCTTGGATTACGTAATTTACAGTGTCAAGATATTATTATACAAACACTCCTTGACAGGAGTGCTCTTTGACATCAAACAGGAGGCTGGAAATAGGATCCAAAATTAAACTGACATAGTACCAGCGAGCTTAATAGTTACACAAGTTTCTAAGCAATCTTTCACTTGCTGTAACTTAGTTGTTATTTCTAATGTGCTGCTGTACCCGGTGTTACAGAACACTTTCACGCAAGAAGCTTGATTTGCATGGAAATTCTACCTTCTTGCTCTGAAAATGCACAGACAATGGAGATGACAGAAAAGCTACAGGACATTTCAAGCACTGGCAGCAAAGGGAAACAAAAACACTGACACAAAATTAAGCTGTCCAAACAAAAATGCAGTTAGACCAAGGCAGTCAAACAGTGAAAACATCTCAGAAAGCTTTTTTGAACACAACTGGTCAGACATCCCACTGCTTTTTGTTTGTATCCATACTATCCATACCCACGACTGAAGTAATTCACCAATACACTCTGTGTAGGCCCCACTATAAAAGCACAGGAATATACATGCAACATAAAAAATTAAATGTGCTGGCAACAGCCCCTCAGATTGCCAGGGAACTTACTAGCTTGGATGGATGACTCAATAAAACTTCAGGGTGCTAAAGGGAGAAAGAAGATAGGAAAAGATGGAGAAAAATTGGGATAGGAACAGTGTGAGAGAGAAAAAGAAAAGATGTAACAAGAAAATAATTTAAAATAATAACTGCAACATTAATTTTCTAAGACAACAGAATCTTAATTAGTGGTTTTAGCATGCATTACTAACCAGCTTTTGGAACATGAGAAACATGGAGAGTTACTCTCATGCAAGTTCCAAATTTCATCTTGATTTTTTCAGTGTAGCAGATTTGTCCAGCCCCCACATATTTAGTTGTAGCTCTCTGTTTGGGTTTACAGATGAGTTTCACAGATTGAGAAGGACTTTAATTCCTAGTGCTTCCCTTGAATCAATTTCAAGACAGCTGAATGGTTTAGAAAACTAATTCAGTAACTGACACTATCTGAATGCTGAACACAACTGCTGGGTTTTTGCTTTTATTGTTACGAGACATCCTGATTTCCCTGGTAGCCCTTTTCATTCTACGTTGAACACATCATTTAATGGCCCTTCTTTGAAAAAAAAAAATCAGCTGAGAACAAAAAACAGTCTCATCTACCAATATTATCAACAATATTTTCAGTTGTGGGAGGAAATCCACGTTCACAAAAATAAAAAGCAGCAAAGTCTGTATTAGACTAGCCAAGCTAATTCTTGGGGAAAATAGAATTTGGATCAACACTTCATTCAATCTTTTTTTTTCCTGTTTTTTGAAAGATACTATCCTCCTGAATTTGAAGAAAGAACACCACCACAGCAGAAAAAAAACAACCTCTGAGTGCGCCTGTTGAATCTAGAGGTATTTTCCTGGCAGGGAATCACTGCTAACATTTTCTGATGAGAAGTTCCTAGAACTGCAGCAAGGGGAAGTTTGTTAAAATATGGTTTTGGACTCTTTCTTCTCCCTAAAAATAACAAGTATATCTATAGGGAGAAAAACTATGCACTGGAAATGAAGATGGACAAAAATCCACTCATCTTTCCTGGAAAAACTTCTAATATTAGTTGGTCTCTCCCAGATTAGAAAAACAAAATGAAACAAAGTATGCTGGCTGGGAAAGACAAGACAGAAAAAGCTGGAAAAAGAGTATCCTGAAGAACAACAACCGAAGGAAAACTTTTTCACTGTAAAACTAATACATTAAAATAGAAGTTTGGAAAAAGAGTTTCCTAGAGAAAAGAAAAACCACCACAGAGCATAATAGCACTTCACAGAAAAACAGGGAGAGAACCTCCTGGGTGTGATTTGCCTCTAATGATTCCATCAGCCAAAATGAAGACAGGACACCAGGCCATGTAAACTCAACAGGGGTTTATGAGTTGCTTTCAGCCTTCAGAATCTCCCACTGCATCTCCTGCTGGCAGCAGGATGACAATTCAGCACAGAAGCAGTGAATGTAGAATAATTAGAACATTAAGCAAACAGATTTGCATAACCATGGTAGTATTATTTGAAAAAACAACCCCAAATATGAAAAACAGTGCAGTTTTAGTTGCTAAGTCAAGGATCAATATAAAACAGTTATTAGTGAGAAGAGGAACAGTAACAACAAGAAGTGGATACTTCAAGTGAGACACTGGAGACTGACATGGAACTAAAAACAATATCAACAACCTTTCAGCACACTTGTGCTCCACTCAGTTAATATTTTTGTTTAGTGTAAAGTTAAATCCCTTTTACAGAAAAAGTGGAAGCTTGCATGGTTCATGATTTCTCTGAGGCTCACTGTTTGGAGGTTAGCATGAGTTTTTTAGCATGGCAAGGACTACCCAATTCTTTTTTATTTAATGCCTTAACAGGAGTCCAGTTCAGTCTCTTCTGCCAGCTTAACTTCTAGGGCTAATAGATTTAACTGGAAGTACTCAAACTGTTCACTGGGAATACGAGGCAAGGGAAAGAAGATTGATGTTAGACACATCTCCATTCAAACTGTGAGAGAGGCAACCTAAAAGAAAAAGCTTTGAGCCATTTACTCGGAAGAGCTACATGAGAACTTCCTCCCTGCATGTGTCTCATGAAAATCTGCACTAAGATAATGTAATAAAACTCAACAGAATGAACCTCTAATTCAGTTTTAAACTGAATGCTCTTATGTAGCCATTAGTTTTAAGGTTAATTATGGCAATTATTTGCAATTGTCAACAATGCAGATGTGTACAACCGAGTTTTTAGAAGATTTAAAATGGACCTGGATTATCTGTCATAATTATTTCAAGGATGAGAAGGAACTAATCCATCTTGAAAATGGCAAACTGCCTAAATAAATACATGCAATGCATTTAAAAAGTGAAAGCCTTTAAAAATAATTTTTTTACTTCTGTGCAAGCTACAATAAAATCCATTGAGAAATTAAAAACAGTTGAAAAAAAGGTTATTAAAGAAATATGTTAATTTACTCTTGGTATAAAACATATTCAAGTGAATGTCAGCTACATTTTCTTGAGTAACTACAAGTTACTCCACATAGGTAATGATAGGCTATCCAATTTTTTTTGGTTGTAGAACTGAAACTATCCCGGCAATGATTTAGGTAGCTTCTCTGGATGACAAGATGCTCTAACAACCTCTGGCAAATCTTAGCTACAATAGATTTGTCAACTCATTACCAGTAATGCAGGGTGAAACTGCAACTCATGGCAGAGATTTCAATGAGAGGGTCCTTCAGGTCTTCTGAAATACCCACTGCAAACAGCCTGTGAGACCAATTAAATGTGTACCTTTTCTTGCTACTGTGCTCTGCTGATGCTGAATAACAGAACAGCTGATTTTGTGGGATAGAATGAAAAAGGACAAACATGGGTCTAGATACGCATATGCAGTTTCATTTACACAGTTCTCAGGTGCATTAACACCCACCTCACACCCACACAACAGGAATTCTGAGCAGGTCTTAACTGATGACTCAAAATCACACACTTCACTGGTGGCACATTCTTTTCATTTGTTTTTATGCGTTCCTCCTGGCAGGGCCCACCATGCACCTGAATTTATCACGTTAACACCCATAAGCATTGATAATTGCTATGTGAAATGTTATTTTTTTAGCTGTTACATCGGCACAATTGCTGCTATGAACTGTACCGAAGCAGAATAAGCCTTAAATTCCTAGTACCTGTTAACAAAAAACCCAACAGCACTGTTACTGCATGTAAGTGAAATTCAAACTTAGCACAAGTGTCTGAAAGTTACTTTCTGATAGGCTTAGTTTGAAATATGGCTTGCATGGACACGCCTTCACAGTTCTTGCTGAAAAGAAATTCACAGAATTTGCTCTTAAGACCCAACGTTTTCTTTGTAGACACGGGCAATGTGTTTAGAACTGTATGCTTACAACACATATATAAACATGTACTCGGATTACCTTCTTCAACTGGGTTTCCATCTTCAAACATTCTTCCTTTTTCTGTTCTAATGCAATTTCCAGTGTCTTGAGTCTTGAATCTTTCTTCAGTCCTGATGAAGCTAATGATGAAGCATGTTCCTTAAGGTCCAGTAATGATGTCTAAATTAAAAGATGTGAAATAATTATCAAGTAAGTGCAATAGCTAGTTTTAATTCTGTCTTTATTTTCCTCCTATCCCTTCACAGCATGTTCAGGATCTAATTTAGACCAACGTATTTTTTCAGGATGTTTATGTCACTGACTTAAGATCACTTGAATTAATTCAGGCTTTCAGGATCAAAATAAAACCTCGTCTAAATTAATTTTAAAATAATTTTTTAAAGATGGACAATTCTGTAAACTGGAACTTGTGCTCCCATGACAGTCATGTTTAAGAAAAACTGGTTTTCAATACAATTGTATTTAAAATCATATGTGGTTACAAGATTTAGCCACTGAGAGAGCTGAAAGCTTTTCTATATACAGCTTCCATGGGGTAAAACTGATTCATGCCACCTTACTCCAAAAGACATCTCAACTTCCTTCTTTCTAAACCATTTTTTTATTGTTTCTTTTTCCCTGTCAAATGCTGATTTCCATGTAAACAAAATCTTAGTACTTTTTGGGTGAATATTTTTGTATTGTTTTACTTTGACTGAGTTTTGAAAAAAGATTGTAAGTACACGAGAGAAACAGAGAACATTTCTATTTCTCTCATATAATTAAGGTAATTTGTCTAGCCAACTGGCTCATTACCAACAATCAACTTAATCAAAGAAAGACTCGAGAGTCTAAAGAACTAGCTGTGTTGTTTGCATAAAGGAACAACCATTATCCTCATGCTTTTGGCACTCACAGCTTTGATCAGCCTCTGCTCTTTCCTCCCTACATTTAGACAGGGACAAGCTTGTTCCCAGCCTTCCGCTGTCTATGAGCACAGCTCCAGTCAATGCCATCACTGACCATCAGTCAGTCACTACTACTGAGATTAACTGCTGCAAACAAGAGGATGGCTGCTATCCCTGAAAAGGTGGTTCTGAAACACTGATGCTTTGCAAATTCTCAAATGATGTATTTTACCAGATCAGCTTTGCTGAAGGACAGTTACTATAAAGGAACAGTTTTCTTCATCTCAAATGTAACACAAACATAGACAACAAATAATTCTATCACAATAGATTCGTGTTGCTGGTCAACCTCTTTCTCTGTGAGATCTCCTTGTAAAATGCTGACTCTCTCTTTCAGGTCCTTAATGTCTTTCTTGTAGTTGTCGATCTCTTCCTGTTTTTCTCGTTCATCTCTGTCACGCTGCTCCTTTAAACGCTCAATGGTCTTTTCCTGACAAAAGAGAGCACTCTGTGAAGGAAATCCCTCTTAGTCAATTCAACTTCTGAGGCTTCTTATCACAACACTTCTGACACACTTTAAACGAGAAGGAGTGTATTGCCATTTTCTTTTCTTTACAGTTGTAAAGATCCTCAAGAAGAAGAAAACTTGAGAAATCTATGGATTCACCGCTGTGAAATACCCGCACTGTGAATACTGGATTCAATACTGTGAATGTCTGGGTCTCTCAAAGTTTACAGTGCTGTTACAACACAACCCAATTCATCTGGTTCTGATTATCAAAATTAAACTAAACCAGGATGTATTACATACTGCTTCCTGGCTTTTTTTTTTTTTTTTTTTAATGTACAGTTAAATCTGTGGTCCTTCAGAGAAGAAGGGGTGTAGTGCCTGTGTGACACTGGAATTTATATGCAGTAAGAAAAGGCAACAAAATAACTTTTCAGTGACCAGATACCAATGGAGTTTTGGTTATCTTGGAATCTGAAGGGATACAAGCAAATTCCCCAAACTCAGGTAAAGTTTAACCATAGTTCATAGAATCTGACAGACTAAAGGAGCTATAGCCCTGCTTCTCTGGGAATCACGAAAAAAAATACATAGAGTTACTCCAAAAAGTTGTCCCACCAAAACAGAATGGGAAAGCCTGTCTCTGAGCCGGTTACCTCCCGAACACCGAGTATTAAAAAGTGCCAATTTATCAGGATAATCACTGCGGCTCCAGCCGGGGAGCGCCGCCGTCCCCGCCTCACTCGCGCGTCCTGCAGCGCCCTCTAGTGGGGAGCGCGCGCGGCCGCGGCCGGCCCGCCCTGCATGCGCGGCCGGGGGCATCGGGACGGGCCTCCCTCCGCACCGCGGGCATGGGGATCGGGAGCCGCCTCCCTCCGCACCGCGGGGATCCGGAGCCGCGCCCGCACCGGGCAGCGCCACACGAGCAGCCCCGAGCGACTGCCAGGGCTCCCCACACTCACCTTCTCTGCCAGCGCTTCTTCCAGCGTGGTCAGGGCAGTGTCAGTGTTGGTGGTGTCGGCCTGCAAGGATTTCACTCGATCCTTTAAGCTGCTCATCTGCTTCTCCTTGTCTCTCAACTGTTCTTGAAGATTTTCAATCTTGAACAAAAAGAGTAAAGTTTAAGACAACAGCAAGCAAAACCATACAAAATCATCTTAGGATATAGTAAATTATTAAAATCATTCTTACAGCAAATATGGCCTAATTCTTACAATCCTACCTCAAAACATCAAATAATGTAACCAAAACCATCAAAAAACCAAGGAATCAGTAATCTTTCCAACTATCAGGAAGAAATTCAGAGCAAGAAAATCTAAACAGTAGTCACAAGAACAACATAAAGAAAAGCTATTATTCCAGATTTCTGAGGATGTTGGACACTGTGTCACAGAAGGATGAACAACACATTAACAAAGAAACGCATAAAGGAAGGAAAGAAGCTTACAAAAACCTTACTGCATATGTAAACTAAAAAAAGCACTTGATAATTAAAAAGTTGTGAAGAAGTATTATTTTAAGTATTTTCTTTGGTACCATCATATTTTTTGCTACACTGGCAAGTTGCTTGTTCATCTTACACAGTGGCTTGCTATGTGATGGACTATAACAAAGTGCCATTCCCTCGGTAGAAAATGTCTCAGCCTTGTTTTCTGTAGGTGTAAAATTCCACCTGCTTATCAGTTCTGAATGTATCTTTTGATACACTGAGAAGACCTAATGCCAACCCCCTTTTATGCATATACACATCAAAAGAAACAGACACATTAACATGATGATAACCTGTCAAAAACAAATTTATCAACAGAGGAGTAAAGTGTCTACAGATTTCTTAGTTGCTTCCTTTTTGTGTTGTTCTGACAAGTTCTTCTGGCATCAGCAAATGCACATCATAAACTAATCAATGACATGTGGCATGTAAAGTACCCAACTCCAAAACACTTGCAGCAAGATCCTCCTTCAAAGACATTTGTAAGAAATACTGCAACCAGACAACCCCAAAGGCTACCTAGCCCCGTATTCATATTGATAAATTAAAGCATTAACTAGCCTTTTGTTTCACCTGTTGAACAACAGTTAGCAGCTGCTTGGTTACTGGAAATACAGCAACTATATTCAGGTTTTATTCTTCAACCCTAGAAAAACGGAGTTTCTGTGATTACAGAGCAAATGGATCTGTAGACTCGTGCACTACTACTTCGTCATCTCTATTGAAATTACATCTGGAACACAGAACATGGGGATTGGTTTATCTTTGTCATTAGTTTCTGTTAGAAAAAGAAGTATTAGGCCTCCAAGTTATGCTCAAAACTGAATTTGGGCACAACACAAATGACATTACAAAACAAAATTAGAGAGCACTAAAAATCCATAACCAGAGACATTTCATGTTAGTCAGAAATAACTGCAGGAATTGAAATTTCCTTTTTTATACACTGATATCTATTGTTTAATGCCTTGTTACCATACACTTGCAGCCCATGGAGCTTCAGAAAGAGCCCCGCTAGCTCTGACTGAAAAGTTCTGGTGCCCACCTGCGGGGCTGCCGGGGAGGCAGCACGCCCAAGAGCAGTAGCTGCTTTTGACTTCAGCAGCTCCCAGTGCCATCAGCTGTCTAGACAGGCTGGCTGTTTTGACAGCCAACCATGAAAATATACTACAAAGAAGGCTGAGTTATTCTTAGACTCGTGTTTACTTCTGGGGGAGAAACACTCTGGCCAAAGGCTCTGACTGGCTGAAGAGGGGACAGTGCAGAGTGGCTTTCTGCTGGGAGCAAACCACACACAAGAGGCAGCTAAATAATTCAGCTTCAGCATGTATTAAGGTGCTTACCAAGGCAGCACAAGCATTATTTGCACAAGCCCAGCGTGCACTTTTGTGTTTCAATCACACTCTTTTGTTTGCTATGACCAGAGTAAGATGACAGCTGTATGACAGCACTGTGTATGACTGCTGCACCTCCCCGCTGCAACTGCACCCTCTGGGATTAAAAAACACCCAAACCAAAAACGTGTATATAGGGGGAACCTGTCTGTTCTTTCAGTCTCCGTGCATATTTTTCAGTCTGGAACAATGAATGGTGGGGTTTGTTATCACTGAGGGAACAGCAGGTATGCCAAAATATTCCAAGTCATATCTAGGCACTGCCTAAAAAGCCCACTGTAGCTCCAGCTGTGCCTTTTGCAGGGTCAATAACTGAAGGACCTGGCCCTTAGACTATTGAAAACTGGAACTGGCTTAATGGGTCCAAACTGAAATATTTCTGTAATAATAGATGCAAAATTTCCCCATGAAATCACACTCAACAATAAATTGCCTTTATTCCGCTTTTCTCCTAAATCTGCCATACTGTACCAAATAATAAGTATAGGATCTCCACAATGATATAATCTGAAGAAGAAAGCAAATGGTCTGCACTCTTTCCACATAGTTCATTAATGAAGAAATTTGCTCTTAATGTCCTTGCAAGTAGTTTGAGAATCCTTTCAAAAAAGAATACAGGACACATTCCTAACAACAAAAAAAAAGCAATTCTGAACAAATTCTCAAAGAACTGATGAAAATGAAACAGGTAACCAAAACAGGGTCTCTTTTCTACCAAAGAAAAGATTAAATAAACCTTAATGGAATCTCCAAGCCCTGTGGAACACAGAGAGGCACAAGGATTGAATGAGCACTGTTTATTCTTCAAATACTCAGAGATGATAAATCTCCTCTGAAATGTTCCACAAACCTAAGGAATATATATATATATATATATGTGTGTGTCTGTGTCTATGTATGTATTACTGTACCATATTTCTAAAAAACCCACAAAAAAAAAAAGAAAAGTATATACTATTTTTAATTATTAACAATCTTTTTTTCTTGCCATATTTACTTATTTTGCAGGGGGAAGACAGCAATCTATGGCTAAGTTAGCAATGCTATCCATAGTGTAAAGGTACACAAGGCTACACTGGAATCATCTGCTCTGCACACCGATTTTCTCGTCAATAATGATTTACTGGAATATTTTTTCCAACATTACCAGTTGTCAGGCACTATCATGTTTCAGCTTGGGTGATTTATTCTTAGTTGGGTGGAACTAATTATTTTGCCTTCCAGCCCTGAAGCACAGGGGCAGAGGCCGGAGAAGCTTCCTCTGGCACTCGGCTCCAAAGGGAAGGAAGCATTCTACTTCTTGCAGATACAGACTCAGTGAAAAGCCCATGCAGATGCAAATTAAAAACAGCCCAGGGATTCAAACGAAACACATCTACTTAAATATCCATCAAGGCCACTAGATTCCCAGATTCCTCTAGTTAGAGGTTACTAGATCCTGTGTATCATGCTTCAGCCAAGAAATTCTTCCTCAGAGACAGTATCCACCCTCTTGCCATGCCCTGGGGCATGAGGAAATTGAACACTTCAAATACAATTTCTGTTCCATCAGTGACTTCTGAATAAATGAAGTGGGTTTGTGAACTGGTCATTAAACCTCTTCCACAATCAATTTAACACTTGATAGTATTCCTTCAGTGTGGTACAGGAGCAGATGTGCAAAGAGTATCTCAGGGTTCTGTTTAGCCTTCCACTTTTTTGATCCCAGCTTTCCTCTGGGGGGAGCAGCACTGTAAATAGGATCTCAATAATCAGATGGGTTTCAGAAGGTTTCTGTTCTATTCCTGTGGCACAGCCATCCAAATAAACAACTTCACATAAGGTGTTACCTTTCTGAACAGTTCTTCCTTGGTTTTGTAAAAGCACTATTGGTCACCCCAGCATCAGGGTCGATGACCACAAGGAGATGATGGATTATCACGAATCACAGGCAGAAATGTTTCTTTCCACATCAGGAATATTAACATAAGGACAAAAGAAGCATTTTTGGAAGGAAGAGTGGGTGAGTAAGCAGGCACGTGATGCTAGAACAGCTACAGCTCTGTCTGGTGGAGACATGCCACTCCCTTTAATGTAAAATTACTAATATAATAATAAAAATTTGAGAGCCTACAGTCATACTTGAATTGCTGGAGTCCCACAGTATTTGAGAAGCTGAAAAAAATGGGCTTGCATCAAAATCAAAATGACAACATAACAGTTAAAACAGACATGATCGCATAAAAACCATTTAAAAAATACTGCTTCAGGGAAAAGGGTAAGACGTTAGTAAGAGATCACCTTAAGTCCTTGGAGACTGTTCAAAAAAGCTGTACTACTGGATTTATAATCACTACTGTATTTCTGAAAGCCATTTTTTGGAGAAGATAATGGAAGTCTGTAAGCAGATATCTGGTCAGACTTCTAAGATTAAGCTCCAGTTTTATCAATGTCACACTGAAAACCTCACCATTATAATTGTCTTCCTATTGCAAATCCTGCAAAAGTACCACTAGAACAGTCCTGCATGGATTGCAGAAATCTGCATTTAATTTAGCATTAACAAGTTCTGTGAGTGTGAGAAGTAAGGTCTGTCACATGAGTGAGTATCACTCCTATGACTGTACTGAATCACTACACTGAAACTAATGTTCCTGCTATTAATTTTAAAGGTTAAATTCCCAAGACTAGCAACAATGTGAAGCTTTAGGCAAAACATGTCTTTTCACAAGGGTGAGATTTTTAAGTTGTTTAAAAGTTCAGGACAGATCAAAACAATTTTCCAATTTTTCAGTAAAATTTTGGCAAATGCAAATCAGAGTTTCTTCCAAAGTTCAGCTGCACTCATTATGCTTTTTTTACTTTTAGATCCAACCAATACGAACATGCTGACATTGTTCTCAAGTAATATTCAGAGATTCTTGTTCCTGAACCATCGTACTAAAAACCATCCCAGGGATGACTGTATTAACTTTTCTTTTGCTTCCCAATAAAGTTTTCTTTTTACTGCTCCTCTACTTCACTGCTTACCTGGAATATTACTGCCTTTGCAACATCACACTGGAATATTGTGCACTTTGGAAATGTCCTGATGTTGCTGAATTTAAAATGGGGGGATTTTGAAATACCTTGAATTGATACAGGGAGTCTTATGCGGGCTAACAAAGGAAAATACAGTTACCTTAACAAAGAGAACCAGACTAGAAAGGGTGAGGTGAGCACAGAGGACAGGACTAAAAGTGAATTTTGAACGGCTAAACTCCAGTATTCTGGCATATCTTACACAATCATATATTTATGAACTGCTACACAGGGCCCAGTTAAAAGTCAAACCAGCTCCCAATTAAAAACAAAACCAACAAAGTTGCTTGCTTTTCCAGGTGATAAAATCTTTTTGTCATTTTTACTCTTGTGATCTCCAATCTGCAAAAAGTCCTTTGAAATTAGCATAATGCTCTATAGTGTTTAGCTTTACAAATAAAGTATTTTGTTGCTATGCAGGACAAAGAATTTATTTTTGTGATTTCTACTTAAGGCAAAACCTTAATTGTCAAATAAATACATGGATCACAAACAGGCACATTGCTACTGCTTCAAAAGGAAGCAACTTGCAGACAGAGGGAAAAAAAAATCTAGGAATTGCAGGACACTTCATGAAATTAATGCTTTATTCTTGACCTAAACTTGCAATCTGGCTGACTTGAGAACAGAATGGTGCGCAGGAAAAAGTGCTGATTCAAGAAGAATTGACCTAACTTGTATAGACAGTTAATTTTTTGTACCTCCAGTAAAGGAGCAACAAAGAATTGACACTGATCCAACAGGCTATTCTCTTTCCATTGCCTTTTCATACAAGGGTGCTTTGTGAGTAGATTTATACCAGCCAGAAAAATAGTTAATCTGTGTTTATGTAAATAATCTCTAAGGACATCTATTTCCACACCTTTGTTTTCCTTTGTCCTCCTTTCTTTTGTATACCCAGCCAAGCTCTGGGAGCACCAGTTTGCTGACAGATCACTGCAAAGCAGAACTAAGAAGAACAGTCACCATAAAGAGAATTGTAATTCTAGTATCTTCTGATTAGCAAAGGTTTTTTCTGTACTGTCACATTCCCTATAACAAGCAGTATTTAAACCAGATCTTTCAAATCATATTCTCAGAATGTTACTATGTTTGTAATCCTTCTCTTCTGCTAATAAATAGCCTGAGTTTCCTTCAAACCTAACAGAATCCTGTCACTAAAGTTTGCTCTTTCTGAAAACTGATACTGAGAGGCATTTTCCTTAGAAGCTTCCAGCATGATTCAAATCAGGCGGAAAAAAAAAAATTAGGACCCCAAGAGTTAAAACTGATTTTTGAGTTGGTAAATGTCCTGAAATTCACATTTTCAGGGGAGCCAATGTATATGTTGTTCTTAAGCGTTGTCTCAGTTCCAAAGCACTGCCTAGAAAATATTACACATGAGCAATGATTCACATCCTTAGACAGCTGTAAACCAGTTAAATTTAGTGGAGGAGTTGCTTCATTCTGAGGAGGTTCAATAATATCAATAGTGTAACCCAGTTCAAAGCAGAGTCTGTGAATCACAAAATCCCAGCATGGACACTGGTCAGTGCAGGGAGGGGTCTGACCTGAGAGGGAAGGCACTCTTTCTGGCTGTGTCTCAAAGCAGACAGATATTAATAGGAATGGACAATACTTCATGCAAAATGCAGTCAAATTACAAAAGTACAAAACCTATTCATAAGATATTTGATTTGGCAATCTGCGAGCCAGTTGGATGGTTACATATGCTTAATTACATAATCCATTAAAAATTCTCTACCACTGGTTTATCTTAGAGCTTCTCTGGGTGACCCCTTTTGTTGGTATTCATCAGGTAAGAGACTGCAGCCATTATCCACCATTAAGATTTCAGCCTTGGTTGTTCATTAAGACAATTTGTTGGTTCCAACTTGAGTCTGATACTTTCATTCCCACAAGGAATTCAAAACAAAACACTGCTATCATAAATAGCAAAACAAAATAGTTTAAACTCTGTTTCTCCTCTCCAATGAAGTTTAGATATTACTCATTTATTTCATTTATATTAAAATGTCATTATACTGAGAACCATAATTGAAATCAGCTGGTAATTAATTTCCCAATCTAATTAAGAATAACATCCATTTTGTTGAAATTCTGGCCTAACCATGCAGAATAACATCATGCTAATTCTCCTTTCAGCTGTGTCCTGACATTATGAAGCAATCTCTAAGACTGTGTTTTCCAAAGTTTTACTCCTACAACCTACCAAACACATTCTGGGGACATTTACTCACTCCTGTTCCAAGTCTCTGAACAGGCTTTGACAAAAATGTGCACAGATTTGACTTAGGAAAGTTCATTACAGAGAGAACACAAATACTAGAAATTGAAGTAATTTCATATTGATGGTTCCCAAATGTTCAAAAAAAGGAAAACCAAAAGTACTCTATTGTGCAAGGCTGATAAAACAAGGGGAAAACTTGGACCTAGTAATTGTTAAGTTAGATCTGATACTCTGTTTTGTAAGAAGCAGAATAAAACTAACTACGTGTAACACTGCTTTTAGAACATCTCAAGGTTCACAAGGTTAACACTTAAAGTAACATTTTTGAAGCATAAAGTGAAAAAGTTTCCACAGTAACAATTAAACTTCGTTACTTGGATAAACCATGTGCTGTATTTCATTGGTAACTTGTGAAACAGACTGTCTTCGTTCTAGGGCAACTCGATCTCCTTTACTCAGCAGTACTGATGATGTTCTCCTGACTTGCTTGAGATTTTGGTTTTGGTTCTACACAGAGTAAGGATCCTGTAATACTGACAGCCCCCTGCTCAGAGACACACAGCACAGGGCTACATATCACACCCTCACTGCAGAAAAAAAGGTGGCGAGAAAAGACACAGAGAGAGGAAACTCTTAACTCCTCAGAGCACTGAGATAGCCAAGAATGGAAATCAGGGAGCAGAAAAGACCAACCACTGAGGCAGACCAATGGATAGGATGGGAACATGGGATTTGTTGTAGATTATAAAGGAAATCCTCACAGCAAACTAAACTCCATTTACATTATCATTTAGGATCGCTCAAGCAGAAGGCTGTACAACTTTAACAAAGATTTTAAATTAAATTACGATTCAGACACTGAATTACTTTGCCCAAATCACTGATTTATTAAGATCAAAGATACACTGTAGACTAAAACTGTCCTAGCCCTGAGGGAAGAGCTCCAGAAAGGAGGGATGCTGCTAATCCCAGTGTAAAACATGGCCAGTCAACTGTGATTGTCCTGCTTCCTTCTCCTAGAAAGGATATGGAGTGATGAACAGGGAGGGATCAGTATGTCATACTGTAACTACTAAACATGAGAGACTCTGTGTGTGTATTTTTCAGTATTTAGTAATCACTGCTCTTACAGAATTACTTCAGAACACAATGACAGGTGACTAAATATCAAACTCTCACATTAGTTAGTGATGCATACTCATAAACCCCCCAAAATTTTAAGAACCTAATGTATTTAAATTAGCAGCATCATTTGCTGGAACCTCTTCATCATGAAGAGGAGCATCCTAAGTATCAAATGCATGCTATTCTGAGACAAAGGGACCTTAGTTTCTTGTGACACTACTCCATGCTGACCAGTTTTCTTATCCTTTGGGGGAAATCACAGATTTGAAAGCTGTTTACATGCTTGTGCCTTATGACAGTCCTAAAGACTGTATAAATACTGTGCAGAGACCCTGCTTTGGTGACTGTGTAAACTAGTGGGTTCAAAATTCACTCCTGAGTCCAGTAAACTATTACTTTAAACTGAAAAATTACTCCTTCCTTGTTCTAGTGAAGATCCCGAAGTTGACTAACACAATCACTAACATCTCTTCCAGACACAGCCCAGACAAAACCCCCAGGGGCAGAAAACGCCTGGTGACCAAAGCGCTGGAAGTTGTGAAGCCTTGCAGCCCAGAGAGCAATGAAAAGCCTTGTGAGGAAGACTGATGTAAGCAACCTCAAAAATGGCACACACCCTTGCTTTTCCTGCCTCTTCAATCATGGGGAAGTTTGTGTTTGCCTTGCATGACAGTGAATACACCAACAACGCTTGTTAGCTTTATCTTGCCAGAAAAACTGCACGTTTAATTCAGATTGAAGGCAAGGGGCCCCAGAGTTGGCTGTCTTCCCAGATCCCTTCAAGAAACCCGAATTTGTCAGTCCCCCTACCTATGAGTAATGTCCCGCCTTGCCAATCAGGAGGTTATCTCAAGGCCCAAGAAGGACATAACATTAAAGTGACTGCTCCTCTTTGAGGGATACTAAAACAGTTCCTTCCATATATGACAGATTTGCTGAGTTGTGGTTTCAGATAGTACCAGAAACTCCAGCGGAGTTTTCTTGTGACTGAGCTGTTGCTATCAATCTTGTGTGACACTATTACAGCAGTGTGCACCAGTTTAAAACCCTGCTCTATCCAGCTACAACAGCTGAACTACAGAACCAACATCGTTAACCTCACGGGCCTGTTTTCTTTCTTTGTGTGAGCCTCCTTATCTACAAGGATTACTTCAGAAAAAAAACAATAAAGCACTTTAGTTACTAAAGTCAACAGGCAAGATTCTTTAACAACATCAATATAAATGGAGAGAGCATTCCTCACATCAGTTCTCAAAATAGGAAATTGACTTGCTATCTTGCACACAGAGCAACATTTGATTTTTTAAAAGAGTGTCAGCATACATCTGGGAATATAGGTACATATACTACATATAATCCAGATGTTTTTATTTTTATTGTGGTATCACAAAATGCGCCAAAAAAATATATATATATTTGGCAATATAAAAATAAAGAAGCACATTCTCCACTTAAAAATTCTAAGTTGTAACATAGGCAGGCATAAAACCTTATTTTGAATCCAGTAGGTTTGTCTGCCATAGATGCTGCAGTAGCAGTCATAACTGTGCACTAAAATTACTGTAATAGCATAAATAGTATATTCCTGGTGAACACACTGTCACCTCTGCCAGCACCTGCAAGCTATGGACTATCTACCATGGAAAATACTGTCTTCAAGCTAAGCCTGTGGACCTTTTAGGATCCATACTCCAAATCAGAAAAATGTATGTTATTATATATGGCTCAAAAGAATCAAAGATACCGAATCTTTGGGATCTACCTGAAGCTGCTGTAACAAACTCTATATGGTAATAAGCCACCTTTAAAACTACACTAGCAAGGAGCTGAAAAGTGATATGAAGAAACTGTGCTGTTTTCCTGCCCTAATATCATCTTACTCATAGAAGGGAAAAAAAAAACAGCGACACACCATGTCACCTGAGCTGGGCTGCAATTACTTTGAAAGTCTTAATGGCTTGTCAGAGAACTGGAACACCAAAATGGAAGGGTAAGAATCCTACTTTCAAAGTGGTCATGGCTCACTGTAAAATGAAAATAAAGTCTGTGTTGTGTCCTAGTTTTCCACGTGGAAATTAAACAACTAATATCCTACCTGGATGGCAGAAATGAAAAAAATCTCACAGGATAATTATGCTGAATTTGAACTCACGTAATGAAGCTTTTCAGTCTTCTTTGGCACTTTCATTGCTACCACAAATAGTATTTTGAGAGAGATGAGGGATTAAAAGCCTAATTTTTCCTATTATTCCTCTAACTGAAGACAATACTATTATCTAAAAATCCCACCCCACATGGTAAAGCGATTCTGAGGGTATACTGGTGAAAAGAGAAGCTACTGTAGCATCTTGGAGTCAAAGGGTAACCAATAAGCCCGAACAGCTTCTAGAAATTTCTAAAAGGCACAAATTTCAATTTTGTTTTGTTCAGTGGTCGCCAGCAAGCCTGTAACAGAAAGGTCTGAATGAAAGAAAAAGCAGCAGCAGCAGGGGTCTGATTTCCCTTCAGGGACACAGAGACACACGTTCCCCATGACACTCCAGGACACATCTTTGAGGTCACGTCTGTCAGGTTTAATAAAGAAGCTGACACAAGCCTGTAGGGATGTTTGGTCTTTTTTGTGGCATTTGAAATCTCTGAACTGGGTTTAGAACCAGTTCAGTGGCATGACTTGAGACCTGGAGTAACAAGAGCAGTAACAACAGCTCTTTGTGACAGAGGGAGGCTTAGAGAAATACTCTTGTAACTGGGCTGGGTAAGCCACAGAGTTCCTGAAGAGAAGTACCTATTTCATCAATTCTAGCCAAGCAGCCAGTCCAGCACATCCACCTTTACCTCCCTGCAGAACCTGGGCTGATGAGCTGGGCCTGGAAGGTGCTTCTCTGTAAATGTTCATGACTCAAGCACGTTAAAAGCAGAGAATAAGCTTGCCCACAGGAATGTTACAGAGGCAAAAAATTAGCCAGTCCGAAATAGGAGGGCACATGCACAGCCACTTTGTAGTGAAGTGCAGCCCGTGTTTGCTGGGGCAGTCCTTGCCCTGTGCTGAGTTACTCCTTGCTGTCCAGCTGGCACCAACAGGGACTGGGACACGCTGCGAGTATGGCCAAGCCATGGCCTGCAGCGGGGACACTGGGGGACTTTAAGCACCAAATGCCATCGTAGAGAGGCTCAAAGGGATCCCTCCAAGTGCAGCCTGCATTTCAGGGATTCCTAGAGAGCCATATATTCACTCGCTTGGTAGGCAAGTTCAGGTCCCACCTTGGATGGAACCACCATAAACTGAATTAGATGTTTGGAAATGCAGTTCCTTCTCTGAGCTCCCTCGTCTCCTCAGGGCTGGAGCAGAGGAGCTGTCTGAGGAGGGAAACCTATTTCAGAGAAGAAGAAGTAGAAAGAAAATAAACTTCAAAGTACAAACACTGCACTTCAAAGTCAGGAATCCTACAACAACACTGATGTTGTAGTAACTATGAGCACTACTGATTTTAAACAACTGAGTTATACATTTCATTTGCCTCTCTCCTGCCACATGATATTTCTCACCATTAAGCATAAGATATTTATTCTGATTTCTACGTTTTCTGAAAAGCAGAGGACATTAATTTCCTGTGGAGAAAGGCAACGTTTCTTATTCAAAAGTGCAGGAGCATTGGAAACCTTCCCAAATTCTAGCTAAACAAGTCAGCACAGCCACCAAAGAAAAAAATAAATCTGTGTTCTTCCTTTATCACAGGTCAATTATCACACAGAGCACGGGGAGCTGCCAGAAACACTGCTATGTTCAGACAGTAAAACTTGCATTTTATTTGCCTGCAGCTGCATTGCACAAAGAAGGGAGTGTTAACCCCCCTCCCCAAGACAAAACATGACCTACTCCCAAAGCAAGAAGTGATTGATTCCCTGTTCTGGTTTTTTTTTTCTTTCAGTGTACTATTACTTATCTTTTGTCCCAAATGCTATTTCCCTAAAATGCTTTGATTGCAAAATATTGATTTTTTTTTTCCTCATTTCTTTTCATCCTTGTCTACCAGCACAGATAGCCAGATGTAGCAAAAAGAGTAATGAAGCACCATTTAATGTTGTTCAGGTTCAGATTTCAAATTTGCCCAGCATGGTCCCTACCTTATTTTCAAAGACACTCTCCCCTGGCCTTGAGTTCTAACAACATAAAATGAGATTTTATGCAAGATCTATTTTCAATGGAATGAGAAAAAAATAATCCTGAAGCTCTATAAAACTAAGGTTTTGCATTAAATTTTCAGATATAAAGCCAAAGTCTCCAAATTTCTAGCATTTGCCCTACTTCTATTGTCTAAAATAAAGGTACTACCAAGCAGCATCACTGTATGAGCTTAGAACTGGAAAGACTCCAGGATTTAAAATGTGAAGCATGTGGTTTCCTCAGCAACCTGGAAAATGTATTTTGGTGCCTACTGGGTATCAGTAATGATGCCAATTGTCAGGTTAATTTTTCAGATCTTTGTTGTTCATAATCTTCTTCCGTGTCTTTTAACTGATCTCTGACCAACCAGTAAACTCTCATTCTTTCTTCACCTTGACTCCTGGATGACTGCACAGTATACTTTATAGTTCCCCTCCTTTAACCAGTACAACAAAGATAATGGCTCACAAAGCAAACCACGGGGTGGTCTGTTAATGAATCCAAACAGAGACCCAAAAATAAAGGGTGCCTTTTAAGTAATTTTTTGTTTCAACAGCAGCAATTTAGGATAGCACAGTTTTAGGCACCATGCCAAACAATTCCTTGTCATGGTCACCAGAATAGGTGATTACACATCTAAAACAGTCACAGAAAATCAAAAAATTATGAGGTCCAAATACCCATTTGACTGTGGCTGCATTCTAGTACAGGCAATCTCTAAATTTTAAAAGAAGCAAACAACTCTTCTTAAATGGCCACATTAGGCAAGTTAATGATTTTTTAATTAATTCTGCTTTTTTTTTTTTTCTTTATCACTTTAGCTTTTGCTACCAATTTTCTTTGTGCCTAGCATTAAAAAATATTAGTGTGCAAAATTTAGTTGATTAGAATCCAACCTCAAAAATATCTGAGTACCTGCTGAGGGAAGAGTAAAAACTTGGTGAAAACTGATTGGATAGTATCTACTAATCCAATTCTTAATTCGGTTAAATTCCTTCAACATGCCAACATCTTTACCCTGTTCCTTCTCATAACTGCTCCTTCCAAATATGTATTATTTCCACAGAAAAAAATTCATTAACACTATACAAGAAAAGCACTTTTTGTACCACATGCCTTTCATGGTCTTCCACTGTATTCAATTAAAATGCCTGAGTACCATTTAAATCATGTCAATAAACTTAAAACAAACATTTACTATCAGATAACTAAGCCAGCAAAAGAAAAACCCAGACAAACTACTATCAACAATATCTATCTATGACCTCTGAAGACACTTTAAACTGTACCTTCAGATCTTCAGCTAAAATGTAAGACTAAACCCTGATCTGTCTGACCATACCAGTTTGTAATTGGAGCCAGGAATAAAAAGACTATTGTGCATGGAGGTAAAAGTTTAAAGACTGCATTTTTTTTCCTTTATGGCAATAAAATTCTGAATGGCCCTGGAAGGTCTGAAAGATGGCACTTGGATAAAGCAGAAATCAAGATGTGCACTTTCATAAGATGCACTCTAGAAATGCAAAAACAGAAAAAAAAAATCACAGTTTAGAAGGATTAAGAGAAAAATATTTATATGAGAGGAGCTACAGGCTTCTGAGGTTCCAGGCAGAGGGCAGAAATAGCTATCTGTGCAGTCATAAAAGGACAGCTATATATACCAGATAAAAATGAGACTTCATAATTTTTCTCTAGCACCTGAAACAGATTTCATGCAAGTTCTCATAACTTCCACAGTAATACATACTAAAAAATCAGACCAGTCCTTCCTTAGGTATTTTCTCAAGCTCTGCTTTTCTGTGGAAAAATGTTAAAGAGAACAAGAAAATGCAAAGCCCTATCTATAGAAAATCCCACACCTAGTCTTCAGTTTGAGGTCTGGACAGGTAACTAAAAATCTGAGTTAAAGACATCAATCCCTGAACTTTAAAGGCCTGAATTTCTAGTTATTTACCCCAGGCTATACAAAAAAAAATTCCGTATTGCACCACAAATCTCAGATAAAAGAATTGTCACCTGGATTCTCCACAAGAATATTCTAGGTTAGCTAGTTACAGAAACAGAAAAAATAATCTTTGAATGTACAGCCCTCACAATTTAACTGCTCATGTTAAAGGAAATGCCTCCAATAACTTCATGGCTGAAGCAAACTCAAATCTCTGCACATGATTCTGGTTAGCAGCAGGAAATAGATGTTTTTCTACAGATAAGTGACATGGTTTTTACATGGAACAGGCTGCCCAGAGAAGCTGTGGGTGCTCCATCCCTGGAAGCATTCAATGCCAGGTTGGACAGGGACCTGGGACAGTGGAAGGTGTCCCTGCCCATGGCAGGGGGATTGGAACTGGATGGGCTTTAAGGTCCCTTTCAGCCCAAAGCATTTTATGGTGGTTTGTTTCGATGGGGTTTTTTGTTTTGCTCTAGTTTAAGAAGCTCAGACACAGGTTTACAGAACACCACAAATTGCAGTTTATTATGGTAGTGTTATCTCAGGGGAGCTGTCTAGGAGAACAGGACCTCAAAGCCTTTACACCTAAAAGCCTGGTCCTTTCTTTCCAATCTGAAGAGACCAGGTACTTTTACTTGAAAGCAGCAGGGAACAGTCCTGAAGGAACAGGTCAGATGTGTGAAAACACAAGGTGAAACTGTCTCAATATGGATCACAGTGGTCTCAAAAAAACAAGTATTAAAAGCAGGTAAAAAGAGAACCTTTAGAACTGCCTATAAATGATCTCATGAAAGATCATCCTCAAGTGTCAAGTAGAGCAAGAAAACGTGTGAAAAAACAGTGTAAGAGTAGATGGAAATAAAACAACCTCAGTGACATTTAGCATTTACACAAATGTCAGATTCCCCACCTCTTGGTTCTACATTCAGCTGGGATCTCAATCTGTGTCTGGCGGGTGCATGGCCAATTTTGTAAAACAAAAACAAACACAGCACAAAAATCAGAAATCAGTGTTTCTAAAAAGATGAACAAAAAAATGAGCCTGTGAAGACTGGGAATTAGGGCTCTGCTCTAGAATTATTAATGATTTATTTATGGCTAAAGTCCACGCCTGAACTTGAATTCCCGCATGACGTTTGCTGTAACAGAGCTGAACATGAGCTAAACCCTCATGATTTATGGCTAAAGACAAGAAGAAAAGGCATTGGCCAGGCATCAGAAATTAATCAATATTCTGAACTATTAATATCACAAGAATTCCACACAATTGTTTAAAGGTCTAGGAAAACAATAAAACAAAAAACCTCACATCCACAGCCTAATACATTGAATAAGAGCTCCAAGAACAGCTTCTGTAAAGACACAGAGAAAAAAATATTCTTCAAATTAAATTTTTTTGCACATTTCTCTCTTTTTACCCTGTGTAGAGGAAAATTGGGATATTCTGTGTGTGCAAT
Organism: Dicrurus megarhynchus; assembly: GCA_013399195.1. Taxonomy (NCBI): domain Eukaryota; kingdom Metazoa; phylum Chordata; class Aves; order Passeriformes; family Dicruridae; genus Dicrurus; species Dicrurus megarhynchus. The sequence goes on from VXAD01012528.1 coordinate 257,429, forward strand.
TTGCCAACAATCATCCATAATGACATCCATTGCCCTAGGACTCCATGCCCTCTGGGAAACCTCTCTGATTTGTCTGACAGGGTCTACATATTTTTTTACCCAGACCTCCTCCAGTTCACTGATAAGGTCTGCATTTTCTTATCCAGAGAGATATGAAGGATAGTCTTGATTATCCTATTCTAGCAGTTCCCCAGAAATATTAAGTACCAATAACAGCATTTCTAACAAAAGTTACACAAAGCTCTTCACAAACTTTCCAAGTAGGTTACAGAGAAATCATTCTAGTTGCTTCTACTGATATAAGCCCTCATCCATTTAGTCACATACTGAAGTCATAGCCAGCCAGTGCCCTGTGCTTCAAATCAGCGTGGCTTTGGCAAGGTGCTGCTGGGTGTGAAAGGACTGATTTTTCAGGTGATGTGCCCTCATAAAAATGCCTCAGCCACTGGTAATATTAAAATGGAAGCAGAAGCAGCACGTGCAACCACTGAAAGGCAACAACCTCTGTTCTGAATTCTATTTTTTTGGTCAAAAATTCAAACTGAAATTCATCCTTCATCATTGCATCATTGCATGGCATCAATGGACTCGAACGTTAATCTCTAGAATGCACATCCTAGTTCAGGCTTTTTGACAGCCTTGGAGATTGAGATGCAGCAGAGCTGTTGATCAGGCTTAGAGCTCTCCAATCTCACCTTCTTCTGAAGAACATTAACTTTGCGTTCCTTCACCTCCAGCATGTCCTTGAGGTCATGGATCTCGCCTGCTTGAGTCCCCTTCTCCTCTGCCATCTCCTGAATCTGCTTTGTCTTCTTGTTCAGCATCGTCTCCTTCTCCTCCAGACGCAACCGCAGCGCGTCCACCTGGGTTCAGAAATGCAGAACGAGGTTTGTTTAGCACTGAAGGAGAGTTTAGAAAAGTTAAACTACACTTCCACAGAGGAAATAGTACAAATAGATTCAGAAATCTAACACCCCTTTCTTTAAGAATTCAACATACGTAAGATTGGGATAAAACAGTTATCGTAAGTGACAGGAGACTGAACAGTAAAAATAATCAAACATGTTCTTCCCAAACTATATGAGAATAATGCTCCTTCTTGGAAAACCTCAAATCATACTTCTCACATAACTCAGGCTTCTATCATACAATACTGAAATTTTTCTCCTCAAAGTAGAAGCCAACATAATGTGTTGTTGAGAAGTTCTCTCACATGCAGGGAAAATGACCCCTTTATTAGAAACATTACTAATATTCAGAGAATAAATATTGACCCCTTGTACCAGACAGTCACTTTATATTCTAGGTTTTAATCCCAATAGTAGCTGAGCCTGAAGGTAATGAAAGCAGAGCTCTTTGCAGCCACTGCAGATCAAAACTGGAAAGAGGTTACCTTAGGATGGCTAAGAATATTTTGGTTTAAAAAGCAAAGCAATAGTTTAAATATAACATGTTTTCTGCAGCATGCAGTTTTATATTAAAGGTAAAATTGAACAAATGACACAGTACAGGATATTGTGGGTGCAGTTTGGACACACAAACACACTCAGAGCTCCCATGGCCTGAGTGAATTTAGAAACACACTCTGGAAACTCTGTGGTGGCCTCAAACTTCAAAACTGCATGTTGAGCATCTTTTGCTTTTCCTTCTGCATTTCTCTTCCATATGTGAAACAGAGCTCACAAGACAAAGGAAATGGGAGAAGGAATCAGAGCTACCTGAATATAAATTTGATGAGAAGAATAAGGTCACCACAGAGCACAGACTCATCTCAGAGACCATTGTGGAACATGAAACCCAACACCACCAACCTGCTCACGGTGCCAAAAGCAACCCACTGACCCCTATGGGCTCGGCATTCAGACAGAGCCCACATCTGCCACTTGGCTGCTAATCGTATTTGACAGTATCAGATTTGGTTCCTGTCAGCTGAATCCATTACAGGACATCAGTCACACAGGGTAAACAGGCTGATCAATTAATTTCTTGGTCCTTCTGCACAGCATAGACTAGCAGAGGGATGAAGTGAAAAGATGACAACCGCTGGACAACCCCAGCTGGGGTAAGGATTTAGGAAGTCATTATCCATACGGTATTCTGAGCAACATTTGGTTTTAGCGTGTTATTTTAACATGTAATTCCATTTTATTTTGAGTTGCTAATGGAAAAGTAGTCTCTGAGGCTCTGCATTTCCAGTGTTACACCCACAAACCCCGCTGCTGTTTGGTCTGACCCCTTTCACACAGAGCAGTAAGCACTTGCCAGCAGGAAAGGAGCTGCCCTGCTCTCCCCATCAGCGCTGCAGTCCCGCTGCCACCGCTGTGTCTGGAGCCTTCTCACTTACACATACGTTATTAAAATACATTCCTGACCTCTCACCCAGCAAGTGGGGCATGGAGTGCAGCCTGCAGGGATATTAGAGTACCAGGTCGTACCCAAATATGATTTATAGGACGGCTAGTGTTCGCAGTGAAAGGTTTAGCAGGTGGATCAAGCTTTGTCTTTTTTTAAAAAACACAGTTTTATAGATTGATTAGGTATGTTCTTCTCTGGGAATCTTTGATATTAAAGCTAAGAGTCACTTTTATTAATTCTTGAAGGGAAACTGAAAATCTCCTTCACAAGAAAGTCCACATACTCTCAACAGTTGTGTTGCAAAATATTTGAGACAGTCCAGATGCCTACAGCACAGTGTTAAGTGAAAAGAGAACATCTGCAAATAGAAATTTATCCACAGAATGCTTTCAAATTTTCTGATTGATTATTCTCTTTGAACTCTGTATTAGCTTATGGTTTGGGGTAAATTCCATTCCTGGTTTTATTTGTGTGAGGTCCTTGCCTAGGAAACCATAGAAAACACTTTCAAAAGTATTTTCAAAGGCTGGCAGGACACACACTCATCACCTTAGCACTATTCCTGGCAGAACACTGCACTTGTTTATTCATGTCAGCTCAGTTTATGCATGGCATCCTCCCACAGTGACAAGAACTGAGGTCTGTAGGAGTCAGGTGATGCCAGCTTCAACAGAGTCAGCTCAGGACTTTCTCAGTACATGGAAACGAGCAGGCAAACAGCTACTGAGGTGCTGACACCTCTTCTCCTGAATTTTGTGTCTTGGATGGTGTTGTCCTAACCCTGGGTTAACCTGACTGCTTTCACAGGAAGGGACTGCCACGTCCTTAACTATGCATGGCAGGTTAAACCTTACAGGGCAGCTCAGGCAAGTCCCTCCTGCCACAGCCTGCACCACCCAGCTGCCCCCGAAGCTTTAGCAACACAAGCACACCCCTAACACAGCAGCCCTCCTGGGCACGGGGGCCACAGGCACCTCTCTCCAGGTGGATACCACACACAAGGCTTCCATTTCTTCACTCCAAGAATGCTGGATGAAAAACTGTGTTGGGAACCTCTGATTTGTCTTCACAGAGTTTTCCAGGAGCTGTAAATAACATTCTATGTCTCTGTTCTTAATGTGTCTAGCCATAATTAAACATGCAGAAGTCCAAATTTCTAAGGAAAATTCATCCTTTAGTAGCTCAAATTACTACCAGAATAAGCACAATAAATGAAATAATACTTAATATAAATCTCATCTTAAGCCTTTTTTAGAATCTTGAATTCTGTAATGACAGTCTCACCTTTCAGAGTATTTCCAAACTACAGGGAAATAATTTAAATTTTCAGAAGTCCACAGTGAGTTTCAGACCTCTCTGTGTTTCTCGCTGTGCTCCTGAGTTTCAGGAGCTTGCATTAATAGGGCTGAGATTGAAAACAAGGGGTTTTTTTCTGAATTTGATGATCATCTCCACTGTACAGTAGCAAGCAGGTTATTCTGACCCTGCTGATTCCCACTTTCAGATGTCAGTGATGCCTAGAAAAAACAGCGTGCTACCCTTTTCCTGAGCAGTTCTTCTCACCTGCCTGTCACCTGTTCAGACCAGGGCTGAACCATCTTTTAGATCAGTGAACCACACCACACTTCATTCAGTGGTACCAGAAGGTACAACCATCCCTGTGCTACATCCAAGCCCCAGTTTCTCCGTAACAGCAAAATTCTAAATTTTAATTCTCTATCGGTATGACTACAGCAGAGGCAGCCAAAGGAACAGATGGAATACCAATCCTGAAATGTGTGCTCAGAGCCTGCAAAGGTTTCTAACAGGACCCAGCCACCTTTTAAAGCAGATGTTGAAGTAATTCTATGTCAGCACTCACAATTCAAAGATCATTGAGAAATGCAGATATATGAAATTAAAATTGGTATGTGAGCTGAGAGTTGCTTTTCACCTTCTGTAGCTATTGTTAGGTGAAGTCTCCAAGAATGAATACATTTTAAAAAGGATCAGTTTCGTGACATTCCATTGCTAACTTGCAAACATATCATATACATAAAAAGGAGTTAAGCCTTCTTACTGACAGTGTAGTCTGTAATTAAGACTTTATGTTTATTGACTGATTTGAATCAGTGGTAGCTCACAAGACTTAATTTAATTCTCTATTTTTGACATTGATCTTTCTTTTTAACTAGATTAGAGTTGACTCTTCAGCTCCTTATACCAATTGCAGCAACATCCAGTGTGGTCTGTAGATGAGAGTGAATTCCTTGTGGACACTGAGCACCCAGCTGTCCAGACACCTGAGTCACATCACACCACGGTGCCATGGAGCAGAGGTGCACATGCCTGGCTTTGTGCAGAGCCTGTTTAGTTCCTGCCAGGGTTACAAGCTCAGTGCAGGACAGATCTACTGCTCCCAGGCCTGCTCAGGCCAGAAATGAGCTCAACTGTTCCTCCACAACCTCTAGCACAAGACATGAAATAGCTGAGCACAGGGAACTCAGTCCTGTGGGCTCACCTCAGTGTTGGCAGGTGCCAGCACTGGCTCTTCAGGGAGCTGGTGCTGAGAAGTGGTGTTGGGAACACCCAGCTCCCATTTGGACATTCCTCACTAAATGGAATCCACTCTCTGTCTCTGATTTGCCAGAGTCTACTGCAGTTTCAAAATGCCAGTATAAGCCCCAATAAAGAAAGATCCTTAGAAAAAATTTATGTTCTACTGGGACATTCAAAGCAAGTAAGAACTTCCACATGATTAGATTCATTTTTCTACTGAATATTAATCTGAATTTACCATAGGAACAGACCAATTACAGAACTGCCAGCTTGGGCAGTATACAAAAATAAAGGATAACTTTCTCGCTGGTTAATGCAACTTCCCACTGAAGCCACATAACTTCTGGCACTGACCTAAGCTAAAGGGCTTGCTGGGTAAAAACTTTATATGGATGGAGCCTTAATTCCAGCACAAATACTGACTTATTTTTTGTTTTGTTTACAAAGTGACTGTACAATTTTAGAGCTATTTTTAAAGGTTTCTTCACCAATTGAAAGGTTAACCACAATATCCTCTCCACCCAATAGCCCTCAAGATAAACACCCCACAGACAGCTCACTGCTGTTTGTAGCTCTAGAGTGGCAGGTGGCAAATCCACTTTTGAGATATTATACCAACACTATTCCCCACCTACAAGCAGGTTTCTTTAACAGAAGACTAAATAAGAGGTAGAGGCTTATGAAGGTATTCTCTTTTCTTTTCAAATGTTTATTTAAATGTGACTCTAGAATACCAATCCCCTATGAAGATGTCTGACGATTGATGTCAGAAACTGCACCTCTCTTCCTCCTCACAACTCTCTGCAGGTGTCTTGAGAGAAGCTAGCTGTGCTGTAACATTGACCAGTGCTGCCAAGAAATGAGGCCAAGCAGGATGGATCTCACATTCCTACCCCAGTCCCAAAGAAAATCCTCTCATGGAAATATATCCTTCCCTTTAAAAAATCCAAACCATCACAGGATGCAGTGACAAACATCTCAACACTCTATGTTCTCAGCATGTTTCAATCCTATACTTAAGAGGATCACCTGTGAGCACAGAAAAAGGTAACTGTGTGACGATTTAATTGTTGTGCTTTCTGACAAGAATTCCAACCAGGGTGAAAAACACAAGACTATCTTTCAAAAGTACAGATTTCTTCTTGGAAGGAGGAATCCAGTTTGGTTTTGTGGTGCTACATGAGAAACTCATTTGGAAGCAGCCAATGAAGAACAAATATTCTCAATGATTATTTAGTAATATTACAAGTTAGAGAGTAATTTTCTATATTAAAAAAGTACTTTGGCCTTCAGCTAAAATAAAATCGAGATGTTCTGAATAACTGTCAAGAGTATCTAGCAATGGTATATAACCAAGCCTTTTTGGTTTTAAATATTCTGTTTCATTTCTAGACATTTTAAGTGAATAAATATGTTTATCTACCATAACAGCTGAAATTATGACCCTCTACTGAAGTCTTTTAGCTTGTTCATAAAGCAAATTTGTTCAAGAACTTCACCTCTCATGGGTAGAAAAGTACTATTTATTACTTAAAAATAAGAATAGAAATGTGTTTCTAGCTCTATAGGTTTGTCACAGTACTGCACATTTAACATATCTATATTCTTTTCCATCACTGCAATGGATCAAAGCCTGCATTTTACCTTTGAAAATGTTTATTTACCTAACACCAACTTTCAATGATAGTTTGAAATTTAATTTTTTTAAAAATAGAAATGTACTAATCTTGGGTACTTTCCTGAACTAGCAAAAAAGGAATGAACAAATTTAACAAGAGGTTTATGATTGTAAACTGGTACACTTCCACAGTTAAACCCACTGATGAAATTTCAAATTTCAGCTTCTCCATAAATCTGAGAATAATCAGAAAAGCCATCCTGGAACATCAAAAGAAATTTCCTGTGTAACTTCATTACTGCATGTAGACAAGGCCATGAGCACCCACAGATTTACCAATTTTGGCTAAAGGCTAATTTGGCTAAATTAGGGTAAAAAGTTCAGATCGATTTTCTTATGCTCCTGTAATATGGAACCTTCCAGCAGTGTCACCCACAAATTTCCTGCATGCCTTTTTCTCAGCTCCTTTGGCTTCTCTGACTCTTTTAGCTGTAACAACACAAAGTTTCTGATGCATCACTGCCATCTTTTGGACTTCCACTAACACTACAATTTTCCAAGCCCGTGAATGAAATGCTGTCTGCACACAACATTTCATGCTTGCTCTTCAAGAATGTCCAGAAGCAACACATTTGTGCTCTATTTATTATCTGTCTGAGGTTCAGATATACACCTGGGTCTTACACAATATGGGAATTTGTTAAGCAGCTGTTATTGAAACACAGTTTAGAAAATATTTTTCCCTTACCTTGGAATATGCATCACAGAACACTAAAGCCCATATTTTAGGTGTAAGCACAGGCTTACAAGCAAGAGTTCCTAGCCATGCTGACAGCAGCAGTGGAGCCTCTACAGGGTGTATGCTATTGGAATGATCTTCCTTGTTCTTCTCTCCTCTAGCTACAAGGTCCCTGAAAATAAATCCCCCCAGCTCAGACACTGCAACTTCTGATTCAGCCAAGCACTTAGGCACACATATTTGTCTTTAGATCAACCCCCTGGCCTAGAGAGTCAAACATATAATCAAAGATAAGCCCCAATGATACAGATAAGCCCCCAAAGATACAGAGAGCTCAGAACAAGCAGAGCTGGATGGCTGTGGGACTGTACAACCTAGGAACAGAAGAAATATTGGGTTTTCTCTCTTTCTCTGTGCACAGTCAATAAACACAGAATTGCCCACTTCACCTCTGTCTGCAGGATGGCAGCTCTTTGCTCTTTAGCTGTGAGAGACTCTTTGAGAACTTCAATGTGCTGCTTGCTGTCAGAGAACTGATTTGTGAGGGTCTCCAGCTTGGTCTGCAAGGCCAGCAGCTCGGTGTCTTTGCGGGACAGCTCCTGTTTCACCTGACCAATCTGAAACACAGAGAAAGGAGGGGCAAAGGGAGAAATCATTTATACCTTCCTTACAAAAATCACTATAGACACACAACTATCGACAAACAGCATGGTACTCTTAAATTATCCCACAGAACTACAAAGCCTTAAGTTACCTTGAGTGAAAGGCTAGCAAAAATTTGTGTCACGAGCAAAGCATACAAGGAAAAAGAGAGGGGAGCAATGCCATCAATTTTTCAAGGGAGGTTCTTTTTAACAGTGGCAGTTTTTTGTTATTCATCTTCCAAAGGACTGACCAAACCCAGGTACACAGCAGGGACGATGTTTTAATGAAGATGAAGCAGAACCCTAATGACAAAGCTCCCCTAGCCTGTAATGTCACAGCAGATGAGATACCTCCAGGTCTCTCAGCAGCACAATGTTTGCTTTGAAAAGTCCAATCAGCAAGCTGGCCTCCAGCTCTTCACCTGCCCATCCAGCCTCATGCTTACACAGGATGTAAAGCCACCTTTACTTTTCCCACTGTTTACAAAACCAGCATTTTATTCTGTGAAACGCCTTCTAGTTTATGGAAGCTTCTAAAAGCAGATGCATATCTATTCCTCAAAACAGCATGAAAACTGTTTGTGGAATTGCATTTTGTAGAGAGCAATTTCCTAAATTTAATTTAGCGAATTAAATCAGTACAGAAATGCAAATTTATTTTAACAAATGTACGCTGGATTATTATTTAAAAAAAAAAATAGTAAAAAGTGCTAAAATAAAGCATCTAAATGAGCTGAAATCTCAATCTAAGTGCAATCATCACCCAGGAAAACTTCTATTAAGTTTGAATATTTAAAAAAAAAGAAAAAAAAAAGAAAAAAATTAATTAAAGAGGACAGGGAAGTCTAAATGTAGATTTACATCCAAATTTACAGGCAACTTTCTGGTTTTCTTCCTATAAATCCCACAGAATAGCATTATTTTACTGCTACATATTATATAGCAGAGGGGGACGTATCTCTACACACTAAACAGTTTTCCCTTTTTTAACTTGAACAGTTTTGTTTGTGTTATTAAAATTTAAAAAAGAAATCCCTTAGCCCCAGAACTACATTGTCCAGTGCTTCAAAATAGAAATTAAAGGACAACACAAACTAAAAAAATGGTCCAGGTCACCCTTTGTGTTTGGAAACATGACATGAACAAAATAATAGTATAATTTATAATTATTTTTAAAGTTTTTAATTAGAATAAATGCACATATTAGTAGAAACAATTGAGGAAAAAAGCTTGGGTGAATGCCATTTTATCTTGACAACACTGCTTCAATAACGGGCAATTAAAGGAAGAAAACTCTTTATCAAAGAGTATTAAAATGGCATCAAAGCATGTAATGAAGGACTCCTGTGCTCCAGTGTGAAACAGTGTACATGAGGAAATGGGGAAGAAGGAGGACATGCACCTCAAAAAACCTCTCAAACTCATTTTATTAAATGGAACAATAAGAAGGTACATAAGAATTTATAGCATTATTCAATAGTTTATTGTTCAGTTCATTCAAACCTGCTAGTTGTTTTGTTCACACTTTACTAAAAGCAAATATGCACAGAGGATGATTCTGCACAAAGGTACTGATGGCAGCAGCACTATTTCTGCTGTCAGCCACCAGCTGCACAATAGTGCCAGGCACACAACAACTGCTGGCAAGAGCTGAATTATTTACTGCTGCTCATCTTTTCTACAGGATCTAAACAAAAAAGCCTCCTTAAAAAATCGCAGATGACACAAACTTTTTCAGTTAATAGGTAGCCTGAATCACAGCAAAACCTTCTCAGGACGACAGATTCTGTTTGGGCTCATCTCAGAAGGGATGCTTACCACATTCCATGGCATTAGGATTCCCAAGTAGCACCCCAAGGTTCTTGTCCCTAGAAACCCCCATCTCAGAGCTGCAAGCCCCCACTGCCAGCGTGCTAAAGCTCTTTGGTAAGAACACAGCACACACCATCCCAACCTGCAGGAGAAGCTAAGACAGCATCAAGTGCTCACATCCCTCTTCTTGGTGAGAAACTGCGTTCACTCTTTGGAGTGGAACTCTAACTTCACAGCAAAGGAATAACCTAAACAAAGGCTGCTAAAATGGAACAATCAGTTTTAAAAGTGTTCAGCATCCAGCTTTTGTTATTTTTTGTGAAACAATGTTAAGAGGGTTCAACATAAGTTTTCAAATGAGTTTTTTTTACGAGGAAAAGCAAATCTCTTTGAAAAGTCTGTCCCCAAAATGGGTGCTGAATACTTTTGAAAATCTGCTTCAGTAGAGAAGAGTAGGTTATTGCTCAAACAGCTCATACCACTAAAAAAACAGCAACAAAACAAATACAGATGTTCAGCTGGAGAGTGATGTTATTTATGGACACCAAAACCATGTGAACAAAAAAGGCAGCTACAAGGCTGAGCAGGCTGTTAGTTCTACTTGTTATATCCAGTCATGAAGAAGGTAAGAGAAGAAAAGCTATCCCAGAAGGCAGAGAGTTAGCAAGCCCCAGTGAATGGCCACTGCACACAAAAGAGAGATCTTACTGCAGAGACCTCGGTCTGGAGACCAGCCACTCTTTTTTTCAGGTCCTCCCCTTGAGCCTCTTTGGCACTTAGCTCTTCCTTCAGTTGCTCTACCTGTCACGACATTGTTATGCTTTTAAATATTTATTATTTGCCAGCTTCTAGTCAGCCTGTTTCAGTCCAAGCAACTAAAAGTGACAAAGAACTGAAGAATCAACACTGGTCACTCATTTTCTCTTCCATTCTTCATTAAGTCTTCTCAAAGTTTAATGTCTGTGTCATTTCATATAGGCTGCCAGACAAGAATTTGATTATGAAACAAAAGATATATAGTTATGGTTATGTTTACATATGTCAAGTATGTGGCCCTTATCCCAACGGTTTTGAAACTGGAATTCATAAGGAAATTATGACAGGAAAAAGGACATACTTCCGCTTAAGAGAAATAATGGTAATTGTCAAGCTGCAGCCACAAATGTACAATACAACGCTGAAAAAAGAAATGCTGTGCAAGTACAGAACGAGGTAGGATAGCAAGGTGTCAAAACTGGATATGGCCATGAGGCATGGGCAAATAGATACCAAAAAGGAGCAAATTTTCTGCAGGGAAATAAGGGAGCAGACACAGGAGACAGAAGAGGTCCAGCAATCAAGTAGCTGAGCAGATCTACAGATCCACAGAGGGAGAGGACAAGGGGAAATTGAAGAGTTGCTAACAATGAAAGAAGGAAAGAAAGAAGAAAAGATGGAAGGAAGTGGTGCTGTCATCTTCTCCCCATTCCTAATTTGAATTGGGTACCTTCAGCTCCTAGAAGCAGCCCAGTGGGATAAAGAGCAAAAGCAAGAACAGGTGTGGTTATCTCGAGGTGTTTCAGTGAACTGGGGTGAAGGAAGTGGAAGAATCACATAACTTAGTACATGTATCCACTTCAGGGCAAGTAGATTCTGCAAGAAACTTCATCCAGCATTCTTTTTTGACCAATAATTTCAAGTGGGACAAATGCAGTAGGTTACAATTGTTCAGGACCTAGTAGAGCAATTTTCAGCCTCCCTTCCAGGGTTTTTGTACTGCTTGCAGGGAGTACACATAAGTTAATAAAGAAAGGCAGGACTACTCACAGTATCCTTACATTTACTGCGTAAGAGGGCCTGAATCTTCAATAAAGAATGTTAGGGCCCACTAAAAGACTGAAAAGCAAAGAATGAATTGACTTTTGCCAACAGACAATTCAATAGTCAGTGTCCATCTTTACACCTGAGGATCAACATCTCTCACTGCTGTGTTTGCCCTGTATTCCAAACAACATAAATTAATGCCAGCACCACCACTGCTGTAGACTCTGCTCTCGTGCTGGCTCCACTGGAAGGGGAGTGTAATGGAAAGCCATCCTAGTGACAGCTCATGCTCTTTTCAGCCCTTATAGAATAAAAAGGCCAAACAGTTATACAACAACAGCTGCAAAAAGAAATACCCTTTTTTTCAACAAACTACATGTGGAAAGACTTCAGACCAAACAAAACCTGAACCAATAATGGATTAGCAGTGGTCTAAAAACAAACACAAAAATCTTTCTGAAAGAAAAGAAAATCAGGTGTGACAATAAAAGGAGAGCTTGGACCGTTGACCTTACTGAAACACCATTATAATATTTTCAAATTGGAATTTAAAATTTTCTTAAATATTTTTAAGTTATTTTAGTGGTTTGAGAGCAGGTATTAAATAAATTCTGTTTCCCAGCATTTGACTGGGAACCCAGACCACACCTCCCAGCTAAAGCACAAACACCTCTCTCCTGTGTTCACCAAGCCCAGTTTAATGCACGGCTGTCACTTGTTTCCTCAATACCTTATTTTTCATGAATTTGGAATGGCTGCGGTACACCTCCATTTGCTTCATCTCCTCCTCACGCTCCTCTGTGCTCAGGGCTCCATTTGACTTCAACATCTGAATCTCCTCTTCCAAATCCCGGAGGCCACGCTCCATGGAAGAAATTTTTGAATCCTGAGAATGATTAGAGGAGACAGGTAAAGACACACAGTCAGATGATTTGTTACCAAACCACTGGAGTAAAGCCAAAGGAGATACACGTCCAATAAATTACCTGCCCTTGAAATTTACTTACAAAGTTCTTATAGAAATCAGTGTTCAACTCTTTACATATGAGTGCTCAGGTAATCATTTTTCAATTTTTTTTTTTTTTACCTTTCAAGGAAAGCAAGAGTTTAGTACTGAAAGAAAACATGGTTCAGGGCAGGAACATCGTGTAGGATGAATAAATAAAGGAGCATGAAGAAAAGTGGCCTTTTCAAAGCCAGCTCAAACCAGAGAAATTTAATTCTAATTGAATGGGCAGCAAAATGGCAAGACCAGCAAAAAACTGGGTTTGTGCCATTAGTTCATTTAAGTGGGGTCACAAATGGAGAACAGCAAATACCATAAGCAAGGAAAATGTGCAAGTAGCTAGTTTTGATTGGATAAAGCAGTTAAGAGTCTGTCAAGTGTTCTGGCTCATATGTACAACGTATAAAACATTTCAATGGGTTAAAAATAACCATCTGGAAAATTAAAAAAGCCAATCAGCCATTATCCTCCAGGTTTTACAGGGTGATCAGAGGTATTCAGTGTACCTGGTTTATTGTTTCTTTACAAGTGTTTTGTGTTAGGAAAGGAAGGACAGATTCATCCAGCACACAGAGCTTCATGCATACTCATGATCATGGATATGTATTTAGGAACTATAATCTCTTAAAGCAGTCTATTTTTTCTTATTTCATTTCCCCAATATATTTAGTCTTTCCTGAAAGACAGATCTGATTTGAAAGTACACTACAGACTTTCATAAACAAAACCTTTCTAACTTTTTCTCTGAGAAGCAAAGCACAGCTGAACAAAAAGCTGATTTTTACATATATAGGTTTTCATTCATGAGATGAGATTTTTTAAAAGCATTATTATGAAGATCTAATTGGATCTCCTGCTTAATGTTTGATGCTTAAGTTAAAAATTGATAAAGTAGATTTTTGCAACAAAAAATTAGAAGTAGTAAGGTGAAGTGATATGCTGAAATTGCCAACAGTATTTAGTTTCAGTGCTCACATCATTTCCCAGAAATACCCATGGGTTTCTCTTTTGATAGTAAAGACACTTAATGTTACCAGATGGTCAATTAGTTTTCATTACTATGGACCACAAAGATGACTAATAAAAGAGTGACAGCAAATGAAAGGCTGCAGAGTAGAAAGATGGGATATGAATATGGAAAACACTGATACAGAATGGAAAAATTTGCAGGGGAAAAAAGGAAGGAAAAAAAAAGAAAAAGAAGGGAAACAAAATGGAAAAGAAGAGCTTGCAAAGACAGTTTCCTATTTTTCAACTCTGTTTGTCCAAAGCCTGTGTGATGTACTTTATGAGCAACAGAATATTAAATATGATTGCATAAAGCCGTGCAAACCACACACTTGATTGTGGCTCCTGAGCTCTTGGCCAATTGCCATCAGTCCATTAAATACTTAAGCTAATGGTTTAAGAATTCAATCACAAATTCATCTAGAAAAGTTAGGTTTATGATGGCATACAGACATATTTCTAGCTACATGATCCATTCTTTAAGTGGGTGTCGAGTTTGCTAACTTTGTTGATACACAGAATGGAAAGCAGTATTTCAAATGTTGATAACATAAAAAGAAAAGAACCCGCATCATAAAAACCCACAAATCTTTCATATTAATCTATCATTCCCATTCTTTTAACATAATGAAGTCTTGGCTGACTGCAAGAAATCTGTATCTGCTGCTGCAGGCAGGCAGAAGACAAGTTTCTACTGTGCTGTCTTTTCAATAATCAAAAATAACAAATAAAATAATAATACAGAATAAAATAGCATAAAAAATATACTTATTTTAAATTACAAGACTGACAGAAGCACATGGTATTTGGCAGAGTCACCTTTCCCATGAAAAGCCATTTCCAGAGAACAAATTGTGTTGCTGCCCATCCACAGTCACTCACCTTCATCTCAATAACAGTTTGCAGAGCCTTTGTCTTGGCCGTGTCGGGAGCGTTCTCAAATCGCCGATGGATTTCCTGCACCAGCAGAAATGAAAGCAAGACTTACACTAATGGCAGTGGCCCAATACAAACATCATTACTAGAAGCTTCTCTTTCTAACACAGAGCACAACTCAGGGCTGCTTTCTGATGTTGTCATACATTTTATCACCTCTGATATCACAGAAAGGATTGCCAAAAGCTCATTCAACAGAAACCCAGCCTCAGTTAAAAAGGCACAGCAGAAACTGCACCTTTGACTACCCACTTACTCAAAATAAACCTGAAATGACAGCTGGGTCTACTAAAAAGCTTTATCATCTGCCTGCTAAACTAATCTGAACTCTTGATAGTTTCTCATGGAAGACACAAACATGATGCATTTGACTGGAGGCTTGCTGAAAACAGCAACACTGTGGTTTCTATTTCAACAAGTTTTAAGGTGCAGCTGTTGTTAACTGTCTTTTTCCAATGTTTTTTACCCCAGAGTAGCAACATTTAACTACACAGGATGAAAATCTTTCTTCACTTGGCCTTGAGCACAGCTGAAGTGCATGAGTGTACAGCACATTGCTCTAGAAGCTCGGCGGATACAGGCAGGGGACACAAAGTCCATGTGATATTTCTGTTGATGTAAATGCACAGAAATAGCATGCTTCAAACTGCTTGCTAAGGGATAAAATTATAGAAAGCTCAAACAACTTGTTCTATCATATCAAGGAGGGGTTTCAAGCCAACATGAGTAAAAACAGGAGAAACAAAATAGAAACTATTACATTCTTTGACTCTTTGTCTTCAAATAGGATTGTCCTTACAGCACACTCTAATGCTAACTGCAGGAATGTGATTCTGTTAGAATGTTAATCTTATATGCCAGAAAAATACTTTGGTGCCCACAGAGCACCAACTGTGATGCTAGTTAACCTAACAATGAATTGTGTTATGTGCCCACATATACAGTTTATCCATCCACTCCCCTCAAACACCTAAAAGACAAATCCCAAAAGCCATCCACGAATTTGTATTTTCAACGGACAAGGTGAAGAGTCAAAATTTTGTGTGGCAGTCATCCATGCAACTTGCCCCACACGATGAACTATTTGAAGGAAAAAGGTGCAGTTGCACAGTGCTTTTCAAAAATACTACTTGTAAGATTGTTACGTGTTCCTACACAGCTTTGAAGAGAGCAAGATCGAAATGTGCTGTGACATGATAAGGCCACAAGCAGAATCTTGCATAAGTCTGGCCTAAGACCATTTGCATAAATTGATGCCCGTGAATGGTAATAACAAGAAAATCCAATAGAAGTTGCTCTGGTTTAAAATATTATATTTGTGTATTTTCTGAGAAGCTATTTTTACAAGTGTGTTCACAGTGTATGGTGGCATTCTCTGAAATAAAAAAAATCCTCCTGAAAAAATAAACCCGAACACCCCTCTAAATATATTTGTTTCTCCTCAAGTCAACAGATAACTTGAGAGCCTCTGCACAAATACTACTGGCACCATATAGACCAGAGTGAAGCAATAGCATTATTATTCTACTTACCCTACATTCCCAAAGTGGATTTACTCAAAGAAATTGAAACAAACTCTTGTGAGCTTTTAGAAACTGAGAAAACAAAGGATAAGAAGGTCAAAAATTACTATGCCATAAATGTATTTTGGACACGCTATTATTTTTATTTTAGTAGTTAGGTAATTTCCACATGTGCAGACACGGTTTCTGACCTGAGAATATAAAATCAGGTGCTGCTATGGAAATGGGATAGATGGAATACGTAGCAGGAGAACTGCATGTCTGTAAAGGGATGCTGACACAACAGTGTCTGCTTCCACCATTGCTCAGTGTTCTTCCAAAGAGAAAATTCTTCCAAGTTTCTTCTTGAGAAATGCCTGTATCTCCTCTGTCTGAAGTGATGCTCTGCACTTCAGCAAAGGAAATGTCCTACTTCTAGCATCTTAAGTAATTCCACTGGGATTTGGATGACATAACCTGCTGAAAAATAACACCTCCCAACTCTTGACTGCACAGTAAGGGCTTAATTTTGGCATCGTGCCTGTGATTCTGAAGAGCCTGGAAAAAGAAAGCTACAGGCTACCAAGGCTCTCTGGAACCCAGATTGAAGAGCAGCTGCTGAAGGAAAGCAGTGCACAGACACCCTTCTTAATTAGGACATGCAGGTTGCATCCATGGCTTTCAGTGGCACAATGGAAAAATACTAATAGATCATATCTCTGATGTATTCAGATTCTGTTCTGGACACACACCCCACAGATGAATGAAAGTTAAGATTTTACCCTGTAAAACAGGATTTTGCACAATAGTTACAGACATAGGGCCACACACAAATACCAGGGTCAGAAAACTATAAACCAAATCCTTCATTCCTTGCAGGTTATTCTGATAAAGTAATACAGGATTTTTCCTTTGCTTTGCTTTCACATATTAAGAACTTCCTTATGTAACTGATATTGTTTCCTAACGGGTTAGTAAAATTTAGTATCTTTGCACCTTTGAGCGCAACTTAAATTATTATAACAAGGGGTGGCTCTTATAAATCTCCTTTATGTCTTTATTGCTTTTCTATGTTCAATTTAAAAGTGATAGCAAAAAGGAAAAACAAAAATTATGGTGCAAACTGATTCCAACTTTAAAGTACATTCACAGGCAACAAAATTCCAAAATAGGTTGTTCTGTCCAAAAAAACATAAAGATTCAGTAACTAGAAATTGAAGGCTAGAAATAGTCAGAAGTTCTAAACAAGGTGGGCACCTTCTCCAGAGCTGGGGTTCATATTTCATCTTAATTTTTAATTAAGAATATCTATCTTCCTTTTTAAGAAAATCTGCCACAGAAAAAGATAGGAACTGAAGGTGTGGATCATTATTACACCTGCCAAGTAGTTCTGCAAGGCAGCACAGTGCCCCTGGGAGAAACAATAATTTCCTGGTCAGCATAATTACATAGAACAGCTGATCAAACATGCTGAGAACACTGAATATGTAAAGAATGGCTGTGATAAAGTGATTTTAACATTCCATAAATAATTACAAAGTCCATGGGGGTTTTTTTGAAAACAATTCAAAATTAGAGAACATAGTTTAGAATTGAAGGAGTCCTCAATACTGAGCAGTATTACCACTGTCCATTATACACATGTGCATAATAATGAAGGTTGAATTTAGTCCAGAACTTTTCTCCCTTCATAACCTGGCCATGTCATTCACTGTTACTCCCCCAGTTCCTCCTGTGTCTGACTTTGCACGGGATTTAGAACAAATGTGAAGGTGCATTTTCCAGCAATGATGCTTTTATAGTGGGGTAGGCTAAATGCTCCAAAATTCAGCAACTCACCTCTCAGTAGCCACAAGGCAAGCAGTTTCCAAAGCAATAAAGGACATGCCTTCCATCTCCTGCCAAGCATGCAGAATCAGGCAGCACATTCCACAGAGAGAGTAACTAAACATGCTATTTCATACATTAATTTGTTTTTAAAAAAATTGTCAAAAAACATTATGTGTAATTAAAAGCACAGCCATTATTCTGGCTTTTTTTAATCTTAACTGTACTATCCATATCTTTGTGTAATCAAGGATGATGTCCTGTGCTGGATCTTTGTATCATTCAGTGGACTGGACAGTTTTGACTAAAAAGCATTTGGTTTAATTCTCCAACCTTATCCTCCAGGCCTTACTAAATGAATGTTATATCTTTTGTACCCTAAGTTTAGTTTCTCAGATGGCTTTCATGCCTACCTAGATTTTAGCAACCTAGTTCCAATTAATTACAATGAAGTGCAAATGTTACAACCAAAGGAAAATTTCAGGAGCACCCATCAGCTCAGTATTAATGATCATTGTTAATTTAAACATTTATTTAGAAGCTATGTAAGATAGAACAGATCTTTAGTTGTGTAGAAGGACAAATCATACCTGATTTTCTTCTACAGTGAAGTACCTGGCTGTGTGGCTAAGTGGGGAGCAATGGGTGCTCCACGTCTCAAGGCCTCCAAGCATCCCTGGAGGCAAATTTGTGAGGCAGAGACTGGGAAAGTGGTTACCAAAGCAGGTGGAAAATCAGCTGGGCTGCCAGGCTCCAAGCCTGCTGCTGATGAGCAGAGTGAGCTCCAGCGGGCAGCAGCTTCCCCTGACAACCCTCGGTACCTCCATTAGTGATGTGAACGATGGGATAGACAGCACTCCCAGCAGCTTTACATGGAACTGGGGAAGGAAGACATGAACTGGATCAAGCTCTGTGCCCTTGATGTGGAAAAACCCCCAGCCCAGCCCAGCCTGGGCTGCATTAGCGAGAGCAGCCAAGCAGCAGGTGGGGAGCAGCTCTTGGGAGACCACTGCTGCAGCTCTGGGCCCACTTTTGGGCTCCCCAGAACGAGGAAGGCACTGAAAATCTGAGGAGATTCTGTCAGACAGGCACCAGGATGGCTGGGGCTGGAACACACCATGCAGGGGAGACAGCAGTGTGTGTTCAGCTGAAAAGAACAGGCTTGGGGGGAAGGCTGATGCCCTCTGGAACTGACTGGAAGCTGTAGAGATGATGGGAACTAAAGTCTTGTCAGAAGTGGAAGGATGATGGGCAACAGGCAGAATTTGCAGCACTGAAAATTTAGACCTGTTAATACGAAAAAGATTATACCAGTAGAGAACCAAATGCTGGACCAGGTGCCCAGAGAGGCTGTGGAATCCCCGCCGCTTGAAATTGCTGGTTTGAGCAGAAGGTTGCATGAAATAACCTGTGGGAGAGCCCTTTAATCTGCATGACTCATTTATATAAATATCTTTACTACCTGGTGCCAGAGGGTGACTGGATACTATCACAATTGTTTCGTTTCAGGATTTTGTATGAATTTTTTTCAGAAAGTGCTCGATGCCAGTAATTTTAACTTCTATTTCAGCAAGAAGTAAAAATGAATATGAGTCCTGTAGAATTTATTTCATTGCTATTAGAGTTTTGCTACCAAAGTGACACAGTTACACAAGTCTGGAAGCAGTAATCATGGCAGTTCCTTCGGAAATTATTTCTGCATTTTTCCATTTGTCATTTCCTGCATTTGCCAACCCAATCAACATAATTCCCTGAAAAAACAAAGTGACTGTATCCATAAAGGGCATAACTTTGAAAGATGTGCTGGCAATTGCACACACATTGATAATGGAGGGTGCCAGTTGCTTTGAAGCTCAGTTACCCCTGGCTAAAGGAACCCATCTCTGTTTTGCAATTGTATTAATCCATTGAGACGATTATTTCTAAATCCAATTAAAACCTCAGATATCAGGACACTTAAGTTTGTTAACAAAGGCATCACCTAAAGTGAAAATTAAAGCACAGCTTCCAGCTCATCTCAGCATTTCAATCAGCAGGAAACAAAAGCAAAATCCCTCAAAACTTTGGCACTGGAGTAAAAGCAAGGTAGGATGAGAAACTAATTCAAACCATCCAATTAGTTGCAAGCAGCAACTCATTGTGTTGAAATCTGACTACAGAAGTGTGAACTCAAAAGCTGAAGAAAAGTCAATTAAAAATTAAAATCTTCATCATGTAGAACTTCATTTACATATGTGCTATTATTAATTTTTTCTCTCTTTCCTCTCATTTAAGGCGCAAAAACACTCATTTTGTACTCAAATTAGCTTCCAACTTATGCACGGTATTTTTAGTTCTTTTCCTTCCACTACAAAGTTTCACATTTGTGGAAACAAAATTCCCCAAATCTCACTTCTACTGAAGAAAAGTGCAGGATAATGTTACCATCTCCAAGGAAAGCATACCTAAGATGTAATTTATAATCAAAGCAAATCATGTAATATGTATTGACAAAGGAAATCTTCTAATATAACAAAACATCAAAAGACATTGAAGTTTAAGCATTTTAAACCTCTAATCCCCAGACAGATTGGTGCACTGTTTCACATAGTTTTAGAAATCCTACCTGAAGGGTATGGAAGTGCTAAAATGAAATAGGAAGAAATTTTGCTGTATGTTGAAGACTAGCTCATTCATATAGAAAAAAAATATTTTGAAATAAGTTCAAGAATTAAATAATTTGCCCCCTCATGCTAGAAAAAGCTATCAAGAAAAAGCTATCAAGAAGCCTACTGCAATTTTATTAATTATTTCACTTTGATGAAACCATGACTCTAATCCAGAAAAAGCATCCTAATAGATGACTGGAGTTCTGCTTTTTTTCATTTCTTTAATTTAACTAATGTAACTGATTATTTAACTAATGTATAAAAATCAGAAATTTGCTATGCAAGAATTAGGTGTTTCTGATTTTATTGTCATCTGGAAAAACAGAAAACAAATACATTATTTTCCAACCTAATTTTTCAGCTTTTGAAGAATTATCAAGCTACAAACCCCTGCACTGACGAAAGATGAAAATAATTTCATATATATTTCAACATTTTTAACTGTCATTCTGTTCTAAGGTGACATATAAACTATCCCAAACTAAACTGATATTTAAAAAAAATTAAATGCATAAAAAATAGATTATGTGTGCTTTCAAGTTGCAATAGTCCACTTTCTCAAATTTTGACCTACAAAACCTCTATATGTTTTAAAACTACTTGCAGACCAAACAAGTGATTCTAATAAAGACATAACTATTTAAATTATCTTGGTTTAAATCACTTCTCCCTGCCATCTGCTTCTAAAAGGTCAAAAGGATGAAGCAGCAATAAAAAAAGCAGAAACTTAATTTTTTTAAGTCATCAGAAAGATATCCCCCAGTATGACAGCAGTAAGAGTTTCAGTTACTGGATCTGTCTACTCCTGCAAAACAAAACTCTTCTCTAGAAGTATCTTATTCATGTTGCAAAATCTTGGCACAGGACAGAAGTGTTCTTTGAGTTAACTCTAATTGCTCCAATTAAAATGTCTAAATCCTCCTCTGAGCGTGGAGCAGAAAAGGGTAAGAATTTTAACACACCCACGAAAAAATAAATTGTTTGCAAAACTTGCCACAGCTCATTAAAATCTGGTCAGACAAGGGAACAGCCCCTCTGCACTGGGCACAGCTCTGCAGGTACCCTGAGCCAACAGCACCGTCCTCTCACTGAGCTCCTGCTGCTGCTGCCCCGTGGCCACCCCAGGATGGAGTTCTGCTGAGCTGAGTGTGAGCACAGCTCTGGGACAGCCTCGTGTGCTGCTGCTGCTGCCCCTTGGCCACCCCAGGATGGAGTTCTGCTGAGCTGAGTGTGAGCACAGCTCTGGGACAGCCTCGAGTGCTGCTGCTGCCCCAACAGATCCCTGCCCCACGCTCACAGAAACGCAGAAATTCCCGGAGCAGAGCAGGCTCTGTCCCACTGCAGGCAGCTCCAGCCAGGGGTCGGTCCCTGCGGTAGGGCCAGCCCAGGTAACTGTGATGCACTTCACAAACAGCACTTTGTGGGGGTGCCATGTCAACAAACACTGAAAAAGGAAAGAAAGAATAGCTTTTTCTGCCACAGCCTCTTCCCTTAAGCTCGTTGTGAAGGAGTGCTCTCATGAACCACCCATTTCAGGGCCTGTTTTACATACAAAACCTCCCTTTATTTGTTAAGCACTCCATCCCTAACTCCTTCATTCGGTTTTGTACTCAGCTGGAATAAAAATCCATCTTGTTTGAATGGGCCCAATTATTTAAAAAAATAAAATATTAAAGTCAAAACTGTAATTTACTACCAAACAGTTTTTGGACGCAAAGTATAAAGCTCCTGTTGGTTCTTCCCTCGTTCCACACCACTGTAACATGCAAGCCTTGGCTCTAGAACTGCCTTCTGAAGACACAAACCTTCAAGACCAACAGCCTTCTGTTTCCAAATAAATGGTTGTGGTCAGCCATCTATACTTACAGTCCCTGTTGGGCTGTCCTTACAAATCTCAGTCTGCCCATAGTACTCCAAGTGTTCAGAACACCAGGTATGGATTCAGTCACATCATATTCTGCCACAAGTTGCACTGATATTTGGGCTACTGACCTGTGTAACTGAGAAAAATCTATTTCTAATCAGTGCATCTAGCACTCTGTGGAGTGGGGAGCAGGAAAGTTGTCAAAAAGAACACGGCAAGCTTTGTTATCTTTAGAGCTATGGGCCACCACTGATAATTCTGCCACAGGCAAGTCTGTAACAAAGAATTAATGCAGTTAATGCAACTCAGGAGCTATTCTGGAAGCTTAGTCCAGCTGCTGGCTTTCATCAAGTATTTCTTGCTGGTATGAAAATAATTTTGTTTTTGAAAGTTAAGTCTAGAATACCAACAGTAATAATTGTCATTAAGACTGAAGAAGGGGTATTCAAAATAGCAGCCATCTTTTTATAAGCTATGAAGCTTAGGCTTGTTTTCCAGGGTAGAGGAATGTGATGCAGCCACATCTGCTGAAGTCAGGGCATTCTGATTTTCAGTGAGACATTTAAGTTTTCATTACTCTGTGTTAATGAATGTCCTCTGTATCAGTTGCTGAACACATCCTATGCTGCATACAGTATCTTTCCTGTGTGGACTTATAAGAATAATTTCTTGAGATCCTCAGAAGTCAGGGCAATTGGGAAAAGCCCAAGAGAGTCAAATTGCTCATGGAGATACCTCTCAGTAGCTGCAGGAGAATCCATTTCATAATCTGGATTTGGGAGACTGAGACGATATGATAAAAAATATGTGATATCTTTTATGTGAGGAGCAATTAAGCAGCACTGGATTTTTCAGCCTAGAAAAAGGGAGAATTTGGAATGGATATAACAACCTAAAACTGTGAGTGGCACACAGTTATAATCTTTGCAGAACCACAACTGTGACCTCTGTTACAATTTATTTTACTTAGGAAATTAGTGCAATCTTTAATACAATAATGGCAATAGCAAAAGCTGAAGAAATCAATTAATTCACATTTAATTTTCAAGGTCATACTGCTGGCCACTGTAACTGCACTGTCTGCCTGAAAAACTGTCTAATGACCTTGAGTCTCAACATCACACTTTGAATTACATGTAGGTTTCAAAGTTGGAAAATTGAGGGATACCTTTTTGCTTCAAGATGCAAATCTTCAGTATTATTTTCAGCAAATATTTTATCAGAAATCTAACACCCTTGCACAGCCAGAAACAGTACTAGTGGATTCTGACATCTCAGAACTTCTTTTGCTAAGATGGTCCAGACTGCTATTAAAGTTTTGTAATGTGCTAGGACATGAAATATAAACGCTGACCTCCCAAGCTCTCACAAATCCCTTTGAGATACTAATGCTTCCTTTAACAGCAGCATTTAGAGTTTAGCATGCCTTTCCAGATACTGGGAATGCTAGATATAGAACCATCAAGAAAGCAGGTTCATTTCTTCAAGGCAGCTCAAAAATTCCATCCTTAGTATCTGGGGTAGCAAAGGGCTGAAATAACCTGAAACTATGGAAACACAGATGAACACAACAGAAGGTCAGCTGGGGAGGGTGATGCACACACACCTAAGAGAGACAACTTCCAAGTGTGAAACATGGATAGCAACTGTGAATCACGTCCTGCAGAGCATCTGGGTGCTCAGGCACTCAGATGCAGTCAGCTCCAGCTTCCTCTGATTTCCTTCAGCCTGCCAGAGCCCCAGGCATGAGACCTGAGTTTGATGCAGGTAAGTCTGAGGTCACTTAGCTCAGCCCTGCTCAGAGCTCAAGGACAACACATGGATACAAACAAAACCATTCCTGTGCTCACCCAGTTCCATAAGGGGACAATATGGCACCGTGCTCCTGAGGCTACGAGGGTGCTCAGCTTCAAGGCTGGATCCCACATCCTATCCGTGGTTGGAGCTACAAATTACTTTATATCCAGCTTACGCTTCTCAGTGAATCAGAGCCGGGTAAGCAGCAAGGAGTAATTAATTTTAAAACATTTGATAAACAGCATTTGCACTTTCAAGTCGGTAGATCATCTCTACCTCCTCTAGGAAGTCTTTTACCATAAAGACTAGGATTTAAATGACTGATGATTTCCAAATATGCGTGAATGAAACAAGAATTCTTATCTCTCAACATGTACTCATCAGCAGCAGGAACAAACGTAACCACATTCCTAAAAAATTGCACGGGCTCCTGCCAGCTTTTCATTTATGTTGCTGGACTTAGAGCAGAAACAAATGGAAGCCATTTGAGGCTCTTCCTGAAATAGTTACAAGAATTGGAACAGAATTATCATTGGTTGCTAAATAAAGGAAAAACTGTAGTGCAGAAACTCTGGAATCATATTATCTTCACTCCAGACACTCAAGAGATTACTGCTCTAAAAAAATAAATCTGGCCTAAATCTGGCTCAGAAATGCAATGGGCTCCAGCTTTCTTATATAAATGCTTGCAAGAGCACAAGCACAATGGGTCAGGCACTGGAAAACATATGAATAAGAGGTATTAAGAAGTATTTATGTGCTGCATGCACTCATCTCAAAAAACTCTTCCAGGCCTTGCTTTCCTGACTTCTTAGAGAGAGGCCTTAAGTCTTGTGTACATGTAGAGCTTTCCAAAAAGTGCTGAACCATGAAATAGACACCAATATGCAGAACAGGTCATTAGTTTCATACACATGGTACACATGCATGGATAGCTATCAATTCATGCCTTCAGTCACCAGATGTAAAATAATCTTTACACAGAATCTTATCACTAGTGAATCCACGTATACACATATTTATCTGTGCATCTATGCAATCCACGCTGAATTACCAGCCTTTCAGAAGTTAATATTAGAATACTTTAGGAGGCTGGCTGACAAGAGGAAAATGCATTTAATCATTTCAAAAACTGTAATGACACTGGCTACATAATAACTCATTTTCTTTCATTTATTTTCATTCATTTTACTAAAATATTTGTATTCTATATAGCCTGTATTTTATTAGTTTAGAATGATTAGCAGTGAAGACCTTGGGACCCTATGCCTGCCATTGTACTCTTTTAAGGTACAATACCAACATAACAATGGTTTTTCTGTTTTCAGAAGGATGGTGACAAGGGGTTACTACGTGTGCAGCAGTGTCCCTTTAAGAAATCTTTTTTTTTGGCTGTGCATCCAAGGCAGCTAATAGTTTTATCAAATACCCTTCACAGCAAGATGACTGTTTCCATGGAAACTGTAGAGCAATCATCCATTACTCTTGCAAAGATTTCTCTCTCTGCTCTCACCTAAATACAGGTAGCTACCTTCTCTCTAACTACAATGGAACAGAAGAATTCATTTTACAGGCTTTGGGACAAGTCACCTCCACAGCTTCTTATGGAGACTACAGGGAAAGCGGGGCCCACAGCACAAAACCCCAAAAGGTACGTGCAAGGAAGCCATACAGATAAATTAAAATAGGCACAAATTCTGTCAATTCTAATGTAAAATACAGCTTTATAGAGAGGAGGGAAGATTCTTTCCTTACAACTGTGAAACGTATAGGAGACAGAGTTGAGTTTAAGATTGAAGATGAATGCTGAGTTTGGGCACTCACCTCTCTCAGCATGTTGTTTTCTTTTTCCTTCTGTTCAAGAAGGCTTTCCAAGTGGTGCACATGCATCTCTGCCTCAGCCAACCGTCGTGTCCGCTCGTGGTCTTCCTCAGTGGCTTTTGCTGACAGACCTTTACTCTGCAGCATCTCCAGCAGCTTTTTGATGGACTCATCACGTGCATTTAAGGTCTGTTTCTGTGTCTCAATACGCAGTTCCATCTCTTCCAAGGTTTTACGTAGCAGGAACAGCTCCTTGGCCTGGCGCTCGTGCTCCGCGTGCAGGCGCTGGAAGTTTTCCTCTGTCAGCTCTGCCACGAAGGGCTCGCTGGTTCTAGTGCTGCTGTCCTGCTGGAACAGCTGGTTCAGGTCCCGCTGGATCCGCAGCTCATCCTGGAGAGCCTGGATAGTCATCTGCATATGCTGACAGAACAAATAAATAAAATCAGAGGGTTGCCTCCACCGGAGAAATAAAGAAAACAGTATGAGCCACATCAGACCTCCTGAAGCACCAACCGAGAGGAAACCACGATACCAACAGACCAACACTGGGGTTTTTAAAGCAGAATTGAAGTGGCATTGGGTTACACTACAGGAAGTTCAAATCCCTCCTTCTATGCCTGGTTGAGGTTGCTTAACACTTAGAAGACTCTTGCTTGAGTGACTCTTCCACTTGCACCAACTTGAGAGAGAGACTGTTTCAGACAGGAAAATGTCAGCAGCTTCCAGCAACTTATGTCAGTACCCTTCAAATGTTCACCTGCCCTGTAGAACAATTCTGCAGAAGTCCCAGAATTACAGTAGAATTACTGTCTTGGCAAAGCAGAGGGGCACAGTGCTGTTAGAATTCACAGATCACCTCTAGAACCTAATCAGGCTCCCAAGGTCTTCAGCACTAACTCCACACCTAGCACAGACTTCCCCGTCGACTTAGAGAAGAAACTTCAGCCTGTAAGGAAGAAGTGCAACTACAGAAAACCAGATAAATGCTGGCTAGGGAAAAGGGTCACATCATAAAATTTTATGCATGAGGTTTTCAGTACAGAAGAGGAATTGGCACCTCACAAAAAGGAATATGAAGTCAATCAAATGATTGGCAGTAATCTGTTATTGTGCAAGACAATAAATCCTGTCTCAATGACTGAATACAGTGGGTTAATATAATGGGACAATACAGCAGAAGCACAGTTTGCCTACAAAAAGGTCCTCACTTTATATTTAGATAAATATGTTTTTTCTTCTCTGCAAGACAGAAGTATCAAGCCAATATAACACAGGGAAGTACAAACACTGCACAAAGATTTGATTACCAGGAATGAGATGCACACTGAGTGATACATCTCTACTCCCTTAAGTGAGGCAGACATGCTTACAATTTAGTCTGAGTGTGAACAGGTCGGATGCACTGATCCCTGGGGTCTACATTTATATTACAAAAACCAGTGGTTGCAGTACAGCTACTTCCAGTATTCGCTGGCTGAAGTACCAGCTAGAATAAGTTATATTCTATGATCAAGCTTTTTGCAGAGACACACTGGTAAGGTCTAAAATGTAAAGACGGTGCAAAATTAATGTTTTCTATAAATCCAAGTACTTCGTTTTACTCAAGTATTTGTAAAAAGAGAAACTCTAAGAAGATTTGATTTAGGCATTACTTCAAGAATATGTTTATCACAATTGTTACATAAAATGCCTTAAAGATGATAAAAAGCTGTTTGGACATGGCCCTGGGCAACAGGCTCTAAGTGGCCTTGCCTGAGCAGAGGGGTTGGACCAGCTGACCTCCCACCAACCTCCAGCTCTCCGTGTGAAAAGACAGCAGATTGTATTTATGGAACAGTTACCTACCTTTAATCTGGTTTAGAAACATAAAGGGTGAGTTTGGTTGTACAGAATGGTGCATAAAGGCAATAAAAGTCCAATCCCATTTTCTTTGCAGAAGTCGGTATTTTAGACGAAGTACTTCCCCTCCATTTGTGTTCTGGCCTAAGAGCAGCTTTTCAAAACCAAAGTTGCTATTACATCATCAGCTCACCTACGTCCACGCTGCCACTAAAGGCAACAGTCTTGCTACTTGTCCTTCCTTAGGTGGTTGGCACTGACAGTGGGATCAAAACTTCACCTGATGGCTGAAAATCAGCCCCAGCAAAACCAAACAAAATGTCTTTGCAGCCAGATCTCCAATTCAGCTGACAGGGTGGCTACATCAGTGCTGGTTCTGCTGCAAAGCAGGGGTGGCAGGTGCTGTCAAGGAGCTGGCAGAGAAGAAAATGGAACCATCCTTTACAGCAACAGCATCAACTGAAATCAGCTTAAATGCAAAGCTCTGTGGTTGCTTTAAGATGCTTTAATTGCCTTTTCTTCTTTTTCACTAACACAATACTTGACAGTTATTAATTTAGTTAATCTAAAACTACACTTCAGGTTACAGAATCGGTGTGACAACATAGTACAGGTGTATTAGGTGAGGAAACAAGTAATTACTCTGTCCTAAAAGGTACATTGTGTTTATATATTGGTGCTTGCTCAGATTTATTTTCAAGTAAGAGATGAAAAAATATCTGAAGGAAATTAATATGGATTTCCAAAATGTTTTCAGAAATCACTTTCTTTTTAATTAAAGATCTCAACTTTCAGTTATTGACTGTGGTTTGGAGAAATGACAAAGTGAGAATGCCAGAACCACGTCCAAGCCTTAAAACTGAGGCACTACAGGTAGGCAATCAAAACTACTACATCTGTTCAATTAATGTATGTTGATTGAGCTGTAAGAGAAAACCTACTGCACTCATTAAAAAATTTGCCTCATCTGTACCTATACAACACCAACGAAGTCAGCAGGACTATGACAGCAGTAGTGGGAGAATGTCCTCAAATTCTGTTAAACAATAACCCCACTAGATATAACCTTACAATTCCACACATGAGTTAATTCCATTTGGATTTGAGAAGCCCTACTTATTCAGAGCCCAGCTGTGTGTTGTTCCTCCAGCTAACAAACAAATTCCCACATGCTCCCACCTGGCTCTCCACATACTGCTACTTCAGCATTTCCTTTCTCCCAGGCGAGAAAAGAGCTTCTTCTGAACAACCACATCATCTATTAGATGAAATTATTTCCTCTACTCAATGTTGTCTCGGAATCAAACTTGGGTTATTTATAAACATCAATGGACTAAATCACCACAACCAAATTCTTACATTTTTACCATCTGATCTGCTGTGAAATGTCATTTCAGGTTACATAGACAAAACCTGTGTCTTGGACCCACAGAAATTATTTCCCCTACACATGGAAATGCCTCCATGGAACTCCTGGGTCAATGAACCAAAATCTATTACATGATTCAAATACATGACGTGGAAAAAAATATTAATGCCAGTGACAAACAGGATTTACTGGTATCCATCAGTCTGTGAAGTAAAGACAAGGGAGTTTGGAATACCTGACAATTGGTCAGCAACTGCCTGTAATTCAGTTTCCCAGGAAAAATGAAGAGGTGGGGTTAGAGGAAAAGTTAGAGCTGAGCTTATGAATAACTCCCACTGTTCTCTGAACTGCTGCTCAGTTGAG
>VXAD01012529.1:3237-68777 GCA_013399195.1 Dicrurus megarhynchus
GTGAGTGTGCGGAGGACCCGCGGCTCCTCCGTAACAAAAGCTGGGCGGCGCCGGGCGAGCTAACGGTCTGGGAACGCCGCCACAGTGCCGGGGGAGCGGAGAAAGGAGCGGGGTGGAATGGGGCGGGGGNATTAAAGTGGACTCAATGAATTGGGAATTGTTGATTCTGGCTTCATCTCTGAGTTTTCAGAATTATTTCAGGTATTCCTTTTTAGTTCCTTTTTGGGCTTTTTGCCTCTAAATTAACAAATAAGTTTTTTTAAGGACTGAATCCTTAACTGAACAAATATGGTCCTAAGATGTATGAGACTACTAAAGATCACAACCATCACTGAACCTAGATTAACTCAGATTAAAAAGAAAATGAGGGTTAGGACTTGTATTGTGAGACTGTGAAATGCAGTCTGATGAGACTGATCTTGATATTTTTGTACAATCACAAAGAAGCAAAGCAAGGCTTGTTACCCTTTTTCATTGATTCCAGTTTCCTTTTCATTTAAATTGAAATGTCTAATATTTCCTATTTTTTTCATTGCTACATAGTGTAATACAGTTGCTGCTTCTATTAACCTTCAGGCAGACAGAAAATCAGTGAAGGTTGATGTGTGATACACTTTCATCTGGAACTAATAATGCTTGCCCTCAGTTACAGAAAAAATACGGTAAGACTTGATTTATGCTAAAGATAGTGGGACTGAGAGGTAGTGTGCCTCAGAAAAGCCATGTTCTATTGTCTAACGGCAAATTCTGCTTCTTTTGGCCACAGGTGTCTCACAGAGCAAAGAAAGGAGTTACAGAAAACAGAGATGATTAAGCCCCTACAAAAACTTAATGTTTGATAAATGGCGTGTGGAAAAAGCTCAACGGTAGCTGCTCTTGAATCCCCAGTGAAGGAAATCTTTGCCAGGTGCAACAAGCTGTTACCTATGCATGGTAGCAGCAGAAAACTGATAAAGGTGTCTTGAAACCTTCTTTGTTGGGCTGCACCCTGCTGGGAGCTGTGGTTACTATCTCCCAAGATCAGGAGACTTCTGCAGCAGCTGGTGAACTGAAAAATGATAAATTTTTTCCTCAGCTGCATGTGGGGAGGGCTTGGTGAACCCTTTTTCCACCATTATTCTCAAAAGCCCGTCAAAAATATTTCAGTCATTGCAACATACCTCAGCCCCTTACTTACCGCTGTATCTCACTCAAAGGGAACAGCCGTTCCTGCATTCCCCTGGGGAAAAAGTACCTGGCTGAGCACGAGCAGTGCTTGCAGGATTTACTGCAATAGGTAAACTTTGTCTGGGATCGATGGATCTTTTCCTCTGGCATAAGCTGTACATATGTGTGCCCTGGGATGTATTATGCTGCGCCTGAACAGAGAAGTTGCCGTGGTGATCGGAGTCTCAGAAAACCTTTAGAAGCAGTAGCAGAGTGAAGCCTCCAGTCACCGGAAGGAAAGTGGCCCCATGGAAGAAAACACCATCCTGTCACCCAGTTTGTGACAGAAAGCAGCTCCAGGCTTCAGTAGTGATGCTTCCCTCCCTGCCAGGGCCTGCAGGCTCGGAAAAACCCAGACAGCGCTGGGAATCGGCGGCAAGGACCGCTGGAAGCCCAGCTGGGTGGTTCCCTGGGACTTGCGTCTGGTCGTTGACTGCCGTGTGTCTGTGCAGGTATAAGCTACGACCCGGGAGCCGACGATGCTCCCGCTTCTGGAGAGCCCCGGTACCCGACAGGACGCGAACCCGTGCCCAGCCGCCTCCCGGCCAGGACCACCGCGGACGGCGGTGGGTGGCAGCGACCCGGGCCTCCGGGGGCGGATCCCAGCTGCCCCTCGGCCGAGCGGGCCCCTCCCTCCCGGAGGCGGCCCCGCGCAGCGCNCGGGGGGGGGACCGACCCCAGACGGGGCCGTGCGGGAGCGGCTCTTCCGGCCCGCAGCCCCCGCAGACCCGGCGGGAGGATGGCCCAGGAACGCGGCACAGGGCCGCCGCTTCGTGCAGGGCCTGGCCGGAGCCATCCGAGCGGGAAATCTCCAGCGATCGGCTCGCGGCTTCCAAATCTGGCACCCAAACGCGCGGTCTGCCAGCCAAGCCCCGAGGGTCGGGATGGCAAGCAAAGGCTGCTGCCAGAAGTGCCCCCGCTGCTGGAGCTGGGGAAGCTGTCATTGCCCAGGCCGCTGGATGGGGGCACAAGCCGTGGTGCCTCAGACAGGGATCTGGCAGCTTTGGGCGCCTTCCAGGGAGAAGAGAATGAGCCGGTGTGCCGGAGTAAGGCCGGGGCAGCGTGTGCTCTGTTAGGGATCCCACCTGCTAGGGACTGTTCCAGGGTTTGCACGTTTCCCATGTGTGACCTGCCTTCGGCCTTGGGGAAGATTACACTTCCCAAGACAATGGAGGACCTGTGATTTTGAGATCTTCTTTCTAAGGACTTCCTTCAGTGGATAGACACAGAGCCGATATTTCACTCAGCTGTGTTTGTGTCACTTAGCAGTATAAAGGGAACCAGCATCCCAGACCCTCTCCATAGGGATGTTGTTTGGTGTGGTGCATCATCGAGAGAGCTGCCTTTGACCCCTTTCTCCTCATAGCCCTTGGTGGAATAGATAACAAGAAAGCCTGTAGAAGGAAAGGTGAATAGGGCATTCTCACTTCAGTGGTGGTCTTCTGAAAGCCAAAACCACTGGAGCTTAAACTGAGTTTGAGGTAGCACCATCTTCTGAGTGGAGATTTAGAAAACCAGAGCTGCTTCTTGGAGAGTTCCCACTCTGCTTTTAGCAGCAAGTGCAGACTCCAGATGGCTTCACACTGTTTTACTTACCGGCATGTTCAATGTTTAGAAAAGAAACAGCACTTTAGTCAAAGTTCCTATAAATCAGACTCTCTGGTTTTTTGCGAGAGACAAGAGGAAGCTCTTAATATGAATATTTATCCTCTGTGTTTCATAACAGTATTTCAGAAGTAGATGTCAACCATGTGCAAACCCCAGTATAAGGAGAATGCTGGACCAGCAGTTCCCTTGCAGGATAAGGCCTTCCTGTACTTGCAGAGCACCCCTTGTATATCTGTGTATGTATATTCACAGACATATTTTCAAAGAAGGTTCTTCTCTTAGTGCTTTTGAGCAGGAGCACCTACATTTAATAAAGAAAAGCCAATATTCTCCCCTGACATCCCTTGAATGACACAACAAACACCATCAACAGTGAGAAAACAGTTTTTACAGGAGAGAATGGTATCTTTTCAATACATTTACTTCCAAGAGGATACCATCTTTTTCTTTGAGTCCTGAGCAGTAGCATTTCCCATGGCTCTGTTTCCCCATGCACTTGGAAGAGATGGCTTTTCCCCTGTGTTTACCACACTGTTGAGCTGTATCAGTTGGTTGGTGACCAAGACACGTTTGCGTTGTTCAGGGCCACCAGCAGGCTCGTGGCAGCCTTCTGCAACTCTTCCTCCTTCACAATCTTCCCAACGGACATCAACAACTTCATTGTCTGCAGCGAAGTCTGCACCTGGCTGTCCAGTATCCTCAGGAGGAGATCCTCGATGTCACTGTTGGGCAGCTGTCCTTGCTGCTGGCCACTGGCTGTCACCTCTGTGGCTTGTGGGCCAGAAGGACTTGGTTGTGTGCTTGTGGGTAAGGAGGTGGGGATCACAGCTGCGCCTGCGCCAGGTCTGGAGCCAGATGTGGGAGACATGGTGGGGACTGGCTGGGGACCAAAGCTGCTGGATGACGTGGCATCACTACTTGTGGTGGTGGTGCTGGCGCCTGCTTTGCTGCGCTGCCTGGCTCTGCTGTGTCCTGGGCACGCAGTCCTCTGTGAAGGAGAAAACATTCCTCTGGAGAGGCTTAGGAGCAGGCACCTGTGCACAGCCCTGTTCTGTGTGTTTAGCTCTCACTGCACAATCTCATTTTTCCCAATTCCTACTAAGATGAGCCCAGGAAAGAAAAACAAACTTTCATATCCTTTCCTTGTTAAGTCTCCCCATAAATCTCTCTTGAGACTCACAGCTCTCTTTACTCTCCTCTTCTAGCCTACATGAATCCCCCTTTCTCCTGGAGAAACCTAGATTGTCTCAACCTGGTTGGGAATGAGAGCTGGAGAAGAGGGCTGAGGTGGTCCTCAGAGGTTCATTTTTTTGAAGAGTACCTTCTGCAAAGTCTCGTTTTTGGCAAGTGGCTGCAGGTGCCATCTGTGTAAGCTCATCAGCTTGGTGTGAGTGCCCCTGGAAGGTGGGCTGCCCATGGCTCTCTTCTATCTTCCCTGTCTTTTAGCCCTCTATTTTCCCACTTACGCATTTTCAGGTCTCTCCCTTTTGCCTGTTACTTGCTCAGAGCACACCATAGTCTTCAGGAAATAGCTAAATAACTCACCTTAAGGAAATACTTTTTCGTAATACAGCGATAAAGAGAAAAGGTGCAGAAGTTGCGGAAGAAAGGATTTTCTGGCAGTTCGGAGCATATGGGCCCTAGAAAGAGGCAAATAAAGACACAGACCCCGTGATAGACTCCAGTGCTGACATCCCCCTTAGCAATAACCTCCCCGTTGAGTGACGTCCCTCCATGAAAACCCCTGTGTAATTTGGGAACCTTGTAAGAAACTCCAATGCTTCTTGGTCATCTTCATGACTCACGGGGTGAGAGAAGGCTGGTCCTAGGGACACGTGTGGATGCAATCAAATGTGAGAGAGGTTGCCCATGAGCAGATGCCTTCTCCTTAGTGCAGGATTGCTACCCACCTCTCTCCCCTGCCCCAGCTCCTGAGTGTTCCCTCTCCCAGTGATCTGGGCCATGCAGGACCCCTGTCCAACTGCCTGCCTTTGGGAATCATGGTTGGCTTTACCTGGAGGGATGACTCCGTGGTTTTCATACTCGTCCAGTCTCTGGACCAGTGAGTTCTTGCAGCCATACAGCTCACGAAGGTGGCAGGCAGTGCTGGCTTGAATGGTGATCCGCAGGAACTTGAAGAACTGGTGGTATTCCTGGTCGGAGAGTGGTGTTCCCGGCTGCTGTGCCTTCGTGCCCCGAGGGCCGGCTATGCAGCCCCAGCCCAAGAGCACTGGTGGAAAATAGAGTGCAGGGAGTCAGAGGGAGAAGGAAATGCTAACCATGGCATGTTTGGAAGAGCTGGAGGGCTGAATCCAGATCTCTGTTGCCTTTTCTGGGTGCAGGGTCCAGCACATGGGAAATGCATTAACAAGCTAGAGATGGAAGGTCCAGGCCTGTGGAAAATCTGCTTTGCCCGTGTTGAAAGGAGTGTACTATTTTGGTGACAGTACATGACTGAGGGACCAAAGCTCTGGAGATTCAAATCTTGAACTGGGAGAAAGGTCTTGGAAGTGATGGCTGAAACTGAGAATATTGCTCTGTTGTCAGGGCTGGAGCAAGTAGACAGTTTCCTTTCAAAATTTTTAGCCTCTGCAAACTCTTCCTCTGGCTGCATAGGTCTTTAACCAAGGTCCTCTCTCAGACCTCTTTCTCCTGCTTCCCCTATTGCTTTACTGGGCGAACTCTTCCCTCTTAGCTTTGTGGGTTAACTCCAGACCTGTGCCTTAGTGCTTGTGTCTGGTTTAATGCACCCAGCTGTCCCTGTCATGGCATCTTCAGTCTCCACCTCTGCTCCAGCCTGTGCCTACTGCATCCAGCTCTGACTCCTGCCTGGCTCTTTGGTCACTCTGTAGCCCTCCTCGATGAATAAAATACCAACTGCAGTGGTGGAAACTGCCAAAATTAGAAGTCCTGGGATCTTTGCGTCTGAGGCATTGGAGGGTGCTCCATCCCTTCCTTTGCCTCCAAACTGCCCAAGCTGAGGAGTGATGGGAAGGGTGCTGAGCAGCTGGGTCCGCTGCCCTTCCTCACAACTGGGTTTGGAGGAGAGACATTTCTTACTCACCAGACAAAGCCAGATAAGCCCACAAGACCATCATGGCACTGGGAGTGGTGCCTGTGACAGTTGGGGCCCACTTGCACTGCTGGAGGTGTCACCTCTGCTGCTTTGCCGGTGATGTCACAGACACCTGCGTTCCAAACACTCCATCCTCCGCTGCTCCTGCTTCCTCCCTGCTGCCCCTCATCCTGCTGCTCCCCCCCAGCAGTGTTCCTGCATAAACAGGTGTGTGTGACTCTTTCTTTCTGCTCACTGCCAGCCCTGTAAAATCCACCTGGAAGGAAGCAGTGAAACAGCTATTTTTCTGGGGCATAGGACAGGAAATTCTGCCTTTGGGCTGCTGCTGTTGATAATGTGTGAGCAGATCAAAATCTTGTCTCTTGCCCAGATCTGTGCGTGCTTGGCTGATCCAGTGAGACTGGATCAACAAGGCACTAAACAGGGCTCCAGACCATGGCAGAAAACACTAGGAAGAAAGGTGATGGAGAAAAAATGGTTTGAGGAATCGATATTTTTCTTACACAAAACTTGTCAGGAGGCATTTTTGGTCTGGAACTGCAGCAGGAAGAACATCCAGACACCTGTGAGAAGGCAGAAAGCTGTCAGGCAGCTCTCTGGACATGTGATTGACCTCTCTGTGCTACCTGAGCTGGCCCTGGTTATTGGACCTGAACAGTGGTGTCACGGTGTGTATGGCAGGACTGACAGTGACCCTGACCCATGCTTCTGGGCATCATTTTTCTATGGTCTAGGTTACTTTCAGCTCCTAAATGTTTATCCTCCTGTAATCTCACCCTACAGGACTGCTACTATGACAAGTATTTATTATGTCTGTTTTCCTTCCTCTGATCAGGATATGCAGTCCCCAGCTTAGCTTTAACCTTTTGGATAAGGTGAAGAGAAGCAGCTTTTTGACCAGAAACAGCTAAACACTGAGCCAGTAGAGAGACTGCTCACAAGGTGAGAAATTGCATGGAGTGTGTCTGGGAAGGGAAGAGCTGAATGCTGAAAATTTGGGGTGTACCATGCTGCACACTCCACACCCACCCTGCCTCTTCTGCTCCCTCAGTAAATAGATTCTACTTCCAGGAAGATCTGTAGGCAGAGTATGGCAAAGATGAAACACAGTCCTGGGGTACCTAATACCCTTTCAAAAAGACCCTGTCCAAAATGAAATCCATCTTCTGTATTTTTCAGCAAAGAATATACTCATAATATTAAAAGACATAAACCAAACTGTGGCTTTTTCTTCTTTTCATGCTGACGATACTTGAAAATATCTGGGTCAGTTTGCTGCTTTGAGGTGCTTTTGAGTAACTTTGTTTATACTGGAAATGTTTTTCAGCCCTGAGTGTTGTAAACAAAACTTTGGGGATTGGTATAACCAGCGTAGTGGTGT
Organism: Dicrurus megarhynchus; assembly: GCA_013399195.1. Classification (NCBI taxonomy): domain Eukaryota; kingdom Metazoa; phylum Chordata; class Aves; order Passeriformes; family Dicruridae; genus Dicrurus; species Dicrurus megarhynchus. Next base: position 10,509 of record VXAD01012529.1, read on the forward strand.
CTTCAAAAATCTGCAGATCAGCTGAAACAGAACCTGAGGGGTTTAATCTGCTGCAACACCTTCTATTGCATGTGAGAGGTTGATGTTTAGTCTGTACGCAATACTGTCCAGCTCATCTGCTTACCTCACACGCATGAATTTCCAAGGTGTGTTTCCAAATGAGTATAACCAATGAAAAACCAGGAGCCTCTAAATGTTTCAGTCTAAAGGTTCATTTCCGTGCTTGATTAATAAAACAGTTTATCATTCCACTCAGTTGTCTATCTGTTCTGTAGACGAAATCTAGATACACTTTGCTGCAGAGCTTTCTTTTTAAGGAAAAGGGCTGTGACTGGAAAGAAGAAAGGAAGTAGTCTACTGGGCAGGGGTGGATGTTTCTGTGGTGTTGCTGCTTTCTTCCATGATCAGGCATGGGAATATTGGGTGAAGAGCAGTGATTCACAGACAGCAGGAGGAGAAGCAGCTCCAGTGGGAATTATTAAGGAAAGCAGTCCTGACATTCCTCTAACCTTGCTAGACATGGGAACTTCGAGGGCAAGCAAGTAACAGGTCTTGCCCTTTAGGGCTGTAACTTTGACAGAGGATCCCCTTTGCAATCTGTGCTGCAGTGGCCTCCTATCCTTGAGTCACATTCCCTTCCCACTCACCTTGGGCTCCATGCCCTCACTGTGCCCTGAGAAGATACCAAGGGGCTGTCTCCTGTGCTGTCAGCTCATGGTGGCTGATGTGCAGCACGTCTCGGTGGTCTCTCTGTCTGGACTTCTCCCTCAGAGAAGCAGGGGGTTATTCATTGCTAGTTCCTCTGTTCACTCCAGCAGGTGACAGGACCATGGGTGACATGCAGAAGGGCAGCCATCATCAGGAACTTCGTCAGGAAAGTTCAATGAGAGCTGAACTCCATCTGTTCCCCTCCAGGAAGCTCACAGGAGGTTCCCTCCAGGACGCTGATCAAAGACAGGACCACAAGCAGGAGCTGGAAATAGAAAGTGAGATAGAGACGTGTTTTCCAAAGAGACGGGGAATGCTACCTCCTTATGGGATGGAAGTCTGGGAGTGTGAGGACAGTGGTAAAGCCCACATCAGCAAGGTTATCCTTGCTGGGGACAAGCTGGACCCACCCACGTATGGGAACAGTGCCATTTGGATTCAGCAGGTGGGGGAGAAAACCTACAAGTGTCCTGAGTGTGGGAAGAGCTTCAGCCGGAGTTCGTACCTGAGCCAGCACCAGAGAATCCACCAGTCAGAGAAACCCTTTGGCTGCTCCGAATGTGGGAAGAGTTTCACCCGCAATTCGGACCTGATCAAACACCAGCGGATCCACACAGGGGAGAAGCCCTACCAGTGCAGCGAGTGCAAGAAGACCTTCAGCCAGAGGTCCAACGTGATCAGGCACCAGCGCACCCACACGGGAGAGAGGCACTACCTGTGCAACGAATGTGGGAAGAGCTTCAGCCAGACAACTCGCACCTCATCGTCCACCAGCGAAGCCACAAAGGTGAGAAACCCTTTAATTGCCCCCGGTGTGAGAAAAGCTTCAGCGACCGCTCCTCCCTGATCATACATCGGAGGGTCCACACCGGAGAGAAGCCCCACAAGTGCCAGGAGTGTGGGAAGTGTTTCCGGGACAGCTCAGCCATCATTCGGCATCAGAGGATTCACACAGGAGAGAAACCCTACGAGTGCACAGAGTGTGGGAAGACCTTCCGGCAGAGCTCCTCGCTGGTGACCCACATGCGAACGCACACGGGTGAGAGGCCCTACAAGTGCCCTGTGTGCGGAAAGGGCTTCAGCCAGAGCTCGGCACTCACCACTCACCGCCGGATCCACAGGGGAAAAGCCTTGCCCATGTGCCACGGCAGCCTCCTGCCCAGCCCCTTCCAGTGCGCCGAGTGTGGCCGGAGGTGCAGTGACCACTCCACTCTGGCCAAGCACCAGAGCCTGCACACTGAGGAGCGGCCCTACATCTGCGTGGAGTGTGGGGACAGCTTCCGCCGGAGCTCGGTGCTCAACGTGCACCTGAGGATCCACCGCGGTGAGAGACCCTACAAGTGTGAGGAGTGTGGGAAAACATTCCGGCACAGCTCGGCCCTCGGTGCCCACCTGAGGATCCACACAGGAAACAAGCCCTATGAGTGTGTCGAGTGTGGGAAAACCTTCCGGAAAAGCTCAACACTTAAAGTGCATTTGAAAATCCACATGGCTAAGAAACCTTGTAAATGTCTGGTGGGTAAAAGAATGCTCACCTCCTGCTCACTTCTGCCGTAAGCCTGGAGTGGATGTTCAGAGCAGGAAAATGAAGTAGTTTTTGGGGGTACCTGAATGCATGGTGAGAACCACGGTGGGAAGAGACTGGCTGGAGACATGGTATATCTGGTGTTAGGGTTGGGTTCTTAACCCCAGAGCCACAAAAAAATTCAGGAAATCTGGAAGCAGGGAGTTAGTTCCAAGATCTGAGTGCTGGTGGTTTAGGAAGAGTGTCAAGAGCCTGAGGAATGAGCACCAGCTTCAGGGTAAATGGGGACTGTGAATAGTGCCAGAATAATAACTGGGAGAATTTGGCTTGTGAAATACAGCTAAAGTGAAAATCAAAATAAAATGTTCCAGGTTGGTTCTGACTCAAAACTTTGGCTTGTTAGACGCTGTAGTAGTCTGAGGAACTCTTTATTTATTACCTTCCCTTATTTTTCATGAACGTAGTAAGTTTACACAGTGTTTGACAAGGCATTTCCAAATCTTTTGAGAGTGACTTTGGAACTGAACTTCAATATTTTTGGTTTTTCTTTCTATTTTCTAAATCTTACATGGGACAAAGAATTGCTACTTCCTGATAGCTAGGTAACACGAAACTCTAATGGCTGTTCCCAGAAAACATGGATGCAGAAGCGTTTCCAGTTGAAAGGCAGTTAAAAGGCTGTCTGTGGCAGCTTCTCCCAGATTTGTTGTTGCTAATTTGAAACTCTGTCCAACTTGGGACATCAACAAAACATGGACAAAAAAGTGGCCTTGCGTTATTTAACCCAAAAAGAAAGGATTTGCCCCCAGATGTCCTAGTCTGAAATGGTACACGACGAGTTCTCACTGTTGCTCCAGAGACTGACTGCAAATTCTGTTGTTATTTTTATGCCACTCTTCTTTAGGTCACTATTGTTTTCAAAGTGTTAATATATAAAGTTCAGCATTTAATGGTTGCATATTACATACACTTCTTATATATTGCAGTGTTTTATAACAAGCTATGCGTTCCCATCCTAAATAAAACCTTTTTCTTTTTTTTCCTCTGTAATCCAATTTTCTGACCCTGCGTGTGACGGGAGGGAACTGGGGAAGAGGGGTGAGCGCCGACCGGCCTTGGGAGCTCGGGAGAGGGGGGTGGGTCTGTGCGGAGAGGGCAGCGCGGGGCGGCCCTTCCGCCGCGTCACGGGAAGGGGCGGGGGCGGCCCCGGCGCCCGGTTCGAAGCGGGGCGGGATGGCGGGCAGCGGGGCGGCGGCGGGCCCTGCGCCGGGCCGGTTCCCGTTCCCCTACACTCCGTACCGCATCCAGGAGCAGTTCATGGAGGCGCTGTACGGCGCGCTGGAGGCCGGCCGGGTCGGCATCTTCGAGAGCCCCACGGGCACGGTGAGGTGGCGGGGCCGGGCCGGGCCGCGGCTGTGGCCGAGGGGGGCCGCGGCGGTGGCGGCGGCGCTCCTCACCTTGTTGGCTCTCCGTGACAGGGAAAATCCCTGAGCCTCATCTGCGGGGCCTTGTCCTGGCTCCGGGACTGGGAGGAGAAGCGGCGGCAGGAGGAGGCGCGGCTGCTGGCGCTGGGGGCCAGCGGGAAGGACGGGCTGACCCCGCAGCAGGCACGGCCGGGCAGCGCGGACACGGCCGAGGAGCCGGACTGGGTCACGGCCTTCGTGCAGAAGAAGGAGGAGCGGGACATGGTGGACAGGCTGAAGGTGGGGAAGCGCTCGTGTGTAGAGGACGGGTGAAATAACGATGAGAGAGGATCGGGAGGGCTGATACCACATAGTCACAGAATGGCTGGGACTGGAAGGGACCACTGGAGGTCACCTAGAACAGCCTCCCTGCTCGAGCGGTTCAGGCGGCTTTTTAATATCTCCAGGGAAGGGAACTCCACCACTTCTCTGGGCAAACTGTTCCTGTATCCTGGATGATGAGTGGAAAACACGTGAGGCAAATTTGGTGGTGGTGGTGGTGGTCTTTGCAGGTTGCCCAAGAAGACAGGAAACTATATTGCTTTGAGGCGAGTAACACTCAGTAGGCGAGCACTCCGGGAGAACGGGACCGTGTACTGGCAATTTTGTTTCAGTTAATCTTTTTTCTATGCCCAGAGCGTAAGTAGTGATACCAAGAGTTGAGGACTAAATCCACTTCATCCTACCTTCACTCTCCCTTTATTGTAGGAAGAGCAGATCAGAAGGAAAAAGCGAGACGATCATCTTGAGAAAATTCGGCATAACGTGCAGTTAAAGTACGCAGCAAAGAGGAAGGTGAGTTATTCCACAGAGATCAGAACTTTCTGTTTTGGTTACCTTCAGTGTTGTTCATACTTGCTTTGGAAAGTATGCTTTGCTTGCTTTTTTTGGAAAAGTCACACTGACTTTTCCAACCCGCCTGTTTGAGGAGGTTTTTGTATGAGGTTTCTGGAATTGGTCGTCCAAAATTATTTGTTAGATTTTCTTTTAAAAGTACAGATGTGAAAAACAATTTGTGCATCAATAATTTCCTGTGAAAATGTTTGTGTGTGGGCAGAAATGATGTGTATTCTCATTGCCTTCTGGCCCTCTGCTGTACTTTAAAAAAACTTTAATACTTGGAGGCTTTTTCTGGAAAGATCTCTGTTTTATGAGCATGTGTGAACACTCTGTACTTCTGGAATAAAAATGGTATTAAAGTTCACAGATATATTTTCCTGTCATTTAGATGCATGAACTGGCCTCAGTGCTCTTGTTGCTTTTTGATTATATGAGTCAAGCTTCTCAGAAATACTCAGTTTAGGTCCTCAAATAGACAGATTTATTAGGCTGCCAAGCTATTAATTTGTAGTGTGCTCCATCTCAAATGCTGTGTAAAGTTTTGGTCAACACCCGTTAAAAGGATATGACAAAAATAGTAAAGAATGGCAAATAAAAAACAAATGGAACAAAGAACTTGTGTCTTAAAAGGGGATGAAGAGCATGTGAAATGAGAAGCATGATGAAAAGCAAGAAAGCAAATGAGAGAAATATTATGGAGATTTGGAAAAGCAACTGATTCATCTTTTCTGTAGTGCTTACTAACTGCATTTTCTGTATAATGCCATGGTAATAAAATGCTCATTGATGTTGGAAGATACTGTTTTCAGTAGGAAAAATTAACTTTTCCTTATCTTGACACAGAAGTTAATCAGAAAACTGTTCTTCCACAGTTTAATTGAATTTTTGTGGCGAGGTAAACCTGTGTTAGAGTAACAGTCACACAACTGGAGAAAAAAACAGCAAGAGAAATCTCATTCTAAACCAGATGCTGAGCTGGTTCTAGTTTTGGGTTAAATGTGCACAGAGTGTTTGATTATTTTCTCACATCTTTGTTCAGGTTTATTTACACACTATTTTCTCTCAGGCAGACATCTTTTATAGGCCACTTTAAGCAACTAATACTGGATTACATGAACATTTAATTGAGGGTCTATTAGTTCAGCAGGCCTGTTGCAGAGAAGGTCCTTTATGTTTCCCCCTCATAACTGTCTGTGTGGGCAAGTCTTTGGTTGTTGGTAACAGCTGCATTCTGTGGGGCTGAACAGCTTCAGCCTGCTGTGAGGGACTGTGCTGTCTTCTGACCTGTCCATGCCATAAAGCAATCCCTGTGCTACTCTCTTTTTATATGGAAAATACTGTGCTCTTGTGTTCCTTCCAGAGATGCGAGGAGGATGAGGCAAAGCGCCTTCTTCAGCTCAGCAAGGAGGCTCTTTCACAGGGAGCTGGAGACGGTGTTCTAGACCAGCTGGATCACAATGAGGAGGAGTTGATTCTTGCTGAATATGAGAGTGATGACGAAAAGAAAGTGGTATCTGGGTAAGGACAGGGACTGAGGGGGGATTCCATGCTAAGGAAACTTTTTCTAATTTTTGTCTTGCCCTGATTAAAGAGGTTGTGCAGATTTTATTAAAAAAGTGTTTCTCACCTTTTCAAACAGTACAAAGTGGTGGTGGTTCTGGGGTTTTATTTAATTGGTTGTATAAGTGGATTTTATTTTTGTTTGGTTTTTTTAAACTTTTGTTAGACTGGTCTGAGTGACTTGAAGTGCTTTCTGAGAAAGTGCATCTTAAAGTGTGTGGCAGCATCCTGCCTTTATCCACCTCTGGATGCTAAGTGAATGACTTGTGATCAAGTTCCTTGCATTAGAAAAGCAGAATGGAACTCAGGACACCAGAGGAAGCTGTCAGTTCTGCAGATTAATACTGACATCTTTTGATACTCTAAAGGCAGAGATGTTCACATTTCTGAGACAGAGCTTTGGCATGAAAACCCCATGCACACTTTTCTCCCTCATGTGTTTGCTTTATGCAGAAAGCCAGAAGCCATCCTTCAACACAAAAAGTCAAATGCATTTAAAATACAAATTTACTAATTAGTGTCTAGATAGAGCCTTCTGCCTTAAAAATTGAAGAACACTTAACTACTTTTTTTATATGTAGTTAGTTTATCAAACATTAAACTGCTGTTGCCTTTCAGGAGCTCTATGGCAGCTGAATGCTTTCCTTAAGCCTTTCTTTATGCAATAGCCGGAGGGTGGTAAATTGCTTCTAAAGGGAAAGCTTTACAAAAATAAATAAGCTCACCAAAGAATAGTATAGCACTGATTAGCTTATGCCTGAGGCCTAGAAGCCCCTGAGTCAAAAGAAAAAAAAAATTCTTGAACTTGCAAAAGGCATGGCCTAGAAGAGATTTTTCTTTTAAAGAGAAAGGCTTGACTTGAATATGCACACTTACACTATTCTTTGAAAGTTGATTTTTCTTTTACCACCTGAGTTGAGATCTGAGGCTCTTCTTGAGATGACTTAATCATCTCTCTTGGGACCTCACTCTTGTAGTGGAGCATCATTTGATTCTTACAGTCAGTGGTCTGCTGAAAGGAGACTGAGCTTTCTCTTTTCTTAGGGTGGAAGAAGATGATGATGATTTGGAAGAGGAGCATGTGACTAAGGTGAGATGAGGAAAGTAAATAGTGCCACTTCATAGAATAGTGTGGGAGTGAGCAGAATTATGACTTCCTTGCACCTTTCCAACAGTCAGGCAGTACAGAAGGATTTAGGAACTAGCATCCAAAACCTGCCAGGTTTCTTGATAAAGACAACTAGTTCTGCTGTGTTCATCTCCTTCTGGACTACACTGCCTGCCTAAGCAGCTTGCTGTGCTAGCACTGATTAATTTTTGCTGTGGCTTGCTGTAAAAGCACATAAATAGCTTTTTTTTACTCTGCCATGGTGAATCCCTGTTTTATAAAGACCTTGGAAAATTAAATGGAAACAAAGGGAAATGCAGAAGAAAAAACAAAAGTGGGGCTTTTGGCCTCAGCAGTTCTAAGGTGTCACTCAAACATGTGCCTTCCCTTGTGTTTTTTGAAGGCTTGAGCAAGGTGAACCTTGTTGAAGTGCTTGGCTGCTTCCTTGTAGGATTGGTCATATAGGTAGGGGATTGGCTTCCAGGTTCTTCTTGTCTTCCCTTTGTTCTTCCTCATTGCAGATCTACTACTGCAGCCGCACTCACTCCCAGCTGTCCCAGTTTGTGCGCGAGGTGCAGAAAAGTCCTTTTGGCAAAGACACGCGTCTGGTCTCCTTGGGATCCAGGCAGGTACGTGGTGGTGTGCTCAAGGGACCCAGAACACATTGCCAGGAGCTGTGTGGATCTGGTGCCACCAGAAGTCACCTTGGGGATTGACTGAGTCTCCTGTTGAAAAACTAAAGCAGGCATGAGTCGCAACACAGATCTGTGTGATGTACATTTTTCTGTAAACTCTGTTTTGGTCATTTACCCTTTGATGTAAATGCAAGAATCTGTTTTACCTTTTCTGATGTGGAGTATTACAGATGTCCGAGTCACTGAGAAGGTGGTCCTCTTAGTAGAGTAGCACTTCTGGCAGCATTTTTTAGAAGCTGTTGTGTAGTAGTGAGCCCTCTTTTTCTCGTTTTTTCTCCTAAGTTTCTGTGGGTTTCGAGCATGTCTGTAGCAGTTAGTATGCACAGTGTCTGACTGGTAGACTTTTCCTTTTTGGAATCTGGCCTGTAATTGCTTTCAAGAAAATCTTTCATTTTACAGCAGAGGGTGCACGTGGGGCACTCAGTTCTGAATTGACTCTCTTCCTCTTCCTCTCTTTGCATGTGCCAGAACCTGTGTGTGAATGAGGAGGTGCGACGCCTGGGTGCTCTCCAGCTCATCAATGACCGCTGCATGGAGATGCAAAAGAACAAACATGGTACGAACGCTCCCAGCCTGGGGAAGCAATTCCTGATAAAGCTGTCATGAGAGCGTGGAGACAGTGGGCGCTGCCAGTCCGTTCTAGCTAGAGTGGTAGGAGCTTGGAAATGATGGGTTGGAGGAACAGGACTCTTTGGTGCTTTTACTTTTCTTGGTCTCCAGGCTGTGCTGAGATCGGGATAAATTTTCTGAGTGTCTTAAGTTGGTCAGGATTTCTGCACTGGAAAGATACTTGTGTTTGTTAACTCAGTACCAGAAATGTTGGAAGATGTCATATGCTAAATCTAACTGGCAAGAGTAGTGTCCACTGTAGAGAAGGAAATGTTACTGCTGAATAATTTTTAAATAGGTGATAGGTCAGGGATACACATGACAAAGCTTGCTTTGAAATCCATGAGGTTCTGCAAAGTGGTTTTTCTAGGCTGCGGTGTGTGTTGCTCATAGCTTTCTTTTGATTTCTGCTGTTAGAAAAGAAGAGCAATGAGGAGAATGAGGGGAAGAAGAGACGTGTGAGTCGCACGGTGTGTCCATTTTATTCCTATGAGCAAATGCAGTTTCTCCGTGATGAAGTTCTAGTGGAAGTGAAGGATATTGAGCAGTTGGTGTCCTTGGGAAGGGAGACCAAAGCCTGCCCGTATTATGGGAGTCGATTTGCCATCCCTGCTGCTCAGGTAAGGTGTAACAGTTTTAGTGGCATTAAAGCCAGGCACTCTGTGAAGGAACTGATGGCCTGCTCCCTCCATTACTGTTACTTAGATTGGGGAAGTCTGTAAACAGGCTGTGTTTCTGTCAAGCTATAGTTTTGCTCAGAAAGCAAAGGAAAATGAGAATTCCCATCAGAAGTTCATAGGGATGCTGTATGTCTCAGCATTTTGAAATACTTGAAAGGTTCAGCAAGTGTGAGCCAATACTGACACGCGGGTGTGTGTACTCTTTAACTCTTACACCACTCTTCTTCCTTGCTGGGTTCTCTCTGAAGACATGCTTTCAGTGCTCCAGAGGAGATTTCGAAGGTAACCTGAGCCCATATGCAATTGTAGCATAATCATTTCTCTTCAGCTTATATCCCAGTGCCCCCCTGAAGCATGTGCTCCTGGTTTTTTTCCTACCTTTCCCATAATAAGAGTAAGTCACTTGGCTGAATTCTGCAAGGCCCTCTGATATGGGCTGTTAATGAGTGGTTGTAGAATACCTTAAGTTTGTAAGGATGAGAGCTGTAATCAGGGCAGTGTGTGCTTCTCCTGTAGCTGGTGGTGCTGCCCTATCAGATGCTTTTGCATGAGCCTACCAGGAATGCTGCTGGGATCAAGCTGAAGGACCAGGTTGTGATCATTGATGAGGCCCACAACCTCATAGACACCATCACCTGTATCCATAGTGCCGAGGTCAGCGGCTCTCAGGTGAGTCACAGCCTGGCCTGTGAAAGGAGAGGGAGCTCTTCTTCCAGCAGTGCCCTTTCTTGTCTCCTTTATAACAACAGCTTCTGCTTTCTGTTTGTGTAGCTGTGCTGTGCCCACTCCCAGCTGTCGCAGTACATGGAGAGATACAGGTGAGGATCTCAGGGGAAAACAGCACAGCAGAGGCAAGGTCTGTGCATGCCTTGGCTTGCCTTGTGGCTGCAGGGTCTTTCTTGCTTTTCCCCAGTGGAAAGTTACTTCATTAAGAGTTCTGCAGATGAAAAGACACTTGCTTCATTATCCCTGTCTAGAATCCATCTAAGTCAGACTCCTTGGGCTGGTATTAAGCAGTGAGAAGGGGATACCCTGAGGATTCTGGCTTTCCCTTATATACTCAGTTCCTTTCCCAATATCTCCCTCTAATCACTTGTACTTTGTGATGCAGAGTTTCAAAAGATTCAGTCTTTCATGTCTCTCCTGGACCTTAGTCTTTCATGTGCTGACAAGCATTATGGTAGAGGCAGGAAGTTCTGAGGAGGAGGAAGCTGTAGGTGGGTTTTGGCTCTGCATCTTGCCATCCGTGCAGTGGCTGATTGTTGTGCTCAATAACTCTGAATATGTGGAGCATTATTGCAATAGGGTCTCGAGGCATCACTGCCATTGTAATAAACAAAGTATAGTTAATATGCAAGGAGAAATGCAATGGTAAGAACAGTGCAGGGAGCATGGGTAAGTGCTTTGGGATGACCTTGGGCAGGATATCCAGAAGACTGTGCCCTGTCACAAACAGGAAGAGTGAACCTGTAAAAACTCTTAGTTCTTGTCTCTCCAAAATGAAGAAGAGTTCATGTACTTGTTTCTGCAGCTCAGCTGCTTGTGTTCATCCCTGAAGATGTCTTGGGGCCTAAATGTGTCCCATTTTTCATAGGAAAAGTTTGAAGGCAAAGAACTTGATGTACATTAAACAGATCCTGTATTTACTGGAGCGGTTTGTGGCCATGCTGGGAGGTAAGCAAACCTCTCATGTCTCCAGGGATACTGATAGACTCTGAGCTAGTTAGTGCTTCCTCAGAACACTGTGCCCCTTCCCCCTCTGCAGAAACTTCAGGAAAAGTGTTGCTCATGTATAGGTTCAGATGCCAGTAATTTTATTTCTCGGGCTGGCTTGTACGTGGGGAAGTTGACTGGTATCTACTTGAACCCTTCTCTTTGTTTCAGTAGCTGAAGAGCAGCAGATGACATTGTAAGTTGGTAGAGGCAGTTTCCTTCTCTCTCTGTGTGGTTTTCAGATCCAATTGGAATGGGGATGATGTAAGATGCTAAGTGAGGAATACAGCAGATGCATAACAGCTGTATAACAGTGTAGCACAAGAACTGCATGAAATTAATCTTTAGGTTATCTGGTAGCAAGGCCTCTATTTGTGTCAGCATGCATCTGCAGAATGAATCAATCTTGAGTGGTGCCTTTCCTTTGTGAGAAAATACTATTTTGCTTTGATTTTAGATCCACGGGAATTTGCAGGGCTCCTTTTTTCAAATGATCTGTTTGCTAGACCTTAGTGTGTCTTGAGGAGAGCATGTCCTAAGTTCGTAAAGAACTTCCTCCATGCCCATGGTAAATGCAGCCCTTTGGGGCAGGGGTTACAAAAGTGAGATGTGAGGTCGGTGTTAAACACTAGGACATAAAATGCAGTGAGTGGCAGCAATTAATCCTGTTCTGGCTGTCAGGCTCTGGGCATGTAGGTGTCCTTAGGTTTTTCCCCTTCTCCCAGTTACCTGCCAGCCTCTGTGCTTCCCAGCTCCCTGCTGCTACATTGAGGAGGGGTGAAGGATGCATTGCAGTCCCTGTCCACTGGTCTTTGCAGCATGACTACGTAGTGTGCGAGCATTTCTGATCACCCACCCTACCTGCTGCTTCCTGCCACAGAAGAAATGTAGGTGGTCCTTAGGATGCAGCAGCGCACTTGTCCTACAATGTAGGGCTACTCTACAGGGCAAATTAAAACTGAGTGGGAGCTGATGCTTTGTCTGTATAGCTACATTTTGCAGAGCCGTAGTTACTTCTTGGGTTTTTTGTGCACTGTACCTATCAAGTTCAGTCTTTAGTTTCTTGCTTAATTTTGAGACAGATTCAAGCCTTCCTTGAATTGGTTTCATGCTTTACAGGTAATGTGAACCAGAATCCTGGATGTCAGGCAGTTTCCCAAACAGGTAAGACTGGAGTGAACTCCTGGAGTATGCAGCTCTCAGTCAGGGACGTGGGTGTGGGCAGTAAGGGGTGCAGGCCCAGCAGCAGGTAATAATTTCCTTTCCCCTTTTCCCTCTTTTCTTTCAGGGACAGTGCTAACATCCATCAATGACTTTCTATTTCAGAGCCAGATTGACAATATCAACCTCTTCAAGGTAATGCAAACACTGTCTGTTAGGGCACAGGTGGCGGTGACTTGTTTGAGATTATTTGGAGTGTGTGTGAGAGCTAGAAGTAGAGCCAAAGCCCACACGGCAGAATCTGCTTTCTAGCTGTCTGTAGGCAAAGCTACACTGTAAGGGCTGCGAATGCAGAAATTTTACTACTCCAGTAACCTAACTGCCCCCTTTAACCTCCAAACACAGCACCTTAACACTGTGTGTTTCCACTCTGGAATGTCGTCGTAATAAACTCTTGTCTGGCAGGCAGTGCCCACAAAGAGCTGTGCACCCCTCCCCAAAAGCATGGCAAGTGACAGCCCTGCTGGACAGGGATCAAGGACAGCAGAATGGCAGAAGGGGTGCTGAATGCCAGTTCATTTCCTGTCTTCTCTCCAACAGGTTCAGCGGTACTGTGAGAAGAGCCTCATCAGCAGGAAGGTACTTCCCCTGTGGTTTCATAGTCAGCAGTGTTCCAATGCTGTTTCACACCTGGAGTTTGAGATGGAAGATGCAGCAGCTGGGGTGGGAGCTTGTCTTCTCCACCCTGCTCTGCAAACAAAATGGTTCATGTAAAAAGCACTATATGGGCAGATTAACTTTTGCTTACTTAGAAAAGGAACATACAATGTGGTTTACCACGGAATTCCAGGGGGTGCCAATTCTGTGCTGCTTGGCCTCAAATCTGCCCGCCAAGTAAGGCTGCATTGCACTGGAAGAAGAGACTTGTTCTGCTTTTGATTTAGTGGGTGGAGGAAGGTAATGGGAGCTGATACATTACGATCAGGCTTCTACTGAACACCTACTAAGTAACTTTATCTGTGGCAGGCCAGCAAACCTGCCTTTATCTTGTCTGATTCCTGCTGTTGGTAGTCTTGGTCTTTCTGGCTTTTGGTTGGCAGCTTTTTGGGTTTGTGGAGCAATATGGGGGTCCTGCCTCAGCTGTGAAGACCAACAAGGAGAACCAGAAGCTGGCTGGTTTGCAGAACTTTCTTCTGACCCTTCAGCAGGGATCTGATAAAGAGGGTGAGTTCAGGCATCCTCTGCTTCTGCATCTGTGGGCAGAGTGAGGATGTGAAACCTGCATGTATCTGCACGATAAAAGGGGGGAGGCAGGTTTACAGATTAGGAGACTGAAGAAGGTGTCCTGCATGGGTGTTTTTAACAGGTCTGACTAGCTGACCTAGGCAACTGTACATTGGATTAGAGAAGTCCCTTTTGAGCTGAATGATGTAATTCCATGTTCACACCACATGCATTCAAGCATTGCACTTCTGTAACTTGCTGGCTCTGGGACCTGAGCTACTGTGTGTAGTAGCTCTGCTTAGTGGCTCTGCCATCCACAAAAACCAGAGCTTTTTTTTTTTTTTTNATGAGACAGAATTTGGGTTCTCACCTTTAATGGGTTTTTGTTCTCTGCCTGCATATGTAGGCCAGGTATTGTGTTCCTGTAGAGCATGTTTTGTGCTTAGCCTGTGTCTTTAGAAGTGTGGCCTAAGTTGCCTGCCTCTCCTTTCCTTTTTGGGCCAGCAGGTACCCCCCAGAGCCCTCCCGTGGAGGCTGAGCATGACCATCTCCGAACTGCCTCTCCACTGATGCAGATTGAAGGATTTCTCTCGGCCCTTACAAATGCAAACCAAGATGGCAGAGTCATTCTCAACAGGCAAGGTACTGGAAAGGATGAGATGGGGAAAGGTGGCATGAGTTAGTCACAAGCAGGGTGCTTCACTGGCACTGAGGGAGGAGATACAGAACCTGTGGGGAACCTGCAGCAACATTTGTTCCATCTGTGATGTAGGCTGGCAGGCTTGGTCTGTCTGAGGAGGCTTAGGACTCCAAGGGAATTCTCAGCCAAGGGCATTGGGGCCAGGGTTTGCAGAGGTCTGCTCCCACTTCGGATGTCAATTTCTGTCCTGCAATTTACTGCGCCTGTTGTACAGCTCCAGGGAGATTAGGAAGCAGAAGGTAACTTCCAGGTTGGCGTTACCTGCTGCTGCCTCTGTCAGTGTTGAATAGCAAGTCCTTACTTTGAGAGGTGGGGTCCTGCCAGAGTGAGTACCCAGGGCAGGAGGGAGTATCTCTCATATCCTTGAGTGTGTGTCACAGCTAGCTCCTGAATGCTTTTCTCTCCTTTTCCCAGGCACAGTTGGTCAGAGCAGCCTCAAATTCCTCTTGCTGAATCCAGCTGTCCACTTTGCCAAGGTTGTGGAAGAATGCCGTGCTGTCATCATTGCTGGAGGCACCATGCAGCCGGTGAGGGAATAAGGATGCTGTGCTGGGGTCTCAGGAAGTCGGTGGTGCTCTCTGCAAGCCGGGGTGGAAAGAGAGCAGTCAGGCTGAACTCGTGGTAGGTTGGAACTAGCACAGTGAGCAGTCGGAGGACCTCGTGATGCCATCCGTCCTTCTGCAGGGCCAGGGATCCCCCAGGGACCACGCCACGGGGGGTTTTTGAGGAAAATCAGTGCCGCTGTGTGCGGGCAGAGGGCGCTGCAGCTCCTCTGTTGGGCCGGGTGGGGCCTCTGGCTGGGCTGGGGCTGCCCTTGACCAGCAGTGCTGGTACTGCCGGTGTAGTTTTTTGTGACACTGGTACTTTACTTGTCTTTGTTTCGTGGATCTTAGGTGGCTGATTTCCGAGAGCAGCTGCTGTGCTGTGCTGGCGTGGACCCTGCCCGTGTCGTGGAGTTCTCCTGTGGTGAGTGTGCTGGGCTGGCAGAGAGGGCTCAGCAGCTGCAAGGGCTGCAGCTTGCCTTTAACACTGTTCTGTCAGCACTCAAAGCAACTGGCATCTTTCCTAAAAATCAGGGCAGCAAAGGGGTGTGAGTTCCCTTCCACTCTAAGCTTCCCCTGTGGTCTTGACTGGTATTGGCAGGCAGTGTGCCATGCGTTCTTCCCAGGGACTCAGGGGATGGAAGTTGGAGCAGCTGAGTGACTTAGGCACTTTGGCTTAGCCAGGCAAAGGTTTGCCTCTGTCACTTGAATGCAGTTAAAGTTCTTCAGCTTGTGGGGTTTGTGCCAATGGCAGTGATGTTGACTCTCACTACTTGTTTTTGTCTCCAGGACACGTGATTCCTCCAGAAAATATTTTACCCATCATCCTCTGCAGTGGTCCTTCCAACCAGCAGCTGGAGTTCACCTACCAGACCAGAGACCTACCCCAGATGGTCAGTTTGTCCTTTGTTCCCTTCCTTGGGATCTCTTTTTTGCTTCACATGCTTATGTTTCATAGGAGGGTACACTCTCTGTTTGAGAGGTGAGCTGAGCAAAAGCCACGGCAAGGAAAATCCCAGACCACAGGGGCAGCTGCAGGTGTTCTGGTGCTTCTTCCTTCTTTCTGTGGCAGGCCAGTAAGCACCCAAGGCCAGACACTAAGTCTGCTCTGCCCCTGCTGAATCTCAACCAGATGTGCTAACCAGCTGTCAACATCTGTTGTAGCAGGACAGCTTCATCCACTAAGGCAAACCCTCCTTTCCTGAATGAGCATGGCCCCACAGCTGTAACAGAAACTCTGGGCTAGGGAAGAAGGCCAAGCAGTGAAGAGCTTTTTAGTGATGCCCAGCTTCCCTTGAGAGTTCTCTTAGACCTGGCATATTTCCCACATTTTTTCCTCCCCTAAGGCATGTCATAAGGAAGGTGTGATCCTGGGATTGAGCAGAGAATTGGAGCGGCTTTAGCTGGGCCTCCTATCAGCTGCAATATGCTCTAATCTTTCTTGCAGATGGATGAGACAGGTCGAATCCTTTGCAACCTGTGCAATGTGATCCCGGGAGGTGTGGTGTGCTTCTTCCCCTCCTATGAATATGAGAAGCAGGTGTATGGACACTGGGAGAAGACAGGGCTGCTCTCCCGCCTGGCAGCCAAGAAGAAGGTGATTGTGCAGCCAGGGCAGTTGGTACTTTCCATGGAGGTGTCAAAAACCAAACAATTCCACTGCAGGCCTCTCTCCGAGTTGTTCTCATAGTCTGCAGAGCAGAGCAGATGTTTATCCAGCTAATCCCTCCAGTAACGAATAAATGATACTTCCCAGATGGCTGAGCACTGAGCTGGGATCTAAATGAGATTGATTGCAGCTATACATTCTTGAAGTGCACAGTCTGTGTAGTAGCCAGGAAGGCACACAGTCTTTGCTTTCCATAGCCAGCAAACTTGTTCTCTTGTGGCTGGGGGGGCTGTTCCTACAGGGAATTTGTTTTTCCCTGGCTCATCTATGTGTCCCTTGAGCACAGACCAGCACAGCCAAGGGCTAGGCAGAGTGAGACAATACTGCAGTTCCTAAGACGAATGGTGTTTTGCTTTCTGCTAGAAGTAGAGATGAGAACTGGAAGACTAACAGTGGTGACTCCTGTTGAAGGAGCAATGAGACATTTCATAGGGAGATCGCTGCAAATATAAAATCTTTGCAATGACTCTCACAGGTATTTGAAAGCTGGGTATTGAAAGTCAGGCAGTTCAGGTTGTGGTTGCAGGGATCTTGGATCACGTGCCAGGGGCAAAAAAATTACGTACACCCTGGCTGTGACTTCTGTTCACCAAAAGCTAAACAACCTATCACAGTCCCAGATATTTCACAGCCTTGGTGCTGGCATTCTGGCACATGGGGCAGCCTGTAGGTTGCTGGGTGGAAGCACTGTGCTTCATTTTCTCAGTGTGTTTGTAAAGTTACCACTCTTTGTGCCTTTCAGGTATGTCCTGTCAGGGTCCCAGAGCTCTGCCTGGTTCCTCCAAGGCTTTGGGCCACAATCACACAATTTGTCCCAACTTTCAACTCTGATTTGTTCTTGTTTGGCCTTTGCAGTCTCCAGCAAATTGGATATGCGTTAAGCAAGACAATTTGGTATAAGTGCAGCAAGCGTGACTTTTAACTGCCCACATGCAAGATCAGATCTTAGGAGGGGAAGGTTCAAGGCTTTCCTGAGGTTACTGTGGTGAGATTATATATAACTTATACAGGGAAAGTTAATTTAAATCAGAGGCTTAAATAGCTACTTTTCAATAAGTTAGTTTTGGCTTATATTTGTAATTGCCAGTTATTTTTCTACTGAAAGACTGATTTTGACTGGTAAAATTTGATACTACTTCTTGCTAACCAAAGGAAAACACATCCTGTAGGTTCTTTACTGTCACAGAGAAGAAGATAGATGTTGGACCTCTTGTTTACTAGGAAAACTACTTGTGTTTTAGGCCAAGGTGCAGTATCTATACAAATACAACTTAATTAACTGCAGAGGTTTTCGGTAACTAATTAGGTGTGCTGGAATAACATAAAGAAATATTACTTTATTTATGCTTTGCATGAAAAGCTAATTTATTCAGTGGGCAAGAGGAGCCATTACTTGGAATTAATTGATGATTCAAATTGATTGGTCCTGTCCATGTCCTCCAAGATCTCACCCCAGAGGATCTCGATTCATAAGTGCAAGAGGTGCACATTGCTTTTCTGCCTCTCAGCTCTTGGATGACTTGTAACTTCTTGCAGTATTGAACAAGTCTGACAAAGCTGAAGGGGAATGTTGGAGGCACAGGAGCAGCTGCTCCTCCCTTCAGAGCCCAGCTGAAAAGGGCTGTAGTGTGTTTGCAGCATGGAGGGAGGGTACTGGTTAAATTGGTTTTTCAGGGACTTTTCCCTTCCATGACCTTAGTTCCATATACTGTTTAATGGCATGGGAGTAAAATGATTTGCTTTCTTTAAACTGATGAACTGTGCCTGACAGATCTTTCAGGAGCCTAAGAAAGCCAACCAGGTGGAGCAGGTGCTGGTGGAATATGCCAAGTGCATAAAGGTAAGCTGAGCAGGCAGGCTGGTGGGAGTATGGGACTGGTATGGGAATGCTGCTAAGGAGGGCACTGCAGCTTTTAACAAGGAAAGAGGGCTCTAGCCTAGGTGTGGGAGTGTTTCTGTAGCACAGAAATCTTCCCTGCTCTGGTTTAAGTTGCTGGTCCCTCTCCTGCAGCGCTGCAGCCAGACAGGAGGACAGATGACAGGGGCCCTGCTGCTTTCTGTAGTTGGAGGCAAAATGAGTGAAGGGATCAATTTCTCCGATGACCTGGGAAGGTAAGGTGACTGCTCCTTGGAAAGCCAGGTCTGGCTTGTGGTGTAGTGACTCCAGGTAGGATGGGCACATCAGTACTTGCATAGACAGAAAATCCAGGGGAATGTGTGACTTAGCTGATACTTAAAGCAACAGGAGGGTCTGCTGGGTGGTGTAAAACCTGCCTGTCCAGGCCACTTTTCCCGTGAATAATGCAGTTAGGCTTGCTGTGCTAGATAATCCCTTGTTCTGGCACCCTGAATGCCTCTGCAGCTCTCTTCAGAACGTGCTTGTCAGACTGCTGTGCTTTATTGCTGCCTCTGGTTTGCTAGGCTGGCTGTCTTTCAGGGGTGCAGTGACCTCTAATTTATCAGTCTATTGGCAAAATGCTCTAGGATGAGACATGAAGAATAATGCAGTCCTCCCTTGCAGGTGTGTGATTATGGTGGGAATGCCTTACCCCAACATTAAATCTCCAGAGCTCCAGGAAAAAATGACTTGGCTTGACAAAACAATGGTAAGAGCCACTTATGCCTCTGTCTCTTTCACTTCTCCTTTATAGTACTAACTTCCCAGTACATGAGTCCCAGAGCTGCCTTCAGAGGTTTTATTTTCTTTGAGCTTGCCCTCACTTCCCAGACTGTGTGGTACTGAGAGCCCAGCATTCTCCAGGCTGCTCCTGAGCAGGTGGCCCTAAACACAGGGAAGAAGTTCAGTGGAGGGAAATGCCACCAGGGCTTACTGGGAACTCTGAGTTCCAAGGGGAGCAAAGACCCTTCGACCTAGAGAGGGTGGCAGGGTGGTAGAAGCTGCTTGCCAGGGTCATTTGTCCTTTCTCATTGCTCATTGGAGGTGCTGTTCCTGGGGACAAGATTTCTGCCTTCAAGGGGGCCTTGGCTCTTTGTGAATGCTCAACACAGTTTTCTGACTGCAGCCTTTCTTCTGTTCCTCCTTACTCTCAGCTTGGGGTCTGCCTGGCCACCTGCTCGCTCTGCAGGGGTAAAAGTATTTACCTCACTTTGTCATTAAGACTCCCCAATTTGATTTACATCTGCCTTGTGCCTCGTGTTCAGACTTGCCTATTTCTCCTTTCCAGCCCAGAGCTGCTGGCCAGGCACCGAGCAGAGTGCTGACTGAAAACCTGTGCATGAAGGCAGTAAACCAGTCAATAGGTAATTCATCCTTCCTTGGACAGGCTGGGGGATACAGAATACACTGAAGGAGGAGAGTAGGAAAAAGGATGCATTACCCATCAGTCTAACTACAGATGATGGGAACATGAGCTTCCTTGCCTGAGAACAAACACTTGACTGGGCCATTCTTTGTTTTATCCTCTGTACAGGCAGAGCCATTCGCCATCAGAAGGACTTTGCAAGCATCCTGCTCCTGGACCACAGGTATGCACGCCCTGCCATCTTTAACAAACTGCCCCAGTGGATCAGGGAGAGGACCCAGGTGAAATCTGCCTTTGGATCAGCGTTTGCTGAGTTAAGAAAGGTCAGAACTTGTATCTTATGTGCTGCTACCAAAACTGTTCCCCACTATGCTCATCTGGACCTTTCTCAAGCCTTCCCTTGAGAGTAAGGCCAAGGACAAACTGCCTGGTTTTGTGTGTTCCCAGTTCTATCGAGGCAAGTTGGACGCTTTGTGATGTGGACCAGAGAACAGATGGTATTCAGCTCTGTGAGTTGCACCTCTGAAAAATGGGTAAAGTAACACAAGTTGCTGCTTTTCTGTACCATGGACCTTGTAAAATCTCTGCCTTCTGCCTCCTTTGTGGATGTTTGCTGTTCAGTACCTGAGCACTATGATGGTGAGACAGCCTTCCGCACCACAGCCAGGAGGGAAACTGGTTGTAGGTCTGAGGCAGGTGAAGGGAGTAGCAGCAGGCACCTACTTGTTTACAGCTGTTAAGGTTTTATTTAAATTGATTAAATACTTTGAATGAAAACACTCAAGTATGGCGAGTATTATTTAAGTACACTTAATTATGAGGAATAATTATTTTGACTGAACACATCTGATTTTTTTCCCATCAACCACCAAGTGCAGGAGGCCTGACTGACCAATGCCATCACTGAGCTTTTCATAGGAATTGTAAACTAGCAGACCACTAATTTATGTCATACTGAAATAACACAGAGTGGTAATGGAGCAGCTATGGGTAACATTTCTTATCCCCTTCTTTATACCTTGCTTCAAGCAGCCAATAGATTGAAGCAGTTCATTTTTTCAAGGGGAATAAAGCTATGGCCACAATACAGCACTTCTCCTTGGATCGTGCTTAAAGCACTGGATTGCTCTGCTCTTCTTACCCCCTAAGTTTCTGAATTCAAAGTAACTTTTTTAGTTTAACTTTCCTGGGGTCCTTTCCAGGGTTATGGGTCAGACATATGGGTCAGGGAAGGTAGCAATAACACCAAGAACAGCCACATAATCCTACAGCTGTTCCCAGCTACCTCTGTCATACTGAGCAAGTCTCATCCCCAGAGCTTTGTTTGCTTCTTTTCCAGTTTCAGCAGCTGGATGCTACCTCTCCTCACAAGGAAGAAAGTACTTACAGAGCTGTTACCCACTCCCTATATGTTAATTAGCTCCACAGGGAAAGAAACAGCTGCCTCTGAGAAACTTCCATTGTGAGTCTCCTGCCCCTTGAGTGGCTCCAAACTGCATGGTCTGCACAAGCTCTGCCTTCAGGGAGGGGGGCACCTGCTTCTAGCAGCTGGTGCCCTCCAGCCTGTGGCTGGTGGTGCTGGGCTGTAAGGCTAGACAGCTGGGCTTTCCCTTTACACACTCTTAATTGATGGCACTTTCCGCTTTTACCGAAGTGAAGGCAGCAAGGACCTGCTTCCTTCAACTTAATTGAAATTTTTAAGACAGCAACAGTTTCACACTAATACTCAATGGACCCCATCTATGACTCCCAGTCATCCTCATCATCCTCACCTACAGGCTGCTGCGGGGGTGGGAGGGGTGGTATTGAGTCTGACATACGAGCAAAGGCACCAGCAGGACTGCCAGGAGCATCGGAGTTCCCAGAGGCTCCTGGTCCTTTCCCTGAAATACCTGTGAGGGAAGGAAAATCACCAGTGAGTGACACCTGGGGACTAGAGACCAAAGATACTCAGCAAAGGGGAGAGGGAAAGTTATGCTCCCACCACTCAGGTAACCAGAACAGCCAACATGTTTAATGTTGCCACAGACCTGTGTCAAGGTCTCATTTAACTACAGCTCCCCCTGAGCAAGTCCCTGCTGTCCTCTGCCCAGCACTGAGGTGTGACTGTGGCTCTAAATGCCTCAGGAACCTGCCAGAGCCTCAGGGCATCTCAAGTGCCCATATGGGCCCAGCTGCCCAAGCACTGGATTAAAAAAGACACTGCTGTCCCTTCTTCACAGGTAGCTTTCAGAGTCCATCCTCTGAAACACACAAAAACCCCTCCAGTGCCTCCAGCTGCACTTGAGGTGGAGATTCCTCTGCTCATTCTCTATGAAGACACTCCCAGCCACACTGTGGTACACTGCCCAGGAAGATCTCTGTTCCTGTTTCCAAGGCTGTGGCTGACACAACTAGGGTGCCAGGAAGTGCTCTCCCTCTTTCCTAGGGGAAAAGAGCAGCCCTTTCTGTAGGACAGTACCTTTACGCCTCAGCACCAGCTTGTTGAAGAGGTCTGACATCAAATCTCCACCTTGTCCCGTAGCTCTCACTGAAACAGAGCCGAACAAGTCAGTGAAAAAGGATTAGTCTGAGCCAGACACTATGGCAAAAGCATTCCCCTGCAATACTGCCTTGAGATTAAAGAAAAAACTCCAAACCTCTAATTTTGTACAACACCCCAAAACTATAGTCCAGTTTCAGGTCAGGAAAACACTAGGCACAGCAGGATTAATGGCATCTTCTGGGGAAATCCAAGAGTGGAATTCATTGAGGGGCTGTGCATTTGCAGTCTCGTTCTGCCAAAGCAGCTCCGTCAGTCCACTCCCCAGCTTCCTCAACCAAGGTGCTTAAACTGGTTCAGCCCTGTCCCACTTGGCCCCCAGGGTTTCATTTGTGTGCCTGGTCCTGTGCATCACATGTGAAACTTCTCCACAAGCCCTGAGACAGATGCCCTTCTGGCCAGTGGAGTTTAGCAAGTTCACAGAGCTCTGGCTGAGTGGTGAACACCTGAGACCTCCATCAGCCTGTGAGCAGCAATGCTTTGTGAGTTCACTGTGCTCCTGACTAGCCCACCTGCCCCCAGACCCACACCTCCCCAGCCTGGGCCAGGAAAAGCAGTTCTGCCAAAGAGCCTCAGCACCTTGTTCTTGTTCCTTCTGCTTCTTTTTCTCCAGCTTCCTCTCCTTGACACTGCGAAGATTGGCCTTCCCAATGCCCCCGGCCTGGCGGATGGACTCCAGGAGACTGGCACGCCCAGTAGAGGGGTTCACCACCTCCTTCGGGGCTCCTTGGACCAAAGCTGCAGGGACAGGAAGGACAGGCAGCAGACATGGGTCAGTGCCTCAGCTACAGGCCCAGCCAAATTCCCATAGGAAGGGCTACTCCAATACCTTGACAGCATCTCTTCCCACTGCGGCTTCCCCCCTCTGTTGGAAGGCTGGGAAGGCACAGGGGGTTCCCCAAGGACACAGGCTGAAGGCAAGGAGGCTGGTGCAGCCATGGAGGAACCCAGCCCTTACCTGCAGGCACTGTGTTGCTGCTCTCCTCGCTCGCTGTCTGGGCCGGTTCCGAGGCTGCTGTGGGCTGGGGCAGGGGTGGGGGAGGAGGCACTGGAGTTGGCATAGCAGGAGGCGGTGGGGGAGGCGGAGGGGGGGGAGGTGGCAGCAGCTCAGCATCTTGAAGATCTGAAAGATGAAAAGTTGCATCTGAAGAGTCTCATCAAGAGCTTCAGCTCAGAGATTTGAACACCTCAGCAGCAACAGATCAGGGTCGTCAGCACCTGCAGTGGAGCACTCCCACCCTGTGCACCATCTCTTAACAGCAGGCAGGGCCAAGGCAGACTCTGACATTCCCCTACTCTCCCTCCCCAGCTGCATCCCACTCGCACAAGGGCATCCCACCAGGCTGACAGGAGCCCAGTCCTTGCACTTGTCCTTGTTCTCCCTCCTCCCTAGCCATGCACAGAGGGGGAGGGAGGTAAAGGGGCTGTAGTCAGGCCAGAACTTGGGCAGGTTGCAGCTTTCACTCAGGCCTAAGCCAGAGGTGCAACATCTGTCATCCATCTAACATCCATCTTAAAATTTCTACCAAGGGACTTTCTGCCTCATCTCCACTTTCTAGCAATCCCTGCCTTCCTCCTTCATAAGGTTCTGGGATCAGGGATTGAAAATACCTGGTTGCAAAGGCTCCACCGACTCGGTGTTGAAAGTAGGCAGCTCTGGAATAGCACTGCTGGGGGCAGAGGGTGCAATGCCGGGGCCCAGGTCAGCGCTGTACATGAGATCTGCAGCAATGCCAGGCAGGTCTGGCAGGTAGGAGGGCACATCAATCTCAGGGACCTGGCCCAGATCTGGCACATAGAAGTAATTTTCAGCGACCTAAAGAAACCCAAACCAACAAGATAAGGCAGTGACTATGTGCTTGCTGCAAACAGGGGCACTGCAGGGAACAGTCTGGGCAGCAGTCAGAGCTGGGCTGGTGTATCCCTACACCTCTGTGCTCAGAGGCTACCTCCTGCAGACCAGGCTTGGGAAAGGCAGAGTGCAGGAGGAGGAAGTGCAGGACTCTTCTTAGTTTCTTAGTAGCAAGTGAACTGAAGGGTTCATGCACTAACTGCTGCACCCCACATAAACCAGTCCCTTCTCCTCCAGAAGGGGATAGTGTCTGAACCATTTCTGAGATTAAAATGCAGAAGCACAACCCAGTAGTCACAGGGGTTTGCTTTGTGTTTAACACACGGGCAACGCAGTAACGATGGTGCGCTGTGAATAAAGACTTTGTTCACTATGTACGTTATATCCTCCAGTCCAACATGATGAGCAAATGATTCCCAGGCTCCTTTCCCCAGTCCCAAATGACACTCCAGCAAAGCTGGTACATCCCAGGTACGGCCTCTATAAGGCTATCAGTCACATGCTGGGGCAAGTGGGTTGGTGCACTGCCTGCCCCATGTGTGCACCAAGCACAGCCCTTTGCTCAGTCTGGCTGACCCTTCTGTTTGAACCAGCAGGCACCCCTTCCCAGCAGGAATGATGGGGATTAGGCTTCACCCCAGGGACCTTCTGACAGTGGCACCTTACCCTCAGACTCCTCATGAGGCTCAGAAGTTGGTACAACGGAGCTGATCAAGTGATGGATCCTACAAACTCCCCTACAGCCCTGAGGTCAAGCAGCAAGGTGAGTAAATATCCCATTACTCTCCTTTCCCCACTCAGCAAAGGCTTGAGCAGAGAGAAACACCTGCCAAATTTGAGGCTTTTGTCTCACCCATCAAGCTCACACCAGGACCTCAAGCACAAAACCAGGCAAGGTCCTTTTGATAAATGAGGTACTCTGCAGCCCCATAACGGGCTATTCTCCTACCTGCTCACCACCCTATTGAAGCCCTCTCTTTTCAGAGAGCTGAGCACAACCCTCTGAAGTGTAAGCAGCTGCATCTCACCTGTCGGTCCAGCTGTCCCCTTTTGGTGATGGAGAGAGGTGCATCAAAGAGCTTCTCTTCTGTCTCCGTTTCCAGAGCCACATGGGTCTTGGTCACTGCTCCAGCCAGAGGATCCAGGAACACATACTTCTTGTACCTAAAGGCAGAACAAGTATTTTAGTGATGCTGCCTTGAGAGCTAAGGCCAGAAGAAACAGTGTACACAAGAAGGCCT
This sequence comes from Dicrurus megarhynchus, assembly GCA_013399195.1. Taxonomy (NCBI): domain Eukaryota; kingdom Metazoa; phylum Chordata; class Aves; order Passeriformes; family Dicruridae; genus Dicrurus; species Dicrurus megarhynchus. The sequence goes on from VXAD01012529.1 coordinate 35,604, forward strand.
TGGAGGCAGAGACCTGACTTCCCTCATAAAGATGGAACATGTTGGGCCTTCCAGGTTCCTTCTTTTAGCTCCACTTTAGCGCCTCTCCCCTCCGCAACCAGGAGGCAATCAGCTCCCCACCCTGCCAGTGCAGCCTCCAGACTCATTCTAAAGCAAAGCCCCACTGCAGTAGAATCATGACCAAGCTCTCCTCTTTCCACCACCAGGCCCGAAACCATCCTATAGCCCGCAGCAGGACACCACTGACTTGACACTCAAGATCCAGGATGACAGACAAAAAGGAGAAATGATCCATGGCTCAGGAGAAGAAAGAGAAGGTCCAGCAGCTGAAAGCTCAAGAAGGGCTTAAAGTAGCTCTTCAATAAGAGCAGAATGAAGAACCATGAGGCAAAGCCCAGTGGGAAACTGCAGTGAGGGAGGTGGTGGAGACATTAAAGCAGCAAAAACAGTAAAGTAATGCTGTGAGGAACTGTCAGGAGAAGAAGCAGTACCGAGGTTGGCACACAGGGCAGAGAAGGGCAGGAGTGACAGCACATCTCAAGGCTGGAAAGAAATTACAGAAGAACAATAGAAGAACTAAGCAAAAGGAAGTGCAAAACTGGGTTGAACGCAGGTGAGTAGAGGATCAGGTGTGGACAAAATAACTGCTTCCACCCAAGGGAAAGAGCGGGGAAGGCAAGGTTCCCAGCTGGAAGCCAGTGGAGAGGTACCAAACCCTGTCCCATCAGGAGCCTGATAGGTAACATCCCCAGGAAAGCAAGCAGTTACTGCTACCCCTGGGGAAGGGAAAGCTCCTCTGAGAACAAGCAGGGGCAGGTGAGCAGCGCAGCACTGCTCCAGCTCTCACAGGTTCTCGGTGGTGTTGAAGAGTAGCAGGGAGCTGAGGGAGCTGATGTTCCTGGGAAGGCTGCCAAGGCCTTCTTCTGCTTCGTCCTCCTGGTGAATTTTGGTGCTCACACACACGGGGAAATACTTGAGCTTTTCCTGCAAGAAGACAGATAAAAGGTGGTAAGACACTAGAACCACAGCTGCTGAGGCAGCTCTCCCCAGCCACCATAACTCACACTGCTGGATGCACTGTACGGTCTGGGAACCCTACTGCTCCCTCTCTACTTCCCTTTGAGCTAGGAAGCACATGGACAACATTGCAACCCCACACTCATGAGAAATCTCGGCAGTTCAGACTGCTGGCAAGTGCTTTTGGTGCCGTGGATGGGTCATGTTGAACAGGGGTTACTGTGGCAAGGATCCACCAGAAGAAAACCACCACTCCGGCTCTGTAATCAGCGGCAGGGATCAAGCACCACAGCCTAAAAGGTTTTTGTTACAGTGTCTCCAATTACAACACATTTTCATGCAGGCGGAGTTCCCCACACACCACTATTACCTCCCCTCCATTGCCTTCACTTGATGTTTTAAGAGCTGTGATCCCACTGGTGGGGTATGCAGGGAAGGCAAAGGAGAGAGGTTAGGAAAGAACAGAGTGCCTGCACTAGTCAAGAGATCAGGCAGAAAGGAGTGTGCAGGGTGGAGCGTGTGCCAGATGGTTTTGCAAAGCCTGACGGATTTGCAGCAGTTTTCAACTCTAATGAACTGAAATCTCCTCTCTCGGTTCTAAAACTTCATGCGTAATATACAGAGCTCCCTTTCTAAAAGGACTTATTACATCTGAACTGGCTGACTTTTATAGAGCACAGGAGTTGCCATTCCTCATCAGACCAGTGTTTCAGCTGGCGTGACAGTGCCCACTGCCACGTGCTCTGGGGGATGAAGCTCAACGCCCACAGCACTCTGCTCTAGAAGGAGGAAAGGCATTAGTTCCTGAACAGAGACAGTTTGGGATGAACAAACCTCCGCCTCAGACTGCTCTGTAGACCCCTCCTCAGCCCCTTCACAACGCTTCACAGTTCTTTCTTCACAACTAGGGCATGTAGCAGCTACAAGGCAGTAAGTGTTCATACCAGGAGAAACCAGAGCATTTTGTCAGGTTAAATAACTGGCCACACCTGTGGTTTTCTTCTGCCACCAGAAAATGACCACTCCAAATACTGTCCGCAGCTTCCTACTGCCTCACTACTTCCAGCATCCCTACACCACCCCATTCTCTGAGTCCCTCTTCCCTCCTTGTATTTGTATGGGGGAAATGGAGACCACTGGTGGTTCAGTTTTAAGACCACATCTCAGTGGCACAAGCAGTTCCTGTTGATTGAAATTTCAGTCTTGAATCTGGTAGCCAGAAATCCAAGGAAATGGCTTAGTCACAGCTCAGTTAATCCACTAAGAGTTTATATGGTGCTCTGAGACTAAAAAATGCTATAAGAAAGGACCTGGAAGGTTTTGATTTAATTCCGGTTCCAACTTGTGAAAAATACACTGAAATTAACACCTTCTATTTTTTTATAGAAGCAAATAGGCAAAAAATATATAAATTGTTATTTAGAGATTGTAGAACCAGAGACTCAAAAATAAAAGTTCTTTTGATCATTAATATTCATTTCCCAATGTTTAATTTTTTCAGCATGAGGGAGTACTGACTTTTTTTGCTAGAACTGTTCAGACACACTTAGCTCTCAAGTCACATATATATTTTTTTAATTCTCTCTTCGTAGATTTCAGTTAGCACTGGAAGATTGTGCATCACTTTAAGGGTGTAGTGAGAAAGCAACCATTACCTACATTTACTTACAAGCCTCATCTAAGGCAGTTATAAAAGCACTAAGCATGAGTACTCTGGAATGTGAAATATAATCCTTTAAATTTAAATGCAAATGCCATCAAAGTGCTAGTCTTATTTGAGTACCTAGGTCTGTTCTGAAATTTGGAACAACTACACACTGTCAAAAATATCCTGCAACTGTGAATTCCAGAAGTTAAGGTGCCATTTAAAAATTAGTTTTCTTATAGGAACATTAAGTTCTTATGCTAAAGTTTGGCAACCTTGACATACAGAAGTCATGGGGGGGCGGTGCTTGAATGCTCAAACACCCCAGCCTGGGATCTGGCACCTGGCAGGATCATACCCCCAAGGACAGTGCATTTTCAGGTGGTTTTCTTCCTAAGAACCTACAGTTTAAATATATAAAGTCATTCTGGTTCTTCAGTTTAATTAAACACACACTATTACAAAGGGAATTGGTGTGATGCACCAGAAATCCCACTCCCCCCACACCAATGGAGTGCTGAGGCCAGCTGGGAAACCACTTCAAGATGAGCAAGCGACAAAAACCTGGTTTAGCCTCCACATGCCTATGGTGGGCTCTGGGAGAGGCAGAATTCACAAGGACATGCCAAGTTACTGACACTTTTGAAGCCTAGCAAGGTTGCTTCAGCAAGAGATGGTATCTTTTGCTTGGACTTCTTCCAAAGCCCAGGCAGACCATGTCTCCCACCCTGTTTTCCAGTCTCCTGAGTGGCATGTGCAGCACCCAGACACAGCTCCCACTACAAAGGCAGTGCCCAGTGCCTGGGAAGCCCCACAGGGCTGCAGCTAGCTCCCTGCTGAACCCTGCCTTGCTGCCACCACTGCAGTGTGCAAAGCAACTGGCTTTCCAGGCTTACCACAAGCACTGTGTTTCTTACTCATCAGTGCTTACCGTACAAACCTAAACAGCATCCTCTAAACAGCTGAGTTTTCACTTGCTTGGGGTGGAGGGGGCAAGAAGAAATTCCAAGGGGGAAGCATTTTAAAATAAACTGCAGAACCACACACATTTCCAACTCAGTTGCTTACATGCCAGAGCAAAAACCCTAAAGGCTGAGCACAGTTTGCCACCACTTCCCCTCAAACTGACATGAGCAGAGTTTGCTTTCCTGATGAGGTGCTGTGTGCACGTGTGCAAGTGGAGTTTAGCAAAGGCCATTGCGACTGCTCCCAGCAAAGAGGCTCTCATTAGAAGTGAAAACAGGCAGTGAACCTCTGCTGAAAGCCCTGAATAATTGAGGAGGGCATAAATGCAAACATTAGACTTCTCCCTGTCACATTTCATTACTGCAAGGCACGTCAGGCTCTGGCTCAGCTATGGCCGAGAAGGGCCTGTTCTCCTGGAATGTGGTTGGAGCTTGGCCACACTGAGCCCCACTCAGCACATCAGCCCCTCCATCCTTCACCAGCTGACAGCAGCATCCCCCCACCCCTCAGAGGAGCTGCAGGAGCTCATGTGTGTGATCTTGGCAAGAGTGACAACTGCTGCATGAGGCAGACTCAGCAAAGCCAGAGAAAGACCAACGGTCCCAAAGGAGGATCAAAAGATGGGTTGCAGGAGGGGAGCAAACATCCCTCAGGGCCTGACACAAAGTCCCTGTGACGATGGCAGCTTTAGTCACAAAGGGCAGAACACGGCAGTGGTAGAGAGACTGACTGGGACTGGCATGGCAGGCAAATGGCTGTGGGGAATGGCATGTGGAGCCTACTGGAGCCAGCAGGCCAGTTGAACAGGCACACCATTTGCTCTTTGTGGGACACTCCTTTTTAACAGCTGATGTTCTTCTCAATCCCTTCCCTGTGCAAGGGGCTGTACTTTGGCACCAGCCCTTCAGGTGGGGAACCCATCTCCCTGGCACTCCCTGCCTGCCTGTGCTCCCCCCACACTCCAGTAGAATGGGGCCACCAGCCAGACAGCAGCACTCACTGGCCTCCCTGCCAGACACCAGCAGGACCCATGTAGCTCTGCCTGTGCTACTGCCAGGACTGGAAGGAAGCAGGAACCCTGCTCAAGTTTGCCAGCTGTCCATTTGGCCAGCAATCCTGCTTCCTTGGCCTGGCTGAAATATTCATAAGTACTTAGCTGTGTGAGGTCTCAACTCCATTAACACTCAGGAAAATTTAGCATGATAAATTATTCAGTGGCAGTTTTACTTTTGGCCAAGTCACACAAGGATGAGGAAGGAAGTCTCCTTAGGGGTGGAAAGCAGGGAAGTTGTCAAGTTGATCCTTAACCTGCTAGGAACAGCACATCTGCTACTTCTGACACAGCACATACACAGCAACTTTTAAACTTTGAGCATGACAACTCTTCCTCCTCTCCTTCCAACCCAGGGACAATGCCTAAGTGCAATGATTTCCTGAGGCAGAAAAATGCTCTAATGAAAGACTCCTTTTCCTCCTGACACACTCGCAAGCCTTCTTACCTTTCCCCTCTCACCAGAACTTATATCAGAGCCTTCAGAAACTATTTCTGAAACAACTATGAGCCTGATCCCAGCTGCCTTGCTATGCACAGCCAAAGCCTTAAGATCAGGCAGCATGACCCACCAACACCACTGCAGGAAACAGAAGCATTTCAGGAAATGGAACTGCTCCAGAGACCTGGCAGTTGACAGCCACCCAGACAAGCTCTTGTACTGACATGGCCCTCTCCAAGCTTCCCAGCCTGACCTCACACCGTCCCCACTGACAGGTCAAATGAAAATATGTTCTACTCCCAGCTATGTCCCAAAGCCCTGGCCCACTCTGTCAAAGAAATTAACAGCTTCTTTGCTTGTCCTTCCCAAGGTCTGTTCTCCTTACCTGCACAGCTTTTTCATCCAGCATTCGGTGTTTGCTCTGAATCTTGTGTCTTGGCCATTTCTGTTTAGCTGGGTCTTCTGCACCAGCAAAAATTGAACTGTACTCCTGCAGCCGTTCAGGGGCTGGGTACTTGGCACTGGAAAATACCTATGGAGAAACAAGGAGGGACTGAAAAATCCCAACAGCTAGGCAATCCTACAATACAGAAACACATGGAATGGAATAAACATGCAATCTGTGCTGCCAGTGGGAGTGGACAGCCTTGGAGTCAACAGGCTCCTAAGGGCTATGTACACAGACCTAAACATACATGGGCTGCCACTTCTGGATCTGGAATTGCCAGAGCTTTTCTCTCTCTCTAAAAGTACTAGGAGATCACTGGCAAAAAGGCTTCCACTGGCAGGAAAGGAGTTGAAAAGACTATAAAATGGAGCAAGAATGGGAGAGAAGGATTTTCACCAGTTTCACATGGCTCAACGGGATTAAGATGCACTAAGGGGAGGCTCTCCAACAGCAGCTTTCAATCAAATAACCAAAGTGTCTACGAGCCTGAAGTGTGAGGGCATTAGGCTTAGCTCAGCACAGGCCTTCTCTCTTTCTCAGGAAGCAGCTGGGACAGAAACCTATAAAGGCTACATAAAGCCTGGAGCTGTGTGGCTCATGGGTCTAAAACTCATCAGTTGGCCAAGTCAGGAATGGGATTCTCATCACAATCCTGCTCAGCAGCAAGGCATGGAGAGGTGAGTGGGCAGCAGCTGTGCACCTTTTCTTCTCCAGAGCTTACATCAGGAGTAAAGAAAGAAGGAAGAATGGAGGCCATGCAGCCTTCACTGAAGTCGCTACCTTAATAGCCTTCTTGCTGCCCTTTATCTTCTCGATCTTCACCTGGGCGAGTGTGACTCTCTCCCCAATTGCCTGGAGCTGTGCCCGGCTGGCCTCCACCCGCTGAGAGATTCTAGGTGGCAAGAACATTTCTTAAGCTGAAGAATTATGAACAAGTGGGGTTTTTTTGGCAACAGCCAATGCCCAGCCCCTCAGAGAAGGATGTGAATCTCAGGGGACTAGGTTGTTTCACAGAGCAAAACAGTACTGGTTGAGACAGGCTTGTATCTATCCCTATTGAGAGCTTTAGGTACTCCAGCATGAAGTAGGATTAGTCCATGGCTCGCAGCATGATGTTCCTGTGGCTGTTTGAGGCACAGAAAGATGGAGAACTGGCAACAGAAACAGTGTTGATAACACAGGGATGTTTTGGTTATTGCTGAGCAGAGCTTAGACAGAGTCAAGGCCTTTTCTGCCTCTCACCCCACCACAAGGAGTTGGGAGGGGACACAGCCAGGACACCTGATCCCAACTGACACAAGGGATATTCCAGACCATATGGCATCATGCTCAGCATATAAACTAGGGAGAAAGTTGGCTGGGATCCACTGCTCGGGGACTGGACAGGCTTCATCTGGTTGGTGGTGAGCAATTGTTTTTATTTGCATCACTTGTTTTACTTGTGTTTTATTTATCTTTTCTGTTATTTTCCTTTACATTACATTATTATTATATTTCATTTCAATTATTTAACTGTTCTTATCTCAACCCATGAATTTTCTCACTTTTACCCTTCCGGTTCTCCTTGCCCCTACCCTGCAGGGAGTAGGGTGAGCAAGGGGCTGTGTGGTGCTTAGTTGCCAGCTGGGGATAAACCATGCCACTAGATCAGCATCAGAATGCTTTGGGACTGAGGTGAAAAGCACTCTGTGGCAGCAGGGGAGAGCATCAGTGGTTAAGTACCTCTGCATTCACATTGTGGACATACTCCTTTCCCACCTGGCAGCCAGGGACACAACTGAAATTGCCTCCATGCTGTGCACAGGGGCTGTTGTGCTGCTGGAACTGTCACACAGGTCCAACCAGAGGTTAGGAGGGATGCTGGGAGCAGGCATCAGCCACAGGTAACGATGGGGTCACCTTCGCAGGAGAGCCCTCCTTCCCCATGCATAACCAGCAGGTTCTCCCCAGCTTCAAGGTCAAAAGCTGAAAAGTCTTCTGAACCTTCACCCCTCCAGGGAAGCCAGGGAAGAATATTTTTATGGCTACATAACCCATTAGGAGAGAGAGCACTCCACTTCAGCAATGTTTTGTAGCAATGAGTTCCATCAGATCATTCTGTGCCTGTAAAAATCAATCTCAAGTACTGTCTTTAAGTTTCACCAGGAGTCTCTCTTTGCTTTTGAGGGAAGAGCTCTCATACTCTTTTTCTGCTCTGTCTGTATAACTCCCTTCAGTAACAAATTTGAGATCAGCAGTGATCCATGATTCCCAATTTCAAACTGTACCAAATCCATCTTTTCCTGTATTTTCACTTTGGGCAGCACAATTCCTATTACAGTATAGAAGTATAAAGCCCCCCCCAATGTAGGTCATGAAAAACAGCAAGTACAAGCAGCCTATTCTCCTTGTACCATTCTGAAAAAAAAAAAACCCACTTTCTCTAAAGAGCTTCAAGTATTTCTGTTTGTTTATAGCCATGCTCTCCTCTTCCTGGAGGCATGAAAAATCCTTCCTTATGCATATGGCATAATAGCACACAGCCTGTTTCTACCTTATTCTGTTTGGAGTGGGAGATGAGCAAAATTGAACCTCATGAGATTCTCCCTCTCAGAATTATTCTCCATTTCCCCATCCTTTTATTTTAAACACAGTCTAACAGCTTGTATTTTGTACCAACACTGAGTACAAATCTGTTCATGATTTCCTTCCCACACCCTCCTTCTGCCTCAGTGGAATAAGTCTTATACACTTACACACTTATACACTTGGTAAGTTCTCAGAGTAGTTTCTGTTGTTCCTTTCAGTGTGCATTTCCTGGCACCTGTCTGCAGCAAATTCCATGCGTCATAGGGCTGTCCCACTGCCTTGTTTTGTTCAAGTGTGAGATGCCTCTGAAGGACCTAAATCTTCCCTAACTGCTCTCGCCAGCAAATTTTCCCACCTCACAGTTCACCTCTTTTCTAGAAGTTTCATAATTGTACTGATTGACACTATTTCCAGTACTGCTCCTAGGGGCATCTGACTATTTTTATTTCCCTTCAAAGCTGAAAAAACCTAGCTATTTATTTCTGCTTTGCTGCTCTCCCTCAAATCAATGATGCAATTTTCTCTCTCACCTGTGAGTAGACCTCTCTCCTAGAAGAACTCCACAAAGCTTTCCTGAAGCTCCAGATAAAAGCAAGGTATCAATTGCCTTTCAGCCAGTACCCTGCTGACTTCCAGACACCATTTTCAGGATCTGACAAGGCACGTGTTTCTCTCCCAGAAGGAAGTGCTAAGCAAATAGTTATGCAAGCTCAGGCCTGGAAACCAGTAAATGTTCTCCTCCCTTTCACTCCATGAATGTGAGTGGGTCCAGTGAGGCAGTCTAACACTTCCCTCACTCCCTTTCCTGCCCCACATTATCCCCAGTGCTTCACCAGGTACCAACCTCTTTCTCTCCCTTTCCTCACTCAAAGAAAAAGAAAAAAAAAGAGGGAAGACATCCATCCCCACTGCCCACCAAATATAACCAGTAAAAGGAGACAGTACCAGGCAGACAGCCCGCTCCCAGCACAAGCTGGGGAAGTTGTCCAGTGCCAGCTCAGGTGTTTCAAACCATGATGGATCTTCTCTGAGGCACTGTACCTTCTCCTGTGATCTCCTGCTCTAGGATTTGACAGGCCAAATCCCACTGACCTTAGGAGATCTGCCAAAAACCTTCACCTGAGGTGGTACGGATGCAGGCCCACAACACAGAAGGAATACATATCAGTCTACAGAATTAATTTATTTGTTGCTGAACAAGATAACTTTGAAAAAAAAATTAAGCTCCCTCAATCCAACTAATCCCAATTCCATCACATGTACAGGCTCCTAGAAGTGCATGACTGTTATGCACGACCAGTTCAAGATACAGCTGTATGTGTTAGTTAGAAGATACAATATACCATATTCTTACTGGAAAAATACATGGAGAAAACCCCCTCATGTTTGATCAATTATTTCTACTGCTGTGGAAACTGAACTTACTCAAAGGACTCAACCAGTTTTTGTAAAGAAAGGAAACAGGAAGGAAAGGATGGAGGGATGTGGCCAAGGATTGCAGGGGGCAGTGCTGGAGGCAAGGTGGCATTCAGACCTTAATCTCCATTTAAGGGAGAACAAGGACAATCAGGACAAGAGAGATAAGTGTTAATAAAATGGCCCAATACTGCCTCTCAGAACCCATTGCTCAAGCAGCCAAACCACCATGAGCATGTGAACCTACCCCATGCCTATTTTCTTAGTCATTGCTGTGTTATTTTGCTCTCAGTGCTCTTTTCTGCCTGAGAAACGTCTTTGGTTAAACTCAATGTGACTTTGGAGTTGCAAACAGGAGTTGTAGCAGGAGGCTACAGCGACAGCTCCGCCCTTTCAGCAGGACGTGCTTCATTCGGGACAAGTGAAAGGGGGGTCCGTGGAAAAAGGAGAATACATCACCTACCTTCAAATGCCGGGCACTGAGCCAAATCAACTTTCCCCTTCCAGTGCTTTGCTTTGAGGAAGCAATACACGTGGCAGATTAAATCTATCTAGTGGATTATCTCTTAATCCATACCGATTTTTATTTTTTGATCTAAGCAGATACTAAAGCCAATCTTTCAGCTGCTTTGATTCAAGCTTTCACTTTCTCTTGTCCCTCTGAAATATTTTTGCCCTCAAGCCCTCTGCACTTCACCCCCAACTTGGATCTTGTTTCTCCTTTGTCCTAAAGCCCTCATCCTGCTGCCTTAAACTACTCTCCATTTTACAGGCAATTTTCTCCAACACCCACAGCAAGTTCCAGGAATACTTCCTCCCAATTCTTGGGAGCCTTTGAGGGCCTCTCTTGCTGGCCCCCTATCCTCTGCCCCATCTGCAACCACAGAGCAGATCACTTCCTCTGATTCCCTTATAACTCCTCTGATAAATCTCACATTCAGGTGGCCACTGAAAGACCGCTGCTGTGTCTATGTCTATTCATGGTGGGAAAATTACTGTTGCCTTACTCCCACAGGAAAAAGATTTGAGGCATTAGGAATCTGGCATCCAGGACACTGGATACTGCCTGACAGTACTGTCAGCACTGGCAATAATGCTATATTTGCATGCGAGTCTCCAAGCACTCCACAGTGCCAACCAAAAAAATTGTGATTTTTATAATCTACATTTGCTAGGGATCAGACAGCATCGGAAAAAAAGTTTAAAATCAGGGAAGGTTTAAAGACAGGCTGACAGACTCCCAGAAAAGTGGATGAGAAAGACAGAATTCAGCTGTAAGGAAGCATCACAGCAGCAGAGACTCTGCTCTCTATGTTGAACATCCATGTCACCTTAAAGTGACAGGGATGACAAAACTTCTGAAGTAGGAGAGAGGATAGGCAAGCTGCACACCAAGGTGAATGAGAAAGGTTAGGCAACAGAGGCTGGAGCAAACCTCTCTAGAATACCAAAGAACTTCAATTTCATGTCTGAAGTACAAAAGTAAGCGATCAACCAAGGAGAAAGAACATTACAGAACAGAATGAGAAATGAAGTTGCACAGGAGGATAAGGCAGACGAAGTATTAAATTACTTTATCCTTAAATGCGGACTGAACACATCACAGCAAATCAGGCTTCTGGTCACCTCCCAGCCCAAGCTCCAAGCCTGAGAGATAGCAGGGGGATGCTTGGCATTGCTGTTCTAAACTTCAGGGTACATACAGTAAATTTATTTTATAAAACCTTGGCTTCTTGCCTAAAAGTCAAGCTGCCTTTTTTTTTTGTGCTAAATGAAGTGTGCTTTTATTAAATTCCTCCCTTACTGCAGGAGGCATGAATAAGAAGGGATGGACTTTATGGTTCTTGTATTTTATTTTATTCCCAGACTCTCCAAGCAGCTGGTGCAGGAGCAGGATAACAAGGGAACAAAACAGTGTCAAAAATGAACACTGTGAGAAGCCCACTCCACTCCCACACAGTGCTTCTGCCCCTGCAGCTGGCAACATCTCAGAATTAAGATGGGGAGAGCAAAGGAAAGCCTGCTAAGACATTTATGGTTTACAGTGATCCAGGGAAGCATTCAAAACCAGCTCACAAAGCCAATTCACCTCAAAAGTTTGAAAGGCAAAAAGGAAAAATACATACTCTTAAGAAGAGCCAAACACGTTCAACCACTCATAGAAAGATCAACTTGTTTGCTTTCTGCTCTTCTCTCTCCATATTTAAGCAGTTTTTAAAGTCTTACTTCTTGTCTGAGTAAGTGTAATCAGAAACTCTCATCATACACCATCTCTGACAGAAAGAAATCCCAAGTGAGGCCATGTAATCAACGTTCCTTCCTCCATTAAGGGTTTGGGTATTATACTAATTAATGTTTATCTCACTTTGATTGCTCCTTGAGCCTGATTTGCAGGTGTTTCAGTATTTGCATATTGCCGTGCTCCTGTGATGCCGAATGGCTTTGCAGATTGGAGAGTGATCCAGGTTGCCAGGTTATCCTCAGCAGGCTCTGGCATGTATCACTTTTCCACAGGTCATGTTATGACACAAAAAACCATTTCATTTTGATTTTTAATCTCTCATTTCACAAAGCACTCCCGCTACTGTGAATTAAGTTTATGTAAAACGGGAAACTTAGAATGTTGACCTATCATCACAGCACCTTCCTCCCCCTTCCTCTGCAGCTTGTTCTCCTCTCCAGAAAAGCAGCTTCTCTTTCTCTCTTAGCACAAAAAGGTCACAAACAAGTTCCTCTTTAACCTTCCAAGCTCTTTACTTGCCTCCCACCACCAACTGATCTAAAAGCAGATGTGCTTTTGGTTCTTTTAGAAGAAACATATACTAAGCAGTAAGTCTGTGTTTGCAAATAAATTACACCACTAGATCTTTAATACAGATTTTTAATTTAGATCTTATACAGGCTACTTTTGGTCAAACTAATTCTCCATTGACAGAGTTATTATACATATACAACACAGGTTCTACCATCACAGTGACAACTTTTGGGAAAGATGACTTTAAAAACTCCATTACTTCTAAAAGAAGAAATGGAAAACGTGGTTCTTTACCAGTACTGCTGGAGTTTCACAGTTGACCTTTTGAGTTCCTCCATTGCCAGTGGAATTGCTTCCCAAAGCAGCAGCCACAGGAGGAGTCTTGAGATACTAGGTAGCTGATGATAGTCAGTATAGAATGACAGAATCATAGAATAGTTTGGGTTGGAAGGGACCCTTAAAGGCCATCTAGTCCAATCCCCTGCAGTGAGCAGGGACATCTTCAGATGATCCAAGTTGGCCAGAGCCTTGGCCAACCTGCCCTTGAATACTCAGAGCAACCTGTTCTGGTGTTTTACCAGCCTCATCACAGAACATGTCTTCATTATATTTAGTCTGAATCTACCCTCTTAATTTAAAACCAGTACTCCTTGTCCTATCACAACAGGCCCTGCTAAGAAGTTTGTCCTCATCTTTCTTATAAGCCTCTTTTAGGTACTGAAAGGCTGCAATGAAGTCTCCTTGGAGTCTTCTTCAGGCTAAACAACCCCAACTCTCTCAGCCCTTCCTCATAGGAGAGGTCTTGTAGTAACCGATACTAGTACTGTAACTAGTAAAAATTACTAGTAAAGTATAGTAACTGGATTGTTATCTTCAGAGTCTCCACTCATCCTTGCAAATATCCCGTAAGTATTTACCCACTGAAGATCAATCCTTTGTAGTAATAGCCTTAAATGTTTTCAGTTTTGTTTTTCTTCTTTTTTTAAATCACTTGTGAAAGGAAGGCTAATCCTGTTTGGACAGAATTTTACAAGACTGTCAAAAGTAAATTTTGTTTCCATGTTGCTTGAAGTAATAGATCTTATTTGGCAGATAGCTTGAGAAGGTGTTTTGGCACCTTGTAACCTTAAATTAATCAACTGTGTGTACACAAACACTGGGTTTCTCTTTCTCACATCAAAGCTCCATTCTCAGACTAGCCAAAGATCTTCCTGCCTGTCCCCATTGAAAAGAAAACGTGTATCACTACAGAGTCACAGGAAACACAAGCAGTGGAGAAACATCCAGGTGACCCTGTGGTGAACTGTATCAGGCTGCACGGAGAGCTAACACCTTTAAAAAGATCTGAGATTCCTCTGGATCATTGAGGGTACTGTGTCTGATTCTACATAGACAATATTTCTGTTACACAGCTCACTCCTAATCGACATTACACTCCAGTTTCCTACCAGCAATAGACACAGGAGACACATCAGCCTGGACTGAAATGTCTGATCTGTGCCCTCTCCCAGGTGGGACTGCAAGAGAAATTCATAAGCCACCAGCCAGAAATGCTGTTTCTTCTGAGCTTTGCCTGAAGGACAGGAACAGCAGGAAACGAGCACTGACAAGCGGCCGCCCCAGTCCTTGTAGCCTGTGCCTCACTTGACCAAAGATACACCCCCATGATCATGTGGGAGGAGTGACATTTGCAGAGCCTTCCTCTCCCCCAGCCAGGCAGCTAGGAAGTTTCTCTTTATTCCTAGCTTTCCCCCATACCTTCCAAATGCTTTAAAATCAGTTTTCTTGACTGGCAACTCAGTTACACAAGTGTAGCAAAAAACAATTAAGTGATCATCCCTAGAGGTCCTGCCCTGATGTAAGGCTGAACATATCAGGAAAGCTGAGCTCTCACTCCTTCATTGGGATGGAGGTTTTTATACCATGACAGCACACAGCACAAACACTGCTCTTAGTCTGTTGATCTCACCAAAACAAGCCATTGTCATCAAGAATAAGAATACCGAGCAAAACATGCCTGCCTCCAGAGCAGAAAATTATTCTGACTCCTATCTGGTGATAGGAGTTCACACTCTCATCGTTCTCCAAGAAAAGCACTGTTTTTCTTTGCATTTAATCAAATATCCTTAGAACTTCATAGCTTTTCACCCAAAAATCTCAATTTCCAAGTGTTAATTAAGTCTCGGTTGCTTGTGAAACCAAAAGTGGAATCATTTGTCCCCTGGAACAAAGAAAACCTAGGGAAATTCACAGTACAGTCTCAGCAGATCATATTTTCAGTCCATAATTCACTAACTTGAACAATTTTGCATTAATTCACAGGAATTAGCACATACCTTTCAGTAGTTTCCTAATTTTCCATTTTGCTGAGTTTAAGGCCACCTGTGCAAGTTCATCTGCCTCTTTCAGTGCCTCCCCATTGCCAAATCCATCCCACTGCTGTTCTGCAGAATAAACTACAGCCAGCAAGGACTGACACAAAACACTGACCATTCTCTCACCACCACCACTTCTTTCTTGGGATCCAAAATGTAGCCTTTACCCACACTTAGAACACGTTTATAAGTGAAGGTTTTTGCATTGACATTAAATTTTCTCAATTTCCCAGTAGCTGATGGCAATCACAAGAACTTTTTACTTGCAGATCACAAGTTGAACCTTTCAGTCTCCTTTTTAATATCACATATCTAAAAGCTATCATTTACAAGCTAGTGCTTACTCTATAAAAACTGCTGTCCTGCACAACTGGACTTGAATATTCAGAAGGAAAGCCTAACCAAGAAAAAGGACTTGCTACCATAAAATGTCTGCTTCAAAGACAAATACACTTCATCTCTTCTCAAAACTCTTACTTCCTTTCTGACTTTCATTACATAATAATGATCTGCCTCTGTGGTCTTTCCTCACTGTGCTGACCTGCTGAAGTTGTAATCAGATACTTGGTAAAAGACCAAACCAGCCTTTGAAGCATGACTTGGAGAATCCAGGTCATTTTGTTTTGCACTCAGTACTATGTTTCCGGTTATCATGTTTGTTGCAGTGATCCCTGTACTTTTCAACAGCTTACATCTCAGTGAAATTTCTTCTATTTCCTTGCACTCACTGCTTCTGCCCAGCAATGATCCTCTTCAGGATCCCCTGAGGAGTAGCGTGGATTCCCAAGATTCACCCAAAATTTTGCTACAATTAAAACAAGTTTAACCACTTAAGATACACTTTCTCAGAAACACTTACCAGCCCTTTGCCAGTTACAAACCCTCCTTGCTAACAGCTTTTCCCTTTCTCACCCTTGCTTTCAAAGTGAACTTCTCTTAAGAGATCCTCCTCTTTCAAAACAGGCCTCCTTCTCTTAAAGGAAAGATTTCTTCACATATTTTTTGCAAATGAAGCTTTTTATTTCACAGTACTTACTCTTCAGAAACAGAGGTTGTTTAGTGTTACTTCTTCATTTTCCTACAATCAATTGCAGTCGCTCAAATCTCAAAAGGCACCTTCTATAATATGCCCATCCACAAGCTAATTTGAGTGTGCTTCTTCAACAAATTAGAACAACTCTTTATGATACCTTATCCATCTAACACCTTTCCTGAGTGATTACAGCACTTTCTTACTTTCATGAGGGATTTCTAGTTACTTTTCCTCTGAAAACTTCAGGTCACGGGCAGAGATGTTCCTAACAGCATCAAAAAGCAGATACCTCTCTGCTTGCACTGACAGCTGCTCTGTCATTTCAATGAAACGGTCTGAGGCACGTCAGTGATCAGACACCTTTAGAACTGGTCTAGACACGATTTCATTTTTCCCATTGTCATTTTAGAAATTATCTTTCCCATGCACTAACTCACAAATAGTCTTTAAGAATGGAAAGACTATCATTACAGTAACACCAGAACAAATTCATACAGTGTACCTTCTAAATTTCCTTCCCCGCCCCAAAACTGCCAGAACTTTAATAGCTTAACCACCCTCCCTGTGACACGCACAGGAAATGTTCTCATGACCAATGCTTTCACAGCAGCTAAACCCCTCATCCCAGCTAAAAGTAAGCATGAAGTGTAATGAAGGGCATGATTTTGGCTGTGTGGTTGGTTGTTCCCCATCCCCTAAACTGCCTGTGTGCTAGAAAAAAGAAAGAAAACCCTGCCAGGTGCTCAGTTGTCAGCTACTCACCCTCCCTTCCTCAAAAGGAAAAAAAAATCATACGGAGTCTGAATTCGTTCTGGAATTAACAAAATCCAGGATGTCACTTCCAAAAGTATTGTTGAAGCAAAACCAAACTACCCAGTTACTGGGACAAATTAACAGAGAGAATTGCACTGTGGAGACCATGAACTTCCTTGCTTCTTGGTACTGAGCTATTGGAATGTTATATATGTGTGTATATATATATATAGGAATGTTATATATATGTCATAAATAATCAGAAAGGCTATTACTACGGCACTACCACAGAGCAGAAGTGAAACAGCTTTACCTCCTCTTCTAAAAGGAATCCCTTGTGATGCTTCTCAGGCCCACCAAGCATGTTTTCAGATTCAGCTTTGCTGGTTGATCTAAAACAAGAGTCCTAGAAGTATATTAAAATGCAAATACCTGGTTTTATAGTGCACATTAATCCAGAATAAGGATCATATTCTTAGATAAATTAAGAAATGAATCCAATTCACCATGCTGTGCCAGGGAGAGGTGGGGAAAAAATTATTAATGGCACAGCATGGTGAATTCCTTCAATAAAATGTATGTCTGGAGGATTTAGAGAAGGGGATGAAAGTTTCTGGAGCCTGGGATAAAAAATTTGGATGGTAGAGTGTGTTAAAGAGAAACCCCAGGTGGGTAATTCAGGTTCTGGAGGATTTAGATGGAAGAAAACCAGAAACTCCTTAATTAGCATCTACAAATGGGTCTACTGTCTCCAAAAGCACTGCTCTGTCTCAACTGTCAGTTGCATTTATACCTAAACCCTTTTAACCTTCCCCATTTGCAAAACCCAGTGACAGCACCACAGCAAGTCAGAAAGAAGCACCATGGAAAGGGAATTTAATCCGCCAGCCAAGTGTGAAGAACAGACCTTTGGCACTGGTGTTCCTCCCCCAGATCTCCCCTCGGTGTGCAGACTTCCCACTTCCATAGGAGCGAGCCTGTAATACACATTTCAAGCCACTCAGTGTTATTTTCTAGACAGTTTTCTACATGCTGGATCCCTAATGGAAGTCATGCCTGTAAAACAAAATGATTTGTTTGAATCTCTCCCTCCAGGGCCGACTGAGTACACAAAAGTCATCCATAGGAACAGAAAATTACTCCAACACGTGTGAGTCTCCAGTGTCTGAAGCTGGATGAGAAGGTAGAGCTATCACTTTGTGTAATAAAAGAATAACATGGCAGTTATGCCACGAATCGCGGGAGAATCCAACAGTATTGCTGAAACTGTGGGCTAAGAAATAAGGGAACACTTCTGCTGTGAGGCACACACTGATTTGTTGTTATGATCTGCTTCTCCTTGCCTATTTCCAGAGAGCCACAGCCACTTGCGCTCAGGGACTGAGGGGTAAAGGAGCAACTCTCTGGATGGGGAAGTTCATAAGATCTTTGCCAAAACCCTTTTAATGAACAGAGACTTATCACTGGACAAAATTAGCTCACAAGAACCTGAAGGCTGCTACTCAATATTGAATTTTCTCCAACAAGGAACAGAATACAAACAAGAGACTTCCCTGTCAGGGTTAAAAAAAGCACAGACTACAATAAATCAACAATTCATATGTACTGAAATTACCTTAGTTTCTCCTTACTGTTTGCCTTTCCTATTGCACATGCCATCTGTTTTGATCAAACTGTCTCATATTTCCACAAGGTATTCCACTACCACTGTAAGAGTAGAAAGAACCTTCTCAAGAGCTCCTTAAAGTCTGAAATTGTTGTGTGCCTCCTTTTGCTTAGCAGCTTTGAGACCAATTCCAGAAGTAGGAGAACACCTCTCCTGCAATTTTGCACAGATCAGATCAGCTCAGGTCCCAGAAGATCTTAAGCTTAAGGATTTTAGCAGCATCCAGAAGGAGTTGCAACCCAGTCTCTTGCAGAACAGTCACTCTCCCTTTGCCTCTTCTGGAGGGTGTAGGATGCCTGTTAGTGCCAGCTGCCCCCAACCTTCCAAGCATGCTGATCACACCCTCATGTCACCTCCTAAAGTCTTCTTCCTACAGTCTGGGAACCTCTCTGAAGCTTGTGTTGGTTGGAAAGACAGGGGTCTGTTAAGGAAGGCAGGAGCCTCCCTTGGAATGGAAAATGTAACCCCCTTCCGTTCGAATTATTATAATTTTGAAATTAAGGGGCTTTCAGGAAATTATATGAGAAATAGGAATAACAGTTCTTTACCAGTGTGTATAACAAGGCAATAATACAGAAACACTGGCTTAACCTGACAGAGTCAGGATACGACCTGGCACCCTGCCAGGCCAGGTGGTGGTACCAGTCCGATTAAGTGATGGCTGCACTCCTCTTTGAAGCGGTTCTGGTAGAAGGGTCTGGTCTTCCTCTGAAGGTCCAGTGGTGGTTATGTAGCTCTTGCTCTCTGGGAATCCAGTAGGTAAGGGCTGGCTGTGGTGTTCCAAACCTCAGATTACATCCAGGTAGGAATGCCTGGTTCATCCCCCTGGGCGGAGCATCTCACAATGGGATGATGTAATTTTATGAGGCCCATTAACAGAAGACATCTCCCAGAGGGAGTTATCAGGGACGAGTCATGGAAGAGATAAAGAACCCTGCCCCACCTGGTTTTAACAGACAGTGATAGAATACATAGGTTACATCTTACATTGTAACCTAGGACAAAGCTACATCTTTACAAGCTGTCAAAGTTAGCTTCCAGAGGATTATGGCAGCCATGACAAATGAATGGTGCCTTCCAAAGTGCGTGCTACACTTAAAAGGAAAATAAATCCACATTACTTGGACATACATCTACAAGAATAACAACTATCTGCAGGCAAAATGTCTTCCCTGTACTCCATTTCCTCACGTCTGCAGGACACTCCATTCACTCTTTACCTCACTGCTTCTGCTTAATCATCCTGGCAGCAAATGACTGCTCCCACAGCCTCTCAAGAGAAATATCTGAAACTAAACTAGACCTAGCATCCACTTTCAGATGACCCCTGGGACAACTTCAAAGTGCCATGAGGCACTTTGTTGTTAAACAAGAGTCATAACACTCTCAAATTAACTGGAGAAAAATTGGTTCCCTGTGCTACAGTGCGTCTCTTGGTGTAAACTCACCTGCATGGTGAACCATCACAGTGGACAGCTCTCCTCCTAGAAATATCCAACCCTTGCAGCCAGCAGAGAAACCAACACCATGCAGTGTCCAAGCTCCAAGCTGCATTCCAGAGCCCCACCGCACAACAAACAGCACAGTACAGCTTGCAGCAAGACCCTTCTTGGCAAGTTTCCATTCCACAGACCTCCTAAATTAAATACATTTACACTGATGTATTCAGTCCCCCACTTCCATTATCGATCATCATGACTAATCACAGTAACAAGTTTAAAACAAGGAGGGCTTTAAAACACCCAAATGCACCTCCTGATTAAGATTTTGTTGGTATTTTCAATTTCAGAACGACTCACATCTCAGCTCTGCTTCTGTCCTAAACATCCCTTAAGGCTCTGCTGCCCAGCCAGCTACTCCTTACCTTCCTTATCACAGCCTTACCAGATTTCTTTGCCACCCCTAACAGCATTTCCACAGTGCTTTTGTTTTCCAGCTATGGTTCTCAGAAGTGCGGCTCTCTTTTAACTTTTGCTTAATATTAAAGACTTTTTCAAATATGTAATATGAAATTAGTTTGAATCCAACTGGGGAGGAAACAGGATACACTGGTTTAGCAAAATATTATTCCAGACAAGCAATAGACACTGAATATAGATTTTCAAAAATAACAACCAGAAATTCTTCTATAAAAAAAAAAAGTACAAGGATGAGAAATTTTGTACACTGGACAATTTGGGGTTGGATCCCAAGCAAAGGAAACCAGGACCTTGATAACAACATTCCAATCCCAAGTACTTGATTTCTTTCTACTGCTGTAACACTCCATGAGATAACTTGCAAAAACAATTTTCCACACATCTATTACTCAAAAGTGAACACTTCGAATAACAAACTGACAATATTAGAGATTATTAACATTTCCTGCCAACACAAACTCCTCAGAAACTGAGAAATCCCAAAGGACAAGCCTACCTAACTAGGGGGTCATATCAGGAAACCTGAACCCATCACCTATTTCAAGTACTTATCACAACAACATTCTTGTAAAATATTCCAAAGCACATGATTCCAACACAAGCTCCCACACAGAAAATACCGGTAATGAGAAAACAAATAGATGAAAATACTGTTAACTGAGTGCTTAAACTGGCCATCCCACCTCCTGTGACCTGTATCAAAAACCCTCCTTAAAAGTCCAGGAGTTAAATTCAAATAGGTATTATGTCAGATTGCCTGTTAAGTAATGGTATGTATTAGTATCTCAGTAACTACAGACAGTGAATCTGATCTTTACTGCAGCTTCCACAACAGATTAATTACTTGGATTCAGTTAACACACACAAGCTTAAAACTTCCATTACTTCAAAGCATAAACTTGAGAAGCCTCTTGTTCTCCTCACAGCACTGGTATCAGCACCAAGAGGAGAGGACTTCCTCAGAGGAAGGCACTGCTGGACAGCACTAACCTAAGACATCAACCTGTATTGCCCAGTGGCCAAGAGCTTTGATGTTCTCCACGTGAAAGAAGTCAGGTGGGTCTCTGCTCGTGAGGGTTAGGAATATGATGGAGAGGGATGCTGAGCTGATATATCCTGCTTTAAGTGATTCCTGATTGCAGTCCAGGCCTCCTCTCCAAGGCTGGGCCAAGTGGGGATACTCTGGGTCTCCGGCATAGTTTACCTGTGGTTTTACACCTGCACATCCCTTGATTGCCTATGAACTAATGAACTCTCCAGTGTCTCATTCACCAAGTATCTTGCCACAGTTAATAGCAAGTAAGCTTCTTAGAGAATGACTGGAAAGAAGAGAGGCTGGCAGAGACTTGCCACATGGGTTATTTCCCAAACTGCCCAAAAAGGAGAGAAGAGGAGGAGAGCTCCTTGTATTTTCTTATAATTCCCTAAATGGAAAGGTATCTTTCTTGTGTCATCTTGACACGTTCATTTTAAGAATGCATACTCAAGTGTCATGTCAGCAACAATTCTGAGCAGAAACTTTGATTAGTTAAAATGGAAACAAATTCCATGGTTGTGGAAATATTCCTTTTTTCATAGAGAGTAAGAGACATTTTCACTCTACCTTCAACAAAGTACAGATTGGCTTGCCACTCTCAAAAGCACTGTATCAATCCAACTGTTCCCACAAAACAACCTCAGAACATTTGCATCTTTGTAGTACTGAAGTAAAGAGTTTGACACACTCAGCCAAGTCTTCCACAGTGAACAAGTTTCCTCTCCATCAACACTGCAAGCTGCTATTTTGTAGATCAGAACAGTCAGCTTCCCCAGATAAGGCAGCTCCTTCCTGGAAATGGAAGACAGAGCTGCCTTATCTCAGGACAGGGAAGATAAAAGGTCACTCTTCACTAAGTGGCAAAGTTCTCACCTTGAAAGCTTTGCCCCTTGATTGACATGGAACAACCAAGGTCACGGAACTTCTAATCAGATGCCTGCATAATTATTAAATCACTATTAATTATATCAGAGAGCCAAGACCTCAGTGGAAAGGCAAAGCAAACAAAGAAGCCAATGAAGCCTCCTCTGTTGTTGGAGAAAATTGGTAATTAAAAGTCATGAGTGCACCAAAGAGTGAGGGAACAGCATCACAGTCACTGTTCAGTACTCAGGAGTGACTTGCATACAAAGCAGCAAGCTTGTCTCCCTAGGGAAATTACAGGGTACTGTGTTAGCAGTGAGGAGAGGAAAAACAGGGAAAAATAGAGACAGAGAAAGAGCAGCTCCTGTATTATCAAGAGATCTATTTACCCCACGGAGAGAGAGAGCACTGGCAACCAGGCCCAAGTTTGAGAGGTGCTTTCCACATGTTTATGGCAGCTCTAGAAAGCCTTCTCCCAGCCTTAGATCATGAAGTGTTCCCCTACTTTGAAGAGCACAAATGAAGGAGACCTTGTCTTCAACCTAATCCAGCCCACACACAGCCCTTGCCCAAACAAAGACTATTCCAGTGGAAAGCCTTTATTTCCCTCAATAACCTGAGCTCAGCCCTGGTGACTGCTCTTTACCCAAAGGCTACCCTTCAAAGTAGCACTATCAGAAACCAAAAAACTTCAATCTACCCTTAAAAAAACCCTCCAAAACTCAAAAAAAGACAGAATGTCAAGACCCTGCTCACACCATAATAAATTAAACTGGATAGTCATGGCACCTCCTGAAACCAAAGCATGTGCTTTTACTAATTAGGCTATGAGAAGATAAATGCTATCTGTTTCCTTCCCATTGATACTACACACCGTCTCAGAGCACTGAGATGTCAAAGATTGCACTGGATGGAAAAAGGCACCATGTTATCTACCATCATTTGCAAGCAAACACAAGAATCTCTCTGATCTGCCATATAGGCAGTCTTATAGATCCAATCCTAAACATGATCATATGCAAGAGGTGCCAAGTCTGGGCCAAAACCTTGAAGAGATGGGCTTAGATGGATTATGATACTTTGGCAAGAAACCCAGTCTCATGCACTCAGCCCTTCTAACACACCAAAAGGGAAGTGCAAAACACCAGAAGCCCAAAGAGAACAGTTTCTATGTTGCAGAGATCAGAACAAAGAGACATTTTCTACTTCATTGCTTCAAGTACAATGACTCAAAAAGACATATCTTCAAGATACTCTAAATAACAAAGCCTCCCCTTTAATAAATCAGCAAGAAGGAATTAAGGATAAGTGCAGCAGAAGCAGTAATGCAATTTGTGGAAGTCTGCCACCGAATAAAAAATTAATAACCAACAATCTCTGGCTAACTGCAGCCATTTCATTATGCTTAACTTTGACAGACTCAAATCTAATAAACTCATATTGAAGTGCATCTGGTCCTTTTTCATCCCTTTTCTGAACTTCCATTGCTTACCAACACAATGCCCTTTCACTGCTGCAACATAATCACAGCTTTCTGTTTTGTAATGCTGAATGCTGAGCACCCAACCCCTCAGGAGAGCACTTTACCTGTTGAAGATATCACCCGATACCTTTTGCAGATACTGAAGTGCATCTGCCACCTGCTGCACAGCCTCCTCCCTGCGTAGGTCCGGCTGGATCAGGGGCACTGAATATGCCTGCCCTTCCAAAAAGTGCTTCTGGGCTACTGTGGCCATTGTACCTAAAGGAAAGAACAAACAGGTCATTACAGTAAACACACTGCCATTTAATCACAGCAGTTATTCAGGGACTTCTACTTTCTGCTCCACTAATTATTTTAGGAAAGCATTTGCAACAGAATTGGTGAGCTGAGAAGAAAGGCACAAGTAGTAAGGTTGACATATTGGATTTTTAATAAATTCAAGGCAGCTACAGTGAGGTGGAAATCTCTTTCTTATCTGAATGTTCTTGGAAACCATCATTTTATTTTAGCATGCTACTTAACAAATCTCTGCTCAGTACTCTGCTGAAAACAAAGACCAGAGTTAGAAGCAAAATCAGTTCAGAGTGGCAACGAGACTAGTCAGAAATCACCTTGTCCCTTCCTCCCTTTCCTCATATTCCATGTGTGCAGATATATTTCAGGTCATCCAACCCTATTAGCAAAAGGCAGTACTTCATCTTACACTTCTGCTCCAAGAAACACACCATCAGTCCCTTCCAAGAACAGAAGCCATGAAATTACAAGGCATGCATGTGCACATGCCCCCTTGCCCCAAGTAGGTTAATAAGAGTTCTTCCATTCTGAGACTCCCAGGAGCTGTTTGTTGCTTCTGGTGAGTGGATTTTTCCTTAGTAACTATCTTGAAAGAAGCCTCCTTATTTTAGAATCCTTTCACATCTCAAGCCTAACCAGTCACTGAAATGTTTCAGTTGTGTGCAACACACACACGAGAGCAGTATGCACACTTTTGGATGCAGCTGGGCCAGTACCACTGCTCTATAGCTCAGCCAGGAGAAGATCACCCATCACTCATGTTTCCATCCTGAGCCTTCCTCACCTCTCCCTCAGCAATTCCCAAAAAGTCTGCCTCGCATGTCTTTACCTACAAAAATAACAAAGAAGTTCCTGGGACATGGAAGAGCATAAAGAGAAAAAAATCAATTTCTCTGAGCACATTAGAAATTGCAAACTCACAAATACATTACTGTTAGGACATTCTGAAAAACGAACACAGTATCCATAAAGTTTTCTAACCCAAACTCTACTGCTAGGTCTACACAACTCACTTCAAACTTGTTTTCTCTGTGACTCTTCTCATTCAGGCTGTAAAAACCACACAGTTTACAGATGCTTATGACAGCGTTTCATCACACAGAGCTCTGTACCTCTGTATAAGAAAATATTCAGTAAGTTGAGGAGAAGCAAAACAAAGGAGGATCAAAAAATGAGGTATCAGAAACAGACAGGGATATCTCAGGATGCACCACATTCCCTCTGCGGTACTTGGAAGTCTGTAAGAGCTAGTCCAGAGAGCACTGCTATGTGCAACCTGCATTCCTGGCTCTATGGCAGCGCAGGCTGAGAATAACATAGAAACACAGCCCACACTGGAGAAATTCACAAGACAGGAGCCTGAAGAGATAGTCATAACATAAACAGTTTAATATGTGAAAATTAGAGGGGTCTTCACATATTCTTTCAATTCCCTATCTTGCTTCACAAAATGAAGAGATAACAGATTAGACTTGCCTGCAGCCATTTCTGTACATTTAAGAAACACCATCCACCCTCTCCAAATTTGTCCTTTAAGATGATACCACAGTAGGGTAGGAAAAGCTTTCTGTAAATGGCTGTTATTTAAGGGTATTCTTTTAGGATGTGGGGTTTACTGGGTTGCTTTGGGTTTTTTTTTTGGTGGGAGTGTTTAGTAATGCATCATATGAGATGTAAGGACATGTAGAAGCCTTTCCACAGTTAACAAATTTGCAAGATCAAGCCCAGCCATTAGAGAGCTGGCTCTGCTGCCTGTCTAGGAAGCCTAGACCTATTCTGTTTCATTTCATGCATCACTGGCAGCCAGACTCTGTATCTGCACTCTTTAGTGGCAATGTTTGCACACTGATTAGTCTTCTTGACTGGGCCTACTCAGCAGACAGGAAATTATTATTTAGAACTGTAAAACACACAAGTTAATCTGAGAGGAGTACAGCTAATTTTGAGACAGCAGTTTTTGATCTCCTGACCACAATCAAGCTTCAATCCTTTTCCTTTCAAATCTACTATTTGACTGTCACCACAGAATAAAGTGACCAGATAACACAGCAAGGACGTGGTTATGAGTTACTCAGACCCCAGCAGCAAAAGGAGTTTATGATCCTCCCTGCCACTGGCCACAACTCTGCTGTTGCATCAGTGCTGCTGATGTTTGAGATGCCTATTTTTAACTCAAATCAGTTCAATGACCCAATTTACTGCAGCCAGATAAACAGCTGTAATTGTCCAGTCACGAAGCATAGTAGGAAGCAGGGGCAAGAAGGAAACTTCTGAAACTTGCTTCATTATCAAAACCATTCCTGTGTAAAAGTAATCCTGAGAAAGCCAAGCTGTTCACGTCTTGAGACCAGACGAGATTATACAGCCCCAATATGATCTCTCAGACTCTCACCAATCCTAATTCTCCTAGTGACCTTTCTAAAACCAAGCTCAGTTCAGCTGCTGACTGACACATGCTCCCATTCAGGAGCAGCGCTCCTCTAGCTTCTCCCAAACCATTTCTTTCTCTGCAGTCAGAAGCTACAGGCTGTCCTTCAGGTCCCACTGCTCCCCTGCAAAGAGAGGAACACCCAGGACTGGGCAAAGCAGGAAAATCCCTGGGTGCTCCTGCTCACCCTGTCACAGTTTGTCTGCTGGTAAACTTCACCCTCACAGGTTCTCAATGAAGACTCTCAAACAAGCTTCAGATTCTCACCTTTCCTAAAAAACCACAGTGGAGAAATATGGCAGACTCTGGAAACTGCTGCCAGAGACAGATACAAGAGATAATTCTTTCTGTGCAAGAGAACAAGTTCGAGATCTACAGCAAGGAGGAGGGAAAACAGCAACAACTAAATGACTAGACTTGGGCAAAATCCTATGCTACAGCTGCTATTTGTTACCTCTTAGGACCAAACTCATTGGAGAAACAAGCCAGTTTCACAAACAATTTGAGTAAGGGCCTCACCACATGCTTAGAATAAAAGGAGAACTGCTTCACATAACAGAGAGGGACCGCAGGAATAAGGAATATTTTAACAGGGAAAATTCAAAATATTCCCAGCAGAAGTCAGGAAGGAAAGCAAAGATGGAATGTCACTTAGTAAGACTGACTCTTCCTTTATCTCAAACTCCAGTGCATTGAGAAGAAAGCAGCACATTTTCTTGCCATGCTCCACTATCAGAATTAGTACATAAAAAAATAAAAAAGTGAGTGCTGCATGTGAAAATGTCAACTCTTCTACCCTATCCAATGGGTGCCAAGCCTTCATGTCACATAAACAGCAAAGGTGCAAATAAACTGCTTATATCTTACACATAGAAGGGACTTTAGCAAAGCAACAAACTGGTTCCAGCATCACTCCAGAATCTTACAAAGGGAGCTGGTGTGTTTCAGCAGGAAGTACAGCATGCTGGAATTATGACAGCTGATATGAAGTACTCTGATGCTACATTGAGAAATGGACACACATGCCCAAAGCAAATATGAGTCACAAAAACAGATGTCAGATCACCCAAGAGATGTAATCATTAGTGGTGTGACCACCAATGGGTCACACAAAGCAGAAGAAATAGCAACACAGAGCTTTTATTTTTTTGGGATCAAAGAGGGTCTGGAAAAGAGCTGCAGCATCTGGGGGCTCAAGCCATTCTTTATTAATTTATTTTTTCTATGCCAACTTTCATGATCAAGACAAATATGCTCTGGTGTTATATAATAACCTCATTTACCTTATTAAAGTGAAAACAAAGAGAAAAAGGTTGTTTTCTCACTGCACCACCTGCTTCCAAGTGCTATGTCCTGATTTGGAAGTTCTGACTGAAGCTACTGACTGCTCAGATTTGCACTTCTGCCTTAAGCTGTCTGTGCCTTTCACCTCAGGCAAGCTGGTCCAAAGCTCCTCAGGGCTGCTGGCTGTCCCTCTGCACTCAAAGTTGTTCTCAGTTCCAACACTCACACTGGCAAATGCTGAGAGAAACAGCAAGAGTGGGAAACAGAATCAGTCTCCACCAGACTGTCTCGCCTTTCCAAAAGACTTAAACCAGGCCAAATACAGGCTGAGCACTCCAGGGTTTTCAGGCATTTGGAACCAACAACTGGGCTTACTGTTCACTCACCACAGCCAAGTCTAATACTCTGAGGGATATGTTGTAGCTCTGCACCTGGAAAAGGAAGTATACAATTCACTGCTCTGGATAGGCAGAGAAACACTTCACCTGCTTTGCTCACCTCTCTTCATAAGAATAAAATGTCTTATGTTAAGGCAAGCCCAAAATAACTTGTTATAGAGCAAACAGAGTTTGTAAAAGAAGCAACACTTCCTAAGTTCTTTAGAAAATACTGCTCTATGGAGGATTGACCACTGGGATAATTATCTAAAAAAAAACCAACCCCACAACCTTAAAATATCTTACTTTTTCAAAGGAACATAAACAAAGGCAATATTAAGAAAATAGCCTGGCTGCCCTCAACAGAGGCAGAATGTAAAGCACTTACCAGACGTGTACTTTGCTGTGAAAATAAAGGGAGAATAAGGCAAGCCATCAACAATACCTGCTTCCTTAACATGTTTCAAGAAACTAAAAAGAGCAGGCTCAGGGGAGAAGAGGGATTAAATACTTTGAAAAAAACAGTGTGTACACTTCAAAGCTACAAGGGCTGCTTTAGTAATTACTGTGCTGCTGCTTCTGTCACTGCACTGGAAAGGCAGCAAGAACTAGAGGCCTTTAATTCCCACAGGCAGCAACATCTCCAAAAAGAAGTGACAGGCTATCTCTAACCCTATGTCTCTCTTTTGTAGGATCCTAATAAAAGATCAATGCCTTGTAGCCACCTGTGAGGACATAGAGATGAGCAATATGCAATAAAACACAGGTCTGCATATCCCTCACCACATACCACTACCCAACTACCACCAGTATGGTTCCACAGTGGGAACAGACCAAGCCACAAATGAACTACAGGTTAAGATTAAACACACTCAAAAGATGGACTAGACAGGCTCTGGCCATAGCTTATCAGAAAGTGCTGTTTCCTCTGACAGAGGAAAATCACATCCATAACTTGGTTAACCGTGAGAAGTCATCCCAAATTCTTCACTGAGAGTAATTTCTTACATGTAATACTTTCTACCATGTTTACCTGGACAAACATTTTCCCACGGTCAAATCTGCTGGCATATTCAAGTCATACCTTGAGCGTTCTGAAGGCTTGCCTAGAGGCTATCCCAACAAGTATCAGAATTAAATCCTCCAAGGAAAAAATAAGAACAATAAAAAGAGATAATTACATCACCTTGCCCTCCAAAGATAAAGCACACTCCTATGAGTTTATCAGCTGCAAAAACAGACAACTGTATTTAAAATAAGAGACTTGAAAAGCTAGAAGAGCAAAACATGTCATTGCACATGCTCCTCCTGTTCAGGAGCAGGATAAGGCAGTGTGTGCACATACACTCACAGAGATGTAGACACTGAAACAAAAGCTAGAAATCACTCAAATGCAGCACAAGAGCCTACATACAAGTCCTATTACTTTGCGGAAAAAAATCATTCTGCCCTGTGTTGACATTCACAGGAGGGGATGAAATTTAGTCTTCCAGCAGAGCACACAAGAGGTAACTATCCTGGATAGGAGAGCAGGATGCATTTCCAGCAGTGAGATGAGAGGTTCACCACAGTCCCTGTACTAATCCAACTTTATGTTTTTTTGGGGAAGCAAGGTGGGGGCAGGAGAGAAGCACTTTGGTAAGTTAAGAGGATGAAAAGTCTATTTATATTTTTAAATTAACCACCTTCTACAGTGTTATTAAGCAGCAATCAAAGATGCAGATGCTACTGATTTGATTGGCAAGAAGTACACTGTGCTGAATATTAAGGAACTCTGCCCCTATAAATAGGTCTAATCACCATCTGAAGTTTGGAAGGCAGTGATGAAAGAAAGCATTAATAAGACCCTAATTAGGCCCCGTAGCAGGCTGTACTCCACCAGGGTGCTCATGTTACTAGATGCCTCTTATAGTAGCGCCCTCAAACTCCATTGTAGATGTTACTGCTTTGCTCTCAAGATCTCTAGTAGCTATTTTAGATAAGACTGGGGTTTCTTCATCTTTGGAACACTTGGCATCGGCTGGGATTCTGCCTCTGAGTGCTATTCCTGGAACAAAAAGGCTCTCCATTCCAGCTGTCCCACCCTGCCCGCTCTCAAGGAGTGAATTAAACTGAGGAGCTGGAGTTCCCCAGACACAGAAACTGGCAACAGGTGCAGGAAAGTGAAAAGCTTGAGAAGCCATCATTCTCCCTCCCTCTCAGCAGCAGCAGGAGCACACCACGGCCACATCTACATCACAAAGTTACTTTAGCCACAGCTGTAAAAGCCATTTCAGCTCCTCTCCTCCAGCTCTAGAGGATACTTACTCAACCTCAATCTTTCAGCCTGTCCTTACAATATAGCATTACCTCAGAAGAACACCACCAACAAAAAGTCCACGTAGAAAACGAATCCTACACGGCATCTCCTGCTCCCACAACCACTAGTGATATGGGACTACCCGAACAGCCAAAACCTTTTCAAAAGGAGTCAGCCTCACAGCACACCATGGCCCTGCAGAAATAGTAGAGCACTGAGGAGTCTGACAGTCAGCAGGACTACCTAAAGAAAAGCACTGGCCTGTCAAAAATCTGCTTCTGAAAGTGTGAGCCCAGCATTTAAGGCAGCTCCTTCTCAAGAAGCCAGGGCCTGTTAAAAACACCTTTGTCTTAGACACTTTGCTTTGAAAGAAACAGTACCTGTGGCAGCTACTACAGGTGAAATCTGGAGACTCTCCCTTTTCCTAAAAACTACTCAGAGCCACTTAGATTTGTTGGTTTGTCACATACTGCCATATTCCACCCAGGCTTAAGAGAAAGAATCAAAATTTGAGATCTCAGAGCCCAGCTTTACAATAACATATGGCAACTCCTTGGCAAATTGCAAAATACCTGACATTTAAAGATGGATCAGGTACAAACAAATTATATTGACTCTCCAGAAGGGAGAATGCTATTACATTACATTTTTTAAAAGAGAATCTGAAAAGTAGAGACTTGAAAGAATTTAGAGGTGCACTTCAATCCTGCCAGCTCCATAAGCTAAAACTCCCTCTAAGCCACTACTGTCTTCAGGACAATCTTTCCCCTCAACACAGAGCTCTGTTTTGTGAAGCACAGGCAGCCTCCCTCACCCTATCACCTTGCTGAGAAAGCCCTGTCCTCTAAGCACAGGCTGAAATTGATTTCCTCCAGCTAGATACATAAAGCTCATTTTGACAGACAGATGTTGATATCCAAAGTTAATCAGATAATCTCCTCTGTGACTGCCACCTTTGGCTCTTATCAGTAATGGAGACAATCAGATGCTCTAATGAACAATTGATCGATTCTAGGGCAGCATATACAACTGACCACAACCACTCTGCTAATTGCCTGCCTTCCCTTCCTATCACTGTTTATTACAAAAGAAGCCTGAACAAATAGCTTAGCTACACCTACTATACAGACATCATAAGTAAAGCTGAGAATCCCATCCCAAACATCCAGACACAGCTCTTTCTTCGATTTCCTAAATGGGGCCACTTTGGTTTTGTATGCCTGAAGTACACAGAAGCCACTGGCTATGCAAAAGTCCTCTAGAGAGCCACTTCTCTTAAACAATGGAATTCCAAAACCAGGCTAAGCAGAATGCTGTTATAGAGCTCCCTGCAGAACGTTTGGAGCTTCTCATTCTCACTATCAGACCACAGGAATACTTATTTCCAGAAACACAGCACTTAAAAAAAAACCCCAAAAAACCCCAGCTAGTTTTTCCCTCTAGTGTTCTGATGCAAAATCAGCTTCACCCTCCTGCAGCGGGACCTTAGCTGCAGATCTAACCACTGACACATCTCACTGCCACAAACCTTAACTCGCAATGTCCTGTTTTTCACCTCCACATTCAGTACCCTCTGCTCCAAAGTTCTGGAGTTTTACAACCCCCAGGCTCCACATGCACTATTACAACAAATCCTTAGACATTTAGTTAAGGAAACAACCAAATCACACCAGCAACCACATCAGTTCCCGCCTGTTTTATACATTCAAAAGCAAAGGCAATGCTTGCATTTCTAGAAGATGACAGGAGGGGAACTCACTAAATAAGGAATGTCTTCAAGTCTGTTCACTTTTGCAAGAAGGAATATCCCTACAGAGTGGCCTGATTGACAGGAGCTAGCGAAAAGCTGGGTCAAAAAGATGACACCTGGATGGACTATTTTCTTGGAAAGGTTATCTTGTGAAGGGGTCTAAGCAGAGCTGATTAGCTACAGAAACTGCTTTTCTGAGTGATAAAAATGTTTCCCTTCAATCTCTTAACACCACAGGCATGGGAAATGTAACAATTTCACACATAATCATCTTCTTTCTCTGCACATTACCTTTAATCTAAAAAAATGCTATTAAAAAATCTGCCTTGCTTTCAGGATTACCTCCATACTATTTTTCCCCAGCCCTCAATTTCTACCTTTCCCTTTCACTCCCAAGCTGAGCTTGAAGTGACTACAGTTAGCTGGTATTACCCAGAAGCCAGATTGCAGAGTAGTTCCCAGGAATTATCTGCTTTCAGTTTTCTGGCCCATGAACTCCTGAGCTGAGAGAAGAGAACTGCACTTTTTATCTGAAGGAATGAAGATTTAAAACTCAGTTTAAATATCCAGAGTGATAGAAGAAGGACAGATGCTAAGAATAGCAGCCTGTGCTGCTCTGGGAGTGCCTCAGGCACTCTTCTGCCTCAGGGCTCTGGAGGTGTGGCTGTCTCCCCCCCCATTCAACACATCCCAGGAATAGAGATAGATAAATCAGGCAGCCTCTACATCCCAGCTTTACTACTCAGACCAGACAAACATAATGAAATATCAAGAGAACTCATCAGTTAACCTTCCTAAAATAAAGTCTAAGCAAGGGACAGTTGACTGGAGCACCTCTGATTCCCAGAAAACTGTCATGCAGAAAAGCTTCTACAAGGACATGCCAAAGCCACTTTGCTTCCAGGCCTTGCCTCTGGCAAGAGCAGTACTCTCCGGTCTGCTTCCTTTCACTGCTCCAGGAAGGCTCCATGTTTCAGGGAATTGGCAAGGAATGGGGGCAGTTTTAGCTTCTACCTCATCTACTCCAGGTTAGGTCAGCCTGTTGGGGTTTTAGGAGTTCCCCTTCTGTTTTCTTTGTTTAGTGAGGAATTTTCCCCATATATTTTGCCAGGACGACAAATTGCTGGGTGCTTGGGAGAGACCAAAGACCTGGCCACAGGGGGAGGGG
The DNA here is from genome assembly GCA_013399195.1 of Dicrurus megarhynchus. NCBI lineage: Eukaryota > Metazoa > Chordata > Aves > Passeriformes > Dicruridae > Dicrurus > Dicrurus megarhynchus. The sequence goes on from VXAD01012529.1 coordinate 68,641, forward strand.
TCCAGCTGGCTACTCTCTTTCACCTGGGCTTGTGGGTTAGTGTTCTTGGTGTTCGGATGGAGAGAGAGGCTGCCATCGTGGTAGAGGGAATTCCTCAGCACTGCAGGTTTCTGCTTTTTCGGCTGCCTTCCTTCTAC